>CM076149.1:24285000-24290000 GCA_038025085.1 Tetragonia tetragonoides
TGTAGTTTCTCACTCAAATGAATGCAAACAAAGCATTTGGGTGCTTTCTCTTAATATACACCACAAAAGAACTCAATCTCTTTCACCCTAGATGTAAGACCTGTTAAAACGCGTAAATGCATTCAAAAGGTGGAGTTAAAGCTTGTTTGTACTTGTAAACATCCTTGGTATAGTTTCTCAATCAAATGAATGCAAACAAAGCATTTGGGTGCTTTCTCTTAATATACAACACAAAAGACCTCAATCTCTTTCACCGTAGATGTAAGAGCTGTTAAAACGTGTAAATGCATTCAAAAGGTGGAGTTAAAGCTTGTTTGTACTTGTAAACATCTTTGGTGTAGTTTCTCACTCAAATGAATGCAAACAAAGCGTAAATGCATTCTAAAGGTGGAGTTAAAGCTTGTTTGTACTTGTAAACATCCTTGGTGTAGTTTCTCACTCAAATGTATGAAAACAAAGCATTTGGGTGCTTTCTCTTAATATACAACACAAAAGACCTCAATCTCTTTCACCCTAATCGTAAGAGCTGTTAAAGCGCGTAAATACATTCAAAAGCTTGAGTTGAAGCTTGTTTGTACTTGTAAACATCCTTGGTTAATTTTCTCACTCAAATGAATGCAAACAAAGCATTTGGGTGCTTTCTCTTAAAATACAACACAAAAGAACTCAATCTTTTTCACCCTAGTCATATGAGCTTTTAAAACGCGTAATTGCATTCAAAAGCTTTAGTTGAAGCTTGTTTGTACTTGTAAACATTCTTGGTGTAGTTTCTCCCTCAAATAAATGCAAACAAAGCATTTGGGTGCTTTCTCTTAATATACAACACAAAAGAACTCAATCTCTTTCACCCTAGATGTAAGAGCTGTTAAAACGCGTAAATGCATTCAAAAGGTGGAGTTAAAGCTTGTTTGTTCTTGCAAACATCCTTGGTGTAGTTTCTCACTCAAATGAATGCAAATAAAGCATTTGGGTGCTTTCTCTTAATATACAACACAAAAGACCTCAATCTCTTTCACCCTAGTCGTATGAGGTTTTAAAACGCGTAAATGCTTTTTCAAGCTTGAGTTGAAGTTTGTTTGTACTTGTAAACATCCTTGGTTAAATTTCTCACTCAAATGAATGCAACCAAAGCATTTGGGTGCTTTCTCATAATATACAACACAAAAGAATTCAATCTCTTTCACCCTAGTCATATGAACTTTTAAAACGCGAAAATACATTCAAAAGCTTGAGTTGAAGCTTGTTTGTACTTGTAAACATCCTTGGTGTAGTTTCTCACTCAAATGAATGCAAACAAAGTATTTGGGTGCTTTCTCTTAATATACAAAAGAAAAGAACACAATCTGTTTCTCCCTAGTCGTATGAGGTTTTAAAACGCGTAAATGCTTTCAAAAGATTGAGTTGAAGCTTGTTTGTACTTGTAAACATCCTTGGTGTAGTTTCTCCCTAAAATGAATGCAAACAAAGCATTTGGGTGCTTTCTCTTAATATACAACACAAAAGACCTCAATCTCTTTCACCCTAGTCATATGAGCTTTTAAAACGCGTAAATGCTTTCAAAAGCTTGAGTTGAAGCTTGTTTGTACTTGTAAACATCCTTGGTGTAGTTTTCCCCTCAAATGAATGCAAACAAAGCATTTGGGTGCTTTCTCTTAATATACAACACAAAAGAACTCAATCTCTTTCACCCTAGTCATATGAGTTTTTAAAACGCGTAAATGCATTCAAAAGCTTGAGTTTAAGCTTGGTTCTACTTGAAAACATCTTTGGTGTAGTTTCTCACTCAAATAAATGCAAAGAAAGCATTTGGGTGCGTTCTCTTAATATACAACACAAAAGAACTCAATCTCTTTCACCCTTGTCGTATGAGCTTTTAAAACGCTTAAATGCATTCAAAAGCTTGAGTTCAAGCTTGTTTGTAGTTGTAACCATCCTTGGTGTAGTTCTCCCTCAAATGAATGCAAAAAAAGCATTTGTGTGATTTCTCCTAATATACAACACAAAAGAACTGAATCTCTTTCACCCTAGATGTAAGAGCTGTTAAAACGCGTAAATGCATTCAAAAGGTTGAGTTTAAGCTTGTTTGTACTTGTAAACATCCTTGGTGTAGTTTCTCACTCAAATGAATGCAAACAAAGCATTTGGGTGCTTTCTCTTAATATACAACACAAAAGCCCTCAATCTCTTTCACCCTAGTCATATGAGCTTTTAAAACGCGTAAATGCATTCAAAACCTTGAGTTGAAGCTTGGTTGTACTTGTAAACATCCTTGGTTAAGTTTCTCACTCAAATGAATGCAAACAAAGCATTTGGGTGCTTTCTCTTAATACACAACACAAAAGACCTCAATCTCTTTCACCCTAATCGTAAGAGCTGTTAAAACGCATAAATACATTCAAAAGCTTGAGTTGAAGCTTGTTTGTACTTATAAACTTAATATACAACACAAAAGACCTCAATCTCTTTCACCCTAGTCGTAAGAGCTGTTAAAACGCGTAAATGCATTCAAAAGGTGGAGTTAAAGCTTGTTTGTACTTGTAAACATCCTTGGTGTAGTTTCTCACTCAAATGAATTCAAACAATGCAGTACTTGTAAACATCCTTTGTGTAGTTTCTCACTCAAATGAATGCAAACAAAGCATTTGGGTGCTTTCTCTTAATATACAACACGAAAGACCTCAATCTCTTTCACCCTAGATGTAAGTGCTGTTAAAACGCGTAAATGCATTCAAAAGGTGGAGTTAAAGCTTTTTTGTACTTGTAAACATCGTTGGTGTAGTTTCTCACTCAAATGAATGCAAACAAAGCGTAAATGCATTCACAAGGTGGAGTTAAAGCTTGTTTGTACTTGTAAACATCCTTGGTGTAGTTTCTCCCTCAAATGAATGCAAACAAAGCATTTGGGTGCTTTCTCTTAATATACAACACAAAAGAACTCAATCTCTTTCACCCTAGATGTAAGAGCTGTTAAAACGCGTAAATGCATTCAAAAGGTGGAGTTAAAGCTTTTTTGTACTTGTTAACATCCTTGGTGTAGTTTCTCACTCAAATTAATGCAAAGACAGCATTTGGGTGCTTTCTCTTAATATACAACACAAAAGACCTCAACTCTTTCACCCTAGTCGTAAGAGCTGTTAAAACGCGTAAATACATTCAAAATTTTGAGTTGAAGCTTGTTTGTACTTGTAAACATCCTTGGTGTAGTTTCTCACTCAAATAAATGCAAACAAAGCATTTGGGTGCTTTCTCTTAATATCACCCATTTTTAAATGAATGCTTTGTAAACACAAAGAGGAAATATGTGTTCAAACGTGATATTTGGATGCTTTTGATTAATATTCATGTGAGGAGATGCATGTTTTATTATTGGTTATTGAACGAAAATTATGTTAATAATTGTTCAATTGGATATAGCTCGAAATTTCTATTTTGTATCATGTTAGTAACCCTAGATGTAAGAGCTGTTAAAACGCGTAAATGCATTCAAAAGGTGGAGTTAAAGCTTGTTTGTACTTGTAAACATCCTAGGTGTAGTTTCACACTCAAATGAATGCAAACAAAGTATTTGGCTGCTTTCTCTTAATATACAACACAAAAGACCTCAATCTCTTTCACCCTTGTCATATCGGCTGTTAAAACGCGTAAATGCATTCAAAAGGTGGAGTTAAAGCTTGTTTGTACTTGTAAACATCCTTGGTGTGGTTTCTCACTCAAATGAATGCAAACAAATCATTTGCGTGCTTTCTCTTAATATACAACACAAAAGACACCCAAATGAATGCATTGTACTTGTAAACAAGGTTGCTCACAACGCGTTTTAACAGCTTGAGTCCGCTACTAGGGGAATCCTTGTAAGTTTCTATTCCTCCGCTTATTGATATGCTTAAACTCAGCGGGTAGCCCCGCCTGACATGGGGTCGCAACGGTTGTGAGCGTTCGCTCGAGGTCCTTCGTTTGTTTGTACGCTTAAATGAATGCAAACAAAGTTATACAAAGGTGTAGTTTATCAAGTTTTGAATGCATTTACGCGTTTTGAGTACAAACAAGGTTCAACTCAAGCTTTTGAATGCATTTACGCTTAAAGAACTGCAATCTCTTTCGCCCTACTCGTAAGACCTTTTAAAACGCGTAAATGCATCCAAAAGCTTGAGTTGAAGCTTGTTTGTACTTTTAAACTTCCTAGATGTAGTTTCACACTCAAATGAATGCAAACAAAGTAATTGGATGGTTTCTCTCTTAATATACAACACAAAAGAACTCCAATCTCTTTATATTCTTAATTTAAAAATACACGTAAATGCATTCAAAACGCGTAAATGAATGCAAAGCATTAAAATATATGTTTGTACCTACCAATCTTTGGTGTAGTTTCACACCAAGGATGTTTACAAGTACAAACAAGCTTTTGTGTGATTTCTCTTAATATACAACACAAAAGAACTCAATCTCTTTCACCCTAGTCGTATGAGGTTCTAAAACGCGTATATGCATTCAA
The DNA here is from genome assembly GCA_038025085.1 of Tetragonia tetragonoides. NCBI lineage: Eukaryota > Viridiplantae > Streptophyta > Magnoliopsida > Caryophyllales > Aizoaceae > Tetragonia > Tetragonia tetragonoides. Next base: position 24,289,496 of record CM076149.1, read on the forward strand.
AAGGTGGAGTTAAAGGTTTCACCCTAGTCGTAAGAGCTGTTAAAACGCGTAAATGCATTCAAAACGCGTAAATGCATTCAAAAGCTTGAGTTGAAGCTTGTTTGTACTTGTAAACATCCTTGGTGTAGTTTTTCACTTAAATGAATGCAAACAAAGCATCTGGGTGCTTTCTCTTAATATACAACACAAAAGAACTCAATCTTTTTCACCCTAGTCGTATGCGCTTTTAAAACGCGTAAATGCATTCAAAAGCTTGAGTTGAAGCTTGTTTTTACTTGTAAACATCCTTGGTGTAGTTTCTCACTCAAATGAATGCAAACAAATGAATACGAGTAGGGTGAAAGAGATTTGAGGTCGTTTGTGTTATATATTAAGAGAAAGCACCCAAATGCTTTGTTTGCATTCATTTGAGTGAGAAACTACACCAAGGATGTTTACAAGTATAAACAAGCTTTAACTCCACCTTTTGAATGCATTTACGCGTTTTAACAGCTCTTACGACTAG
>CM076149.1:24895000-25320000 GCA_038025085.1 Tetragonia tetragonoides
TTTCTTCCTCTGATATTGATACGTATAGATACACCAATAACACATGTGAATTTGAGAAGTAATTTAGAAGGACAAAACTACCCTCAATAAAGTAAATACACCAAACTGCCATCAAAAACTTTAATAACTAAAAAAGTGGTCTTCATTCCAATATACCACGCACATACCTCTGAAAATATTCTTCATTTGATATTGATACGTATAGATACACCAATAACACATTGTGAATTTGAGAAGTAATTCAGAAGGACAAAAGTAACCTCAACAAAGTAAATTGACCAAACTACCATCAAAAACTTTAATGGCTAAAAAAAGTGGTCTAGAGGCATTTTTGGGAAGAAATATCTGGCCAAGTCCTTCTTCATTATTAAGTATATGATCTTATTTATAATTACGGAATTACCCTTATTACCTTAATTCTAATATACCACGCACATACCTCCGAAAACTTTCTTCATCTGATATTGATACCTATAGATACACCAATAACACATGTGAATTTGAGAAGTAATTCAGAAGGACAAAACTACCCTCAACTAAGTAAATTGACCAAACTACAATTAAAAACTTTAACAGCTAAAAAAAGTGGTCTAGAGGCCTTTTTTGGAGGAAATATTGGGCCAAATCCTTCTTGACGATTAAATATATGATATTATGTATAATGACGGAATTACCCTTATTACCTTCATTTTAATGTACCACGCACATAGCTCCGAAAACTTTCTTCATTTGATATTGATACGTATAGATACACCAATAACACATGTGAATTTGATAAGTTATTAAAAAGGACAAAACTACCCTCAACTAAGTAAATTGACCAACCTACTAACAAAAACATTAATGGCTAAAAAAACTCGTCTAGGGCGTTTTTTGGAGGAAATATTGGGCCAAGTCCTTTTTGATGATTAAGTATATGATATTATGTATAATTGCGGAATTATCGTTATTACCTTGATTTTAATATACCACGCACATACCTCCGAAAACTTTCTTCATCTAATATTGATACGTATAGATACACCAATAACACATGTGAATTTGAGAAGTAATTCAGAAGGAAAAAACTACCCTCAACAAAGTAAATTGACCAAGCTACCATTAAAAACTTTAATGGCTAACAGAAGTGGTCTAGAGGCCTTTTTTGGAGGAAATATTGGGTCAAGTATTTCTTGATGATTAATGATATTATGTATAATTACGGAAGTGCCCTTATTACCTTCATTCCAATATACCACGCACATACCTCCGAAAAGTTTCTTCATCTGATATTGATACGTATATATACACCAATAACACATATGAATTTGAGAAGTAATTCAGAATGACAAAACTACCCTCACTAAGTAAATTGACAAAACTACCATTAAAAACATTAATGGCTAAAAAAAGTTGTCTAGAGGGGTTTTTTGGAGGAAACATTGGGCCAAGTCCTACTTGATGTTTACGTATAATTACAGAACTACCCTTATTATTACCTTTGTTCCAATATGCCATGCACATACCTCCGAAAACATTCTTCATATGATATTAATACATATAGATACACCAATTACACATGTGAATTTGAGAAGTAATTCAGAAGGACAAAACTACCTTCAACTAAGTAAATTAACCAAACTACCATCAAAAACATTAATGAGTAAAAAAAGTGGCCTAGAGGCGTTTTTTGGAGGAAATATTGGGTCAAGTCCTTGATGATTAAGTATACTTACGGAATTACCCTTATTACCTTCATTTCAATATACAACGCACAAACCTCCAAAAACCTTGTTCATCAGATATTGATACGTATAGATACACCAATAAAAGCTTTGAATTTGAGAAGTAATTCAGAAGGACAAAACTATCCTCAACTAAGTACATTGACTAAACTACCGTATAAAACATTAATGGCTAAAAAAAAGTGGTTTAGAGGCGTTTTGTGGAGGAAATATTGGGCCAAGTCTTTCTTGATGATTATGTATATATGATATTATGTATAGTTAAGGAATTACCTTTAATACCTTCATTCCAATATACCACGCACATACCCTTGAAAACTTTCTTCATCTGATATTGATACGTATAGATACACCAATAACACATGTGAATTTGAGAAGTAATTCAGAAGAACAAAACTACCCTCAACTAAGTAAATTGACCAAACTACCATAAAAAATATTAATGGCTAAAAAAGGTGGTCTAAATGCGTTCTGTGGAGGAAATACTGGGTCAAGTCCTTCTTGATAATTAAGTATATGATATTATGTATAATTACGGAATTACCCTTATTACCTTCATTCCAATATACCACGCACATACCCTTGAAAACTTTCTTCATCTGATATTGGTACGTATAGATACACCAATAACACATGTGAATTTGAGAAGTAATTCAGAAGGACAAAACTATCCACAACTAAGTAAATTGACCAAACTACCATAAACAACATTAAGCGCTAAAAAAAAGGGTCTAGAGACGTTTGTTGGAGGAAATATTGGGCCAAATCCTTCTTCATGATTAAGTATTTGATATTATGTATAATTACGGAATTACCCTTATTACCTTCTAATTTTTATACGTATAGATACACCAATAACACATGTGAATTTTAGAAATAATTCAGAAGCACAAAACAACCCTCAACTAAGTAAATTGACCAAACCACAACCAAAAACATTAATGGCTAAAAAAAGTATAATTAAGTATATGGAGGAAATATTGGGCCAAATCCTTCTTGATGATTAAGTATATGATATTATGTATAATTATGGAATTACCATTATTACTGTCATTCCAATATACCACGCACATACCTCTAAAAACTTATTTCATCTGATATTTATACGTGTAGATACAGTAATAACACATGTGAATTTGAGAAATAATTCAGAAGGACAAACCTACCCTCAACTAAGTAAAGTGACCAAACTACCATCAAAAACTTTAATGGCTAAAAAAAGTGGTCTAGAGGCATTTTTGGGAAGAAATATCTGGCCAAGTCCTTCTTCATTATTAAGTATATGATCTTATTTATAATTACGGAATTACCCTTATTACCTTAATTCTAATATACCACGCACATACCTCTGAAAACTTTCTTCATCTGATATTGATACCTATAGATACACCAATAACACATGTGAATTTGAGAAGTAATTCAGAAAGACAAAACTACCCTCAACTAAGTAAATTGACCAAACTACAATTAAAAACTTTAACAGCTAAAAAAAGTGGTCTAGAGGCCTTTTTTGGAGGAAATATTGGGCCAAATCCTTCTTGACGATTAAATATATGATATTATGTATAATGACGGAATTACCCTTATTACCTTCATTCTAATGTACCACGCACATACCTCCGAAAACTTTCTTCATTTGATATTGATACGTATAGATACACCAATAACACATGTGAATTTGATAAGTTATTAAAAAGGACAAAACTACCCTCAACTAAGTAAATTGACCAACCTACTAACAAAAACATTAATGGCTAAAAAAACTCGTCTAGGGCGTTTTTTGGAGGAAATATTGGGCCAAGTCCTTTTTGATGATTAAGTATATGATATTATGTATAATTGCGGAATTATCGTTATTACCTTGATTTTAATATACCACGCACATACCTCCGAAAACTTTCTTCATCTAATATTGATACGTATAGATACACCAATAACACATGTGAATTTGAGAAGTAATTCAGAAGGAAAAAACTACCCTTAACAAAGTAAATTGACCAAGCTACCATTAAAAACTTTAATGGCTAACAGAAGTGGTCTAGAGGCGATTTTTGGAGGAAATATTGGGTCAAGTATTTCTTGATGATTAATGATATTATGTATAATTACGGAAGTGCCCTTATTACCTTCATTCCAATATACCACGCACATACCTCCGAAAAGTTTCTTCATCTGATATTGATACGTATATATACACCAATAACACATATGAATTTGAGAAGTAATTCAGAATGACAAAACTACCCTCACTAAGTAAATTGACAAAACTACCATTAAAAACATTAATGGCTAAAAAAAGTTGTCTAGAGGGGTTTTTTGGAGGAAACATTGGGCCAAGTCCTACTTGATGTTTACGTATAATTACAGAACTACCCTTATTATTACCTTTGTTCCAATATGCCATGCACATACCTCCGAAAACATTCTTCATATGATATTAATACATATAGATACACCAATTACACATGTGAATTTGAGAAGTAATTCAGAAGGACAAAACTACCTTCAACTAAGTAAATTAACCAAACTACCATCAAAAACATTAATGAGTAAAAAAAGTGGCCTAGAGGCGTTTTTTGGAGGAAATATTGGGTCAAGTCCTTGATGATTAAGTATACTTACGGAATTACCCTTATTACCTTCATTTCAATATACAACGCACAAACCTCCAAAAACCTTGTTCATCAGATATTGATACGTATAGATACACCAATAAAAGCTTTGAATTTGAGAAGTAATTCAGAAGGACAAAACTATCCTCAACTAAGTACATTGACTAAACTACCGTATAAAACATTAATGGCTAAAAAAAAGTGGTTTAGAGGCGTTTTGTGGAGGAAATATTGGGCCAAGTCTTTCTTGATGATTATGTATATATGATATTATGTATAGTTAAGGAATTACCTTTAATACCTTCATTCCAATATACCACGCACATACCCTTGAAAACTTTCTTCATCTGATATTGATACGTATAGATACACCAATAACACATGTGAATTTGAGAAGTAATTCAGAAGAATAAAACTACCCTCAACTAAGTAAATTGACCAAACTACCATAAAAAATATTAATGGCTAAAAAAGGTGGTCTAAATGCGTTCTGTGGAGGAAATACTGGGTCAAGTCCTTCTTGATAATTAAGTATATGATATTATGTATAATTACGGAATTACCCTTATTACCTTCATTCCAATATACCACGCACATACCCTTGAAAACTTTCTTCATCTGATATTGGTACGTATAGATACACCAATAACACATGTGAATTTGAGAAGTAATTCAGAAGGACAAAACTATCCACAACTAAGTAAATTGACCAAACTACCATAAACAACATTAAGCGCTAAAAAAAAGGGTCTAGAGGCGTTTGTTGGAGGAAATATTGGGCCAAATCCTTCTTCATGATTAAGTATTTGATATTATGTATAATTACGGAATTACCCTTATTACCTTCTAATTTTTATACGTATAGATACACCAATAACACATGTGAATTTTAGAAATAATTCAGAAGCACAAAACAACCCTCAACTAAGTAAATTGACCAAACCACAACCAAAAACATTAATGGCTAAAAAAAGTATAATTAAGTATATGGAGGAAATATTGGGCCAAATCATTCTTGATGATTAAGTATATGATATTATGCATAATTATGGAATTACCATTATTACTGTCATTCCAATATACCACGCACATACCTCTAAAAACTTATTTCATCTGATATTTATACGTGTAGATACACTAATAACACATGTGAATTTGAGAAATAATTCAGAAGGACAAACCTACCCTCAACTAAGTAAAGTGACCAAACTACCATCAAAAACTTTAATGGCTAAAAAAAATGTTCTAGAGGCGTTTGTTGGAGGAAATATTGGGCCAAGTCATTCTTGATGATTAAGCATATGTGACGTTATGTATAATTATGGAATTACCCTTATTACCTTCATTCCAATATACCACGCACGTACCTCCGAAAAATTTCTTCATCTGATATTGATTCGTATAGATACACCAATAACACATCTGAATTTTAGAAGTAATTCAGAAAGACAAAAGTACCCTCAACTAAGTAAATTGACCAAACTACCATCATAAAGTTTAATGGCTAAAAAAAGTGGTCTAGAGGCGTTTTTTGGAGGAAATATTGGGCCAAGTCCTTCTTGATGATTAAATATATGATATTATGTATAATTACGGAATTACCCTTATTACCTTCATTCCAATATAGCACGCACATACCTCCCAAAACTTTCTTCATCTGATATTGATACGTATAGATACACCAATAACACATGTAAATTTGAGAAGTAAATCAGAAGGACAAAATTACCCTCAACTAAGTAAATTGACCAAACTACCATTAAAACTTTAATGGCTAAAAAAAGTGGTCTAGAGGCGTTTTTTGGAGGAAATATTGGGCCAAATCCTTCTTGATGATTAAATATATGATATTATGTATAATCATGGAATTACCCATATTATTACCTTCATTCCAATATACCACGCACATACCTACGAAAACTTTATTCATTTGATATTGATACGTATAGATACACTAATGACACATGTGAATTTGAGAAGTAATTCAGAAGGACAAAACTACCCTCAACTAAGTAATTTGACCAAACTACCATGAAAAACTTTAATGGCTAAAAAAAGTGGTCTAGAGGCGTTTTTTTGAGGAAATATTGGGCCAAGTCTTTCTTGATGATTAAGTGTATGATATTATGTGTAATTACGGAATTACCCTTATTACCTTCATTCCAATATACCACGAACATACCTCCGAAAACGTTCTTCATCTGATATTGATATGTATAGACACACCAATAACACATGTGAATTTGAGAAGTAATTCGGAAGGACAAAACTACACTCAACTAAGTAAATTGACAAACCTACCATCAAAAACATTAATGGATAAATAAAAAGTGGACTAGAGGCGTTTTTTGGAGGAAATATTGGGCCAAGTCCTTCTTGATGATTAAGTTATGATATAATGTATAATTACGGAATTACCCTTATTACCTAATTCCAATATACCACGCACATACCTCCGAAAACTTTTTTCATCTGATATTGATACGTATAGATACACCAATAACTCATGTGAATTTGAGAAGTAATTCAGAAAGACAAAAGTACCCTCAACTAAGTAAATTAACCAAACTACCATCAAAAACATTAATGGCTAAAAAATGTGGTTTAGAGGCGTTTTTGGAGGAATTATTGGGTCATGTCCGTGTTCATGATTAAGTATATGATATTATGTATAATTATAGAATTACCCATATTACCTTCATTCCAATATACCACGCACATACCTCCGAAAACTTTATTCATCTGATATTGATACGTATAGATACACTAATAACACATGTGAATTTGAGAAGAAATTCAGAAGGACAAAACTACCCTCAACTAAGTAAATTGACCAAACTACCATAAAATTTTAATGGCTAAAAAAAGTGGTCTAGAGGCTTTTTTTGGAGGAAATATTGGGCCAAGTCCTTTTTGATGATTAAGTATATGATATTATTTATAATTATGGAATTACCCTTATTACCATCAGTCCAATATACTACGCACATACCCCCGAAAACTTTTTTCATCTAATATTGATACGTATAGATACACCAATAACACATGTAAATTTGAGAAGTAATTCAAAAGGACAAAACTACCCTTAACTAAGTAAATTGACCAAACTACCATAAAATACATTAATGGCTAAAAAAAAAGTGGTCTAGAGGCGTTCTTTGGAGGAAATATTGGGCCAAGTCCTTCTTCATGATTAAGTGTATGATATTATGTATAATTATGGAATTACCCATATTACCTGCATTCCAATATACCACTCGCTTACCTCCGAAAACTTTATTCATCTGATATTGATACGTATAGATACACTAATAACACATGTGAATTTGAGAAATATTTCAGAAGGACAAAAGTACCCTCAACTAAGTAAATTGACCAAACTACCATCAAAAACTTTAATGGCTAAAAAACGTGGTCTAGTGTAGACGCCAAAAAAGTGTCTTCAGATTTCTCCGCAAAAGCCCGATGATGAAAGGAGTAATTTTTAAGCTTGAACTGCTATTTTGCTTTAATAGTTAAGATAAGGTCTCAGGTTTTTCTTCCAAACACTCATTTATTTCCACTTCATTTTAAAGCCAATTTCAATAGCTTTCCATTGCTTCCTTCCGTGTCCAAATATGATTTCGCACCTTGCCAAACAAATGTAATCGAATACCGTGGACCATGTTTCCAGCCCCATTTGGGAGTTCATTTGGTTGAATTAGTTGTGAACCTTATAGTTTTGGATTCCTTATTCAAATAGATTTCCAATGACATACATGAGCCCACACCACATTCCCAACCAAGGAGTTACAAGCCCAACATTGATGCGTATTCCAAAACTGAACTCTCCTTACTCTTTCTGATATTGAAACTAAAACCATATGAAACTAGACCCAATAAGCTTTCCAAGGCATCTTGAATAATCTAATTTGGAGCCCAAATGAGTGAGATATGGGCCGGATAAAATCCAGCTAAAAAGCTGTCAGGGCCGCTAGCAGCGCTGACCAAATTTCCAGGGCCGCTAGCGGCGCTGACCTTCCTTCGGCCCGACTGATTTTTTAAGCCCGATCCGATTTTCAGCTCAAATTCGACCGTACAACCCTACTTTTCCACGCCTATATAAACAACCCTCCACCCTCAGTTCAAAACACAGAGTCTACAGTTGACACCCTCTATTCTCAGTAGTATTGACTCTGAGCTTCTCCCTCTTTCTTCCATAAACAATTCTATTCTACTCTCGGGAGTATTGACACCGAGCTTCCCCCTCTTTCTTTACTTGAGATCTATTTTTACTATTCTTGTCAAACATAGCCTACAGTTCAGGTACAAATTCCTGAGGGCTCAAATTAAATTAATTGTCTGATTGTTTATTTTTCCTGTAGTCATAATGTAGATATCATGCTAGAATAACATTTTTATTGCTTCCTAAATATTGTCTGTATAGTAGTTGTGCTGCCCAACTTGTCAATCGAATGCATGTCTAAATAAGTGTTAAAATAAATGTTGTGATGCTTGTGATAAACCAATTAATAGTCTAAGTCTAGGTTGTTAATACGGTTTTGCATGGGAATTATGTCTTTAAATTATTAAGCAAACTAGAGTTAGTAGAGACCGTCATAATACGGGCGAGTTGGGTGCCTAACACCTTCCCACCTCGTACCTTCGCCCCCGAACCTATTATTCTTGGGTACTTATATGTTTTATATAAGCGGGAGTCTTTCTAAAAACATGATCGACTCACTTTTCACGCTATTGGGTTGTCCCTTCGCTTTGTCCCTTCGATAAAACGTCGATAGCAGATTTGTGACATCTTTCACGGTTTTTATTCAATTCAAGTCTTTACAAAAGCTTTTCTAACTCGATGGTCCCTTGAACTTATCTAAACCTCCAACTGACAAATTTTCTATAAGGACGCACTCCGTGGAACACGTAGGAAATCCCGGGGGTCCTTACAGTGGCGACTCCACTGGGGATTTATTTAAGAGGGTGAGACTCGAAAGTCAAGTTTGCCTAATTGTTTAATAACATGTTCCATATTTTGCATCATTTGCATCATTTGCATGTTCTTTTGCACAACCTTTTGACCCTTATCCACCCTCGAGAAAGTTTGTGTCGCAACTCGTAGACAACCCGTATATCTAAAGGAATATACAGTTGTCCTATCGTGCAAATCGACGCTTCCTCACCCATGACTCATCAATCCTTGTTGATGAAAAGAATTACAATTGATGTGTCGACCATTCGCCGAACGGAAATTGTAATTTGTCGTGGTAACCTCACAGGAACCAAAAGCCTCTAGCCCACATTCGTGCATTCGCTTGCTTGTTGTGCATGTGTCATTGTAATGCCTGTCTGATCACATGTTTGCCTGTAAACTACATTGTTATAATGCTTCTGAATGCATGAATACCATGACTATGTGCCAACATGTACTTACGTGCTAGGAGTCCTTTCTTTTTTTTTAGCTAGTTCCTAAAGCCCAAAATTTGTGCGAGAATTCAATTCAATGAGCACTCGTTTCCCCAATGATATATTTTCATATAGCGTCGAAGTCATGAACAATTTTCTAGGACCTTTTAGCCAAAAAAAAAAAAAAAAGTCCGTCTCTCCAGTTTCCCTCTCCCACTTTTTTTTTTCTTTTCTTTTCTTTATTGTTTCGATGTAATTCAGATTTGGAAAAAAAAAAACAAAAAACAAAAAAGAGGGTCCGAAAATAAAATAAAAAAATTTGCCGAAATTTCTTTTTTTATTTTATTTTATCCCATTTTCCATTTTCTTTGAGTCTAGCAAAAAAAAAAAAAAACGCCAAAAAAAAAAATTTTGAAAAATTAAAAATTATAAAAAAAATGCCGAAATTCTTTTTCTTTTTATTTATCCCATTTTCCATTTTTTTTTTGAGTCTAAAAAAAAAATTGGATGGTCCGTCTTTTTTCTATTTTTCTCATTTTCGTTCATCAACTTCTTTTTTCCTTTGATATGAGGGGAAATAATTGGGCATTTAGGCTTAGGTTTTTATTTTCTTCTTTTCCATTTCTTTGCATTGCATTGCATTGTACCTATTAGACGCTCCATGCTAGGATTCATAATTAGTCGTCATACTTGCATTGTCATCATTTTGCATCTGCATTCGTAAAAAAATCGAGTCTTGCATTCATCAATATCCCCATTTGTTCATTACGTCTCATGCACTAGAAGTCTAGACAAGTTATTCATTAAGTACTTTAGGGTCATTCTAAGAAGCATCCATACATTGTCATACATGTCAAGGTCAGTCCGTCATGCTTCTTGCATATTGTTGTCGTAACTCAGTGATTACGTTGTCATCATCGTGCATTCGAGTTCATATAGACGTCCATAGGCACATTCACCTTAGGAGCTATCGAGGGTCTTCTAAAAAATAACGAGTCTTTGTTTTCAAGTCCTTTCTTTGGCGTCTTTCTAAGTTGAGACTTGTGTTCAGGATTGGGGGCTCGAGGAAGAATTACGGTGACAAAGGTTGGGCTCGATCGTCCGGCAGATTGGTTTCGTGTACAAGCTACTTCCAAGACACCACCACATTCAAAAAGGCCATCACCCCATAATCCATCACCACCACAAAGCTCGCCACCACTCAATATATCCCTTACCTCACCAATCACACCCCCAAACTTCACCATGGTCAAAATCACTGACGAGAGACTTGATGAGCTCATGAGTGAGTTGGAAAGGCTGCGACTCAAGGTTGAAGATATCGAGAGGAAAAGAGAAGAAGAGTCAAGGATCCCTTCCGATTCCGATTCTGAGGAAGAAGGTTCAGATGCCATGCTGGCTAAGATCACCTCTGTGCTCAAGAGTAGCGGCTTGATCTCCAACTATAGTGCCAACGTAGGAAAGTTTGACACTAAGATCAAGGGTAAGCTTCCGGTCAAATTCTCTATGCCTGAATTACCCACCTTCACGGGAGTCGACAACCCGCAGGATCACCTGAAATCCTTCACTAATGCTATGGCTCTAAACGGAATCAACAAGAAACTCTATGCACATCTGTTTTCCCAGACCCTTGATACACATGCTCGACGATGCTTCTACTCCCTAGATCTGGAAAGCTACCCAACTTGGTCCGATTTTACCACACTGTTCCTTACACGCTATAAGGAAAATGTTGCTCTACCTATTACCCTTCGAGAGTTAGAGATCACCAAACAAGAAGAAGATGAGGGATTCACTGCCTTCCTTAGGCGTTGGAAGCTAAAGATAGCCGAACTGGTTCAGCGACCTTCGCAAGCTGATCAAATCCGCCAACTCATTAAGAACCTGCAACCTGCTTACAAGGAACCCCTCAAGTATCAAGCAATTGACTCCTACAACCGGCTCTATGTTGTGGGCATCCTAATTGAAGATAACCTTCTTAAGAATTCCACTTAAGTCGTGAACAACGCGAGTATCTACAGGGGGCTGTCCTTCGTATCCCTATGAACAGCCTACTCTCGAGAAGTTGAAGAGAGTCGAAGTTTCCTAGTGTGCAAGTCTAGTTGAGTCCTGTCAAGTTTAATGATGTCTAGTTGTCTTTTCAAATCGTCCATAGAGTCTAGCTTACTTCTCGTGTAATGCTTTTCTTCGATTTAATAAAGATTGCATTTTGATTCCCATCATTGTTCTTTGTTCAATTCTATGACGAACTTAAGTTGCCTATCAGGGAATAAAAAAAAAATCAAAAAAAAAACAAACAAAATGATAAGCCTTCATTGTGGAAAACATAAAATAGGAACTCCCTTATGATCATCCCCATAGAGGTCATACAGTTGAACCGTCTGTGCCGAGGACATGAGGCATTCATTTGGCACCTCAAATCAATATCCTTTACTACCCTATACATAATTACCACTTGCAACCCCTTGAGCCCAAACACATAGCCTTTCATTTCTTAACCACATCATCCTTACCTGGGGAATGGGTGTGTGCGACATGAGAATAGAAGCAACCTTCTAGGCAAGGTGCACCGACCTACAAACAAAGCCACTGAAAGAAATACCAAAAAAAAGAGAGAGAACTCAAAAGTTCGAGAGAAAAAAAAAAAACAAAAGGGAAAAAAATTCGAGAGCGATCAAAGATCCAAAAGAGTGCAAACACTTCAAGCACAACCAAATAGTGGCCTTACCTAAACATAGGTCTCTTAGCCACCTTGCCTAGATCGCAAACTTCTATACCATCTAGCATACTTTGGGGAGGGGATTTACTTCGGGTTTATTTGAGCCTTTATCCTTTCTTTGACACCTTAACCCAGCCTAACATTACAACCCTAAAGCCCTCCAAAAGGTACGACCATTCAATTACGGTCCTGAACTACGTTGGCCTGATTCCATAAACTGGATACGTAGGAAATCTCAAGGAGGTCCGGCCACGACAACCACTTTGTCACATGATCATATGGAGTTTTCCCATTCCACCATTCTCATAGGTTAAAAAAAAAATGAGCCCGGTAGGTTGAAAACCCGAAAGGGCGGCCTAGGCAAAAGTTAGGAAAACAAAAAAAAAAAGGTATATAAAACAAATTCAACATCTTGAGGCGACTTAAATTTCCGAGGATTTAGAACATTGTTTCTCATGTAAGCGCTCTTCGGTCAGTCGTCTAGAGGTCATACTCATCACCTTTCTCGTAGGCTTGCACATAGACTTCCCAACTGGGGGCTGTTTTAGAATGAGTCGGTTCTTTGTCCGCTACGTTCCAAGTTGGTCATTTCGCCCCCATACCTTAAGTTAGGATATTTTGTACCGCCACATCGACACCCATAGCTCCTCAAGTAGGTCATAACCATCAAGAACCACACATCAAACTGGGGGCTGATTCTCCCTTGACTGCACCCACTCTTGTCCACTTGTCTCATACTCTGCCAAAATCACCACAAGAAGGAAATTCTTGATCACAAAAACTTTTCCCATATGAAGACCCTCTTCAGACCCTATAGGAGAGTCGTGCATGTTAGGCTAGGCCGCATGGAGCTGTGAGTCGATAGAGTCTGCATACATCATATCTTCATAAGTACTAGAGTCGCCTTCAAAGGCATGCATGTGTACATAATTTCTCAATGTCTTGAGTCCCTACGTGTTTACATGTCAATTCCTCATTACCCCGCGCATATTACTATGTCATGTCTTGAGCATCTTGTCATGGTCAGTTGGGCATGTCCATTGCATCTTTTCCCTATGTGCATATTTCCACTGCAAGTTTGAGTCTACCCGCTCTCGATCGAAACCAGCAACCCCGGAACTCACGATCAAGTCCAGAAGAGACCTTCCGACTACAACCAAGAATGGAGATAACCTTCCAACAACAGCCAAGCGCGCGGCCCCCTGCTGACCCACGGCCCCTTTTTCCAGTCCAGAGTTCGTTATTACAGTTCATTCTACGGCAATATCAGTACCAAACGCGCAGGAGCGAAGCCCTCAGGCCCACAAATTCAAATTTAACAGTTGGCCCATTTTACGGTACCAACCATTTACAGGTAAAATTAACCCGTTTGTTTTTGTAGGTCCCAGAAACTGAAACGCGGATCTACACGGCGGCGATTTTCGACCCAGATCGCCCGAGTTATTTATTTTTGTAGGTCCTAGAAACTGAAATGCGGATCTACACGGCGACGGCCCTCAACCCGGATCGCCCGAGTTATTTATTTTTTGCAGGTCTTAGAAACTGAAACGCGGATCTACACGTTGACGGCCCTCAACCCGGATCGCCCAAGTTATTTATTTTTTGCAGGTCCTAGAAACTGAAACGCGGATCTACACGGCGACAGCCCTCAACCCAGATCGCCCAAGTTATTTATTTTTGCAGGTCCCAGAAACTAAAACGCGGATCTACAAGGTGACGACTCTCAACACAGAGCGCCCTCAAGTTATTTATTTTTGCAGGTCCCAGAAACGGAAACGTGGATCTACAAGGCGACGACCATTTTAAATGCAAACTAAATAAGTTATTTTAAATGCTTCAGTCAATGATTGCTTAAAGCGGTTATACTGTCCATTTTCTTTATTTATATGTTTCAGTCAATGATTGCTTAAAGCGGTTATACTGTCCAATTGTTTTATTTATATGTTTCAGTCAATGATTGCTTAACCTATTGCATTTATACTGTTCATATGTTTTAACCATTTTGCAGCCGTTATTTTTTATGGCGCTGTCTCGTTGACTTTTTCGTTTCTCGTATAGGGACGGAATCTCGACATCCACCGAGCGGTGTTTAGTCACTGTTTGTCGAAGCACTCTATGTTGATCATTCTCAAAGTATTACTGACATTTTCATTCACTTTGAATACAGGTCCCCAACAGACGTTTAGGCCATCTACGAGCGATGTTCTATCCTGCTACTATAACCTTTCTTTTTCTCTTGTGTTCACAGGGATGAATTCTTAGCACACTAAGAGCGTGTTCCAACTTAGGTTTTTCTTCATATGCATGCATACTGTACACTCTCACACACCGTTTGCACATCAGCATCCTGCATGTCGCCTTCGGAATACTTTGATCTTCGCTTTTACTCAAGCTCGATCAAAGTGGGGGCTTCTGTAGACGCCAAAAAAGCGTCTTCAGATTTCTCCGCAAAAGCCCGATGATGAAAGGAGTAATTTTTAAGCTTGAACTGCTATTTTTGCTTTAATAGTTAAGATAAGGTCTCAGGTTTTTCTTCCAAACACTCCTTCATTTCCACTTCATTTAAAAGCCACTTTTAATAGCTTTCCACTGCTTCCTTTCGTGTCCAAATACGATTCCACACCTAAGAGTTATGGCCAAACAAAGTTTAGGGTCAAAACATATGTAGCCGAATACCGTTGACCGTGTTTCCAGACCCATTTGGCAGTTCATTTGGTTGAGCTAATTTGTGAGCCTTATAGTTTTGGATTCCTTATTCAAATAGATTTCCAATGATATATCATGAGCCCACACCACATTCCCAACCAAGGAGTTACAAGCCCAACATTGATGCGTACTCCAAAACTAACCTCTCCTTACTCGTTCGGGGATATCTTGAGATCCACAAAACATTTCGACCTGAAACCAAACCCATATTAATCTAGACCTAATAATATTTCCATCTCATCTTGAATCATCAAATTTGGATCCCAAACGAGTGAGATATGGCCTGGACAAAATCCAGCTAAAAAGTTGTCAGGGCCGCTAACGGCTGACCAAATTTCCATGGCCGCTAGCGGCGCTGACCTTGCTTCAGCCCGACTGATTTTTTAAGCCCTATTCGATTTTCAGCTCAAATTCGACCGTACAACCCCACTTTTCCACACCTAGATAAACAACCCTCCATCCTCAGTTCAAAACACACAGTCTACAGTTGACACCCTCTATTCTCAGTAGTATTGACTCTGAGCTTCTCCCTCTTTCTTCCATAAACAATTCTATTCCATTCTCGGGAGTATTGACACCGAGCTTCCCCTACTTTCTTTACTTGAGATCTATTTTTACTATTCTTGTCAAATATAGCCTACAGTTCAGGTACAAATTCCTGAGGGCTCAAATTAAATTAATTGCCTAATTGTTTATTTTTCCGGTAGTCATAATGTAGATATCATGCTAGAATAATGTTTTAATTGCTTCCTAAATATTGTTTGTATAGTCGTTATGCTGCCCAACTTGTCAATCGAATGCATGTGTAAATAAGGGTTAAAATAAATGTTGTGACGCTTGTGATAAACGAATTAATAGTCTAAGTCTAGGTTGTTAATACGGTTTTGCATGGGAATTATGTCTTTAAATTATTAATCAAACTTGAGTTAGTAGAGGCCGTCATAATACGGGCGAGTTGGGTGCCTAACACCTTCCCACCTTGTACCTTCGCCCCCAAACCTATTGGGTGCCTAAAAACATGATCAGTTCACTTTTCACGCTATTGGGTTGTCCCTTCGGTTTGTCCTTTCGATAAAACGCCGATAGCAGATTTGTGACCTCTTTCATTGTTTTTATTCAGTTCAAGTCTTTACAAAAGCTTTTCTAACTTGATGGTCCCTTGAACTTATCTAAACCCCCCAACTGACAAATTTTCTACAAGGACGCACTCCGTGGAACACGTAGGAAATCCCGGGTCCTTACATCTAGAGGCATTTTTTGGAGGAAATATTGGGCCAAGTCCTTCTTGATGATTAAGTATATGATATTATGTATAATTATGAAATTACCCTTATTACCTTCATTCCAATATACCACGCACATACCTCCAAAACATTCTTCATCTGATATTGATACGTATAGAAACACCAATAACACATGTGAATTTGAGAAGTAATTCAGAAGGACAAAACTACACTCAACTAAGTAAATTGACCAAACTACCATCAAAAACTTTAACGGCTAAAAAAAATGGTCTAGAGGCGTTTTTTGAAAGAAATATTGGGCCAAGTCCTTCTTGATAATTAAGTATAGGATATTATGTAAAATTACGGAATTACCCTTATTACCTTCATTCCAACATACCACGCACATACCTCCGAAAACTTTCTTCATCTGATATTGATACGTATAGATACAACAATAACACATGTAAATTTAAGAAGTAATTCAGAAGGACAAAACTACGCTCAACTAAATAAATTGACCAAACTACCATGAAAAAAATTAATGGCTAAAAAAAGTGGCCTAGAGGCTTTTTTTGGAGGAAATCTTGGGCTAAGTCCTTCTTGATGATTAAGTATATAATATAATGTATAATTACGGAATTACCCTTATTACCTTCATTCCAATATACCATTCACATACCTCCGAAAACATTCTTCATCTGATATTGATACGTATAAATACACCAATAACACATGTGAATTTGAGAAGTAATTCAGAAGGACAAAACTACCCTCAACTAAGTAACTTGACCAAACTACCATCAAAAACATTAATGGCTAAAAAAGGTGGTCTAGAGGCGTTTTTTGGAAGAAATATTGGGCCAAGTCCTTCTTGATGATTAAGTATATTATATTATGTATAATTACGAAACTACCCTTATTACCTTCACTCCAATATACCACGCACATAACTCCGAAAACATTCTTCATTAGATATTGATACGTATAGATACACCAATAAGACATGTGAAATTGAGAAGTAATTCGGAAGGACAAAATTACACTCAACTAAGTAAATTGACAAACCCGCCATCAAAAACATTAATGGATAAAAAAAGTGGTCTAGAGGCGTTTTTTGGAGGAAATATTGGGCCAAGTCCTTCTTGATGATTAAGTATATGATATTAAGTATAATTACGGAATTACTCTTATTACCTTCATTCCAATATATACCACGCACATACCCCCGAAAACTTTCTTCATGTGATATTGATACGTATAGATACACCAATAACACATTTGAATTTGGGAAGTAATTCAGAAGGGCAAAACTACCCTCAACTATGTAAATTGACCAAACTACGATAAAAAACTTTAATGGCTAAAAAAGTGGTCTAGAAGCGTTTTTTGGAGGAAATATTTGGCGAATTCCTTCTTGATGATTAAGTATATGATATTATGTATAATTATGGAATCACCTTGATTACCTTCATTCCAATATACCATGCACATACCTCCGAAAACTGTTTTCATCTGATATTGATACGTTTAGATACACCAATAACACATGTGAATTTGAGAAGTAATTCAGAAGGACAAAAGTACCCTCAACTAAGTAAATTGACCAAACTACCATCAACAACATTAATGGCTAAAAATAGTGGTCTGGAGGCGTTTTTTGGAGAAAATATTGGGTCAAGCCCTTCTTGAGGATTAAGTATATGATATTATGTATAATTACGGAATTACCCTTATTACCTTCATTCCAATATACCACGCACATACATCCGAAAATATTCTTCATCTGATATTGATACGTATAGATACACCAATAACACATGTGAATTTGAGAAGTAATTCAGAAGGACAAAACTACCCTCACCTAAGTAAATTGACCAAACTACCATCAAAAACATTAATGGCTAAAAAAACTGGTCTAGAGGCGTTTTTGGGAGGAAATATTAGTCCAAGTCTTTCTTGATGATTAAGTATATAATATAATATATAAGTACGGAATTACCCTTATACATTCATTCCAATATACCACGCACATACCTCCGAAAACATTCTTCATCTGATATTGATAAGTATAGATACACCAATAACACATCTGAATTTGGGAAGTAATTCAGAAGGACAAAACTACCTTCAACAAAGTAAATTGACCAAACCGCCATTAAAAACATCTATGGCTAAAAAAATTGGTCTACATGCATTTTTGGGAGGAAATATTGGGCCAAGTCCTTCTTGATGATCAATTATATGAAATTATGTATAATTACGGAATTACCCTTATTACCTGCATTCCAATATACCACGCACATACCTCTAAAAAATTTCTTCATCTGATATTGATACTTATAGATACACCAATAACACATATTAATTTGAGAAGTCATTCAGAAGGACAAACCTACCTCAACAAAGTAAATTGACCAAATTACCATCAAAAACATTAATGGCTAAAAAAAGTGGTCTAGAGGCGTTTTTTGGAGGAAATATTGGGCCAAGTCCTTCTTGATGATAAGTATATGATATTATGTATAATTACGGAATTACCCTTATTACCTTCATTCAAATATACGACGCACATACCTCCGAAAACTTTCTTCATCTGATATTGATACGTATAGATAGACCAATAACACATGTGAATTTGAGAAATAATTTAGAAGGATAAAACTACCGTCAACTAAGTAAATTGACCAAACTACCATCAAAAACATTAATGGCCAAATAAAGTGGTCTAGAGGTTTTTTTGGAGGAAATATTGGCCCAAGTCCTTCTTGATGATTAAGTATATGATATTATGTATAATTACGGAATTACCCTTATTACCTTCATTCCAATATACCACCCACATACCTCCAAAAACATGTTTCATCTAATATTAGTACGTATAGATACACCAATAACACATGTGAATTTGAGAAGTAATTCATAAGGACAAAACTACCCTCAACTAAGTAAATTGACCAAACTACCATCAAAAACCTTAATGGCTAAAAAAAAGTGGTCTAGAGGCGTTTTTTGGACGAAATATTGGGCCAAGTCCTTCTTGATGATAAGTATATGATATTATGTATAATTACAGAATTACCCTTATTACTTTCATTCAAATATACAATGCACATACCTCCGACAACTTTCTTCATATGATATTGATACGTATAGTTACACCAATAACACATGTGAATTTGAGAAGTAATTCACAAGGACAAAACTACCCTCAACTAAGTAAATTGACCAAACTACCATCAAAAACATTAATGGCTAAAAAAAGTGGTCTAGAGGTGTTTTTTGGAGGAAATATTAGGCCAAGTCCTTCTTGATGATTAAGTATATAATATAATGTATAATTACGGAATTACCCTTATACCTTCATTCCAATATACTACGCACATACCTCCGAAAACTTTCTTCATCTGATATTGATAAGTATAGATACACGAATAACACATGTGAATTTGAGAAGTAATTCAGAAGGACAAAGCTACCCTCAACTAAGTAAATTGACCAAACTACCATCAAAAACTTTAATTGCTAAAAAAAGTGGTCTAGATGCGTTTTTTGGAGGAAATATTGGGTCAATTCCTTCTTGATGATTAAACATGGGAATTTGAGAAGTAATTCAGAAGGACAAAACTACCCTCAACTAAGTACATTGACCAAACTACCATAAAAAACGTGAATGGCTAAAAAAAGTGGTCTAGAGGCGTTTTTTGGAGGAAATATTGGGCCAAGTCCTTCTTGATGATTAAGTATATGATATTATGTATAATTACTGAATTACCCTTATTACCTTCTATAGACACCAAAAATTGTGTCTATAATAAGTCCCCGTAAAAACCCGATGATGAAAGGATTGGATTTTGCTCGAACTTGGGTTGCGAGAATAATTGCTCTGATGATTAGCCCAGTTCATTTGAATTAACCAGTGAAAGCCTTTTGTACAGGTGATCCAAACCAGTTGGACTCAATTCAATTGGAGTCCGAAACTAAGATATAGACCTCTTTGAACCCAAGGGCCCGAAAGGGAACCCAAACCCATGAGTTAACCCTTGGTAAAACAAGGGAGCTCAGTCAATCCCTCGTGAAAAAGCCTCCCCCGCACGAAAATCATGCCAGGCGCCTATGCAGGCACACCGATCCATGTCCAAGCGGCTACGCTTGGGTCAAGCGGTGGCCGCTAGGACAAGAGGCTGTGCCGCTAGGCCAAGCGGTTTGACCGCTTGCCTTGCGGCTAAGCCGCTTGCCAAGAGGCATGACAGCTTGGCCTGCCGGTTTGGCCACTTGTCCTAGCGGTTTGGCCACCTGGACCCTTTCTCGCGGACGGCAAATTCATGGCCCATTCTATTTTCGTGCCAAACCCTGGCAGTTCTTCCTCTTCTATATAAACAAACCTTAAGGTTTAAAGTTGAAGAGGTTGGATATTCTCTCTAAGAGATTGGTCATTTGGTTGGCAGTTGGAGACTAGAGGTTGGACATTCTCTCTATAGGGTTAGCCCTAGCACCACAAAATAAACCTTCATACTTCATCAAGAGCATGAATTCAAGCAATACAACCCAATAAGTTCATTGTAAGCATCCAGGTAATCCAACCTAAGGGTTTTCAATAATATTTATTTTGCTTGTTATTACTGAAGATTTTGGTTTATGTGATATGTACATGCATGGCGCGTTTTGAGCAAAAGGGCTTGTATTAGCCTAATTTTATGGATGAATGATTGTTTTAATTTTGTTATTTATTGCTTTATTATGAATGAATCATGCTTTGTTTGTGGATTGGTGGATGAATCATGTATGTGTCCTTTAAATTGCAAGTTTTAGCATATTATCATCATCTCTTAGCAATAAAGCATGTAACTTGATAAATTATTAAAAGTGGTCACAATAATAATGCTTGTTCAAACCTATTAGTTAAAACTAGAAATTTGGACAAATTGAACCTTGTTTGGTCCGTAGCATTAATAATTATATTGAATCGATTAGTAAAGGATGTTGTTGTTAACGGGCGAGTTGGGTGCCTAACACCTTCCTAGCTCGTACCTACGCCCCCGAACACATTTATGAAGTCAATCTCCCCAATAGGGATTGGAGTGCACAGGAGCTGAGTTGACATCTTTTTAGACTATCGACTTGATCTCCAAAGTTTCCAAATTACCTCAAAATTTGGTGGCGACTTCCGACAATCTTAATCATGTCCTTGGTACAAAAATCTCTATGTGCATACACACTAAAAGATTCACGAAATTTGATCACCCAACGCGCTCTTCCAGGCTGTCCGGAAACCCCGACCCCCGAAAAGAGGGTCAAGGGAAGGCATGCGGAAAAGAGGGGAGAAAAATACGGCAGCCTACAGTGGCGACTTCACTGGGGACATGATTAAGAGGGTGTAACTTGAAAATCGATTCATTATAATCAGGTTCAGGAATTGAACAAAGTGTCCAGCTTATTCCTCACTAGGTATGCCGACAATGTCATCCAACCAACCACCATGAGAGAGTTGGAAGCAATCAAGCATGGTGAAAATGAAAGCTTCACTGATTTTGTTAAGAAATGGAGAACTAAAGTGGCCGAAATGCTCGACCGTCCATCCGAAGAAGAGCAAATTCGGAAACTCATCAAGAACTTATAACCTCCTTACTTGAACCCTCTCAAATACCAAGCAATTACTTCACACACACACAACTCAATAGTGTGGGATTGCTCATAAAGGATGATCAAGCACTCAAAAACGAGAATAACAAGGACTTCTTCAACAAGGGCACTTATAACTCAAGCTACAAGAAGAACCCCACTTCGGGAAACTCTTCCAACAAGGTTAATGAATTCAATGCTGTCTACGACAAACCGCAAAGGCAATACACCCCATTGGGTATGACCTATGCTAAAGCTTTTTATGGTATGACCTATGCTAAACCGCAAAGGCAATATACCCCATTGGGTATGGCCCATATTTTCTCCAAAAAATGCCTCTAGACCACTTTTTTTAGCCATTAAAGTTTTTGATGGTAGTTTGGTCGATGTACTAAGTTGAGGGTAGTTTTGTCCTTCTGAATTACTTCACAAATTCACATGTGTTATTGGTGTATCTATACGTATCAAGTTTTCGGAGGCACGTGCGTGGTATATTGGAATGACGGTAATAAGGGTAATTCCATAATTATACATAATATCAAATACTTAATCATCAAGAAGGACTTGGCCCAATATTTCTTCCAAAAAACGCTTCTAGACCACTTTTAG
Organism: Tetragonia tetragonoides; assembly: GCA_038025085.1. Lineage (NCBI taxonomy): Eukaryota > Viridiplantae > Streptophyta > Magnoliopsida > Caryophyllales > Aizoaceae > Tetragonia > Tetragonia tetragonoides. The sequence goes on from CM076149.1 coordinate 24,917,607, forward strand.
ACCACTTTTTTTTGCCATTAAAGTTTTTGATGATAGTTTGGTCAATTTACTTAGTTGAGGGTAGTTTTGTCCTTCTGAATTACGTCTCAAATTCACATGTGTTATTGGTGTATCTATACGTATCAATATGAGATGAAGAAAGTTTTCGGAGGTATGTGCATGGTATTTTGGACTGAAGGTAAGAAGGGTAATTCCATAATTATACATAATATCATATACTTAATCATCAACAAGGACTTGGCTCAATATTTCTGCCAAAAAACGCCTCTAAACCACATTTTTACCCATTAAAAGTTTTGATGTTAGTTTGGTCAATTTACTTAGTTGAGGGTGGTTTTGTCCTTCTGAATTACTTCTCAAATTCACATGTGTTATTGCTGTATCTATACGTATCAATATTAGATAAAGAAAGTTTTTGGAGGTATGTGCGTCGCATATTGGAATGAAGGTAATAAGGGTAATTCCGTAAATATACATAATATCATATACTTAATCATCAAGAAGGGCTTGGCCCAATATTTCCCCAAAAAAACGCCTCTAGACCACTTTTTTTAGCCATTAAAGTTTTTGATGCTAGTTTGGTCAATTTACTTAGTTGAGGGTAGTTTTGTCTTTCTGAATTACTTCTCAAATTCACATGTGTTATTGGTGTATCTATACGTATCAATATCAGATGAAGAAAGTTTTTAGAGGTATGTGTGTGGTATATTGGAATGAAGGTAATAAGGGTAATTCCGTAATTATACATAATATCATATACTTAATCATCAAGAAAGACTTGGCCCAATATTTCCTCCAAAAACGCCTCTAGACCACTTTTTTTAGCCATTAATGTTTTTGATAGTAATTTGGTCAATTTACTTAGTTGAGGGTAGTTTCGTCCTTCTGAATTACTTCTCAAATTCACATGTGTTATTGGTGTATCTATACGTATCAAGTTTTCGGAGGTATGTGCGTGGTATATTGGAATGACGGTAATAAGTGTAATTCATTAATTATACATAATATCATATACTTAATCATCAAGAAGGACTTGGCCCAATATTTCCTCCAAAAAAGGCCTCTCGACCACTTTTTTTTGCCAATAATGTTTTTGATGGAAGTTTGGTCAATTTACTTAGTTGAGGGTAGTTTTGTTCTTCTGAATTACGTCTCAAATTCACATGTGTTTTAGGTGTATCTATACGTATCAATATCAGATGAAGAAAGTTTTCGGAGGTATGTGCGTTGTAATTTGGACTGAAGGTAATAAGGGTAATTCCGTAATTATACATAATATCATATACTTAATCATCAACAAGGACTTGGCCCAAAATTTCTTCCAAAAAACGCCTCTAGACCACATTTTTACACATTAAATTTTTTGATATTAGTTTGGTCAATTTACTTAGTTGAGGGTAGTTTTGTCGTTCTGAATTACTTCTGAAATTCACATGTGTTATTGCTGTATCTATACGTATCAATATTAGATGAAGAACGTTTTTGGAGGTATGTGCGTGGTATATTGGAATGAAGGTAATAAAGGTAATTCTGTAATTATACATAATATCATATACTTAATCATCAAGAAGGACTTGGCCCAATATTTCCTCCAGAAAACGCCTCTAGACCACTTTTTTTAGCCATTAAAGTTTTTGATGCTAGTTTAGTCAATTTACTTAGTTGAGGGTAGTTTTGTCCTTCTGAATTACTTCTCAAATTCACATGTGTTATTGGTGTATCTATACGTATCAATATCAGATGAAGAAAGTTTTTGGAGGTATCTGCATGGTCTATTGGAATGATGGTAATAAGGGTAATTCCGTAATTATACATAATATCATATACTTAATCATCAAGAAGGACTTGGCCCAATATTTCCTCCAAAAAACGCCTCTAGACCAATTTTTTTAGCCATTAAAGTTTTTGATGCTAGTTTGGTCAAATTACTTAGTTGAGGGTAGTTTTGTCATTCTGAATTACTTCTCAAATTCACAAGTGTTATTGGTGTATCTATACGTATCAATATCAGACGAAGAAATTTTTCGGAGGTATGTGTGTGGTATATTGGAATGAAGGTAATAAGGGTAATTCCGTAATTATACATAATATCATATACTTAATCATCAACAAGGACTTGGCCCAAAATTTCTTCCAAAAAACGCCTCTAGACCACATTTTTACCCATTAAAATTTTTGATATTAGTTTGGTCAATTTACTTAGTTGAGGGTAGTTTTGTCGTTCTGAATTACTTCTCAAATTCACATGTGTTATTGCTGTATCTATACGTATCAATATTAGGTGAAGAAAGTTTTTGGAGGTATGTGCGTGGTATATTGGAATGAAGGTAATAAGGGTAATTCTGTAATTATACATAATATCATATACATAATCATCAAGGACTTGGCCTAATATTTCCTCCAAAAAACGCATCTAGACCACTTTTTTTAGCCATTAAAGTTTTTGATGCTAGTTTAGTCAATTTACTTAGTTGAGGGTAGTTTTGTCCTTCTGAATTACTTCTCAAATTCACATGTGTTATTGGTGTATCTATACGTATCAATATCAGATGAAGAAAGTTTTTTGAGGTATGTGCGTGGTCCATTGGAATGATGGTAATAAGGGTAATTCCGTAATTATACATGATATCATATACTTAATCATCAAGTAGGACTTGGCCCAATATTTCCTCCAAAAAACGCCTCTAGACTAATTTTTTTAGCCATTAAAGTTTTTGATGCTAGTTTGGTCAAATTACTTAGTTGAGGGTAGTTTTGTCCTTCTGAATTATTTCTCAAATTCACAAGTGTTATTGGTGTATCTATACGTATCAATATCAGACGAAGAAAGTTTTCGGAGGTATGTGTGTGGTATATTTGAATGAAGGTAATAAGTGTAATTCCGTAATTATACATAATATCATATACTTAATCATCAAGAAGGACTTGGCCCAATATTTTCTTCAAAAAACGCCTCTAGACCACTTTTTTTAGCCATAAATGTTTTTGAAACTAGTTTGGTCAATTTACTTAGTTGAGGGTAGTTTTGTCCTTTTGAATTACTTCTCAAATTCACATGTGTTATTGGTGTATCTATACGTATCAATATCAGATGAAGAAAGTTTTTGGAGGTATGTGCGTGGTATATTGGAATGAAGGTAATAAAGGTAATTCCGTAATTATACATAATATCATATACTTAATCTTCAAAAAAGACTTGGCCCAATATTTTCTCCAAAAAATACTTCTATACAACTTTTTTTACCCATTAAAGTGTTTTATGGTAGTTTGGTCAACTTACTTAGTTGAGGGCACTTTTGTCGTTCTGAATTATTTCTCAAACTCACATGTGTTATTGGTGTATCTTTACGTATCAATATCAGACGAAGAAAGTTTTCGGAGGTATGTGTGTGGTATATTGGAATGAAGGTAATAAGGGTAATTCCGTAATTATACATAATATCATATACTTAATCATCAACAAGGACTTGGCCCAAAATTTCTTCCAAAAAATGCCTCTAGACCACATTTTTACCCATTAAAATTTTTGATATTAGTTTGGTCAATTTACTTAGTTGAGGGTAGTTTTGTCGTTCTGAATTACTTCTCAAATTCACATGTGTTATTGCTGTATCTATACGTATCAATATTAGGTGAAGAAAGTTTTTGGAGGTATGTGCGTGGTATATTGGAATGAAGGTAATAAGGGTAATTCTGTAATTATACATAATATCATATACTTAATCATCAAGGACTTGGCCTAATATTTCCTCCAAAAAACGCCTCTAGACCACTTTTTTTAGCCATTAAAGTTTTTGATGCTAGTTTAGTCAATTTACTTAGTTGAGGGTAGTTTTGTCCTTCTGAATTACTTCTCAAATTCACATGTGTTATTGGTGTATCTATACGTATCAATATCAGATGAAGAAAGTTTTTTGAGGTATGTGCGTGGTCCATTGGAATGATGGTAATAAGGGTAATTCCGTAATTATACATAATATCATATACTTAATCATCAAGTAGGACTTGGCCCAATATTTCCTCCAAAAAACGCCTCTAGACTAATTTTTTTAGCCATTAAAGTTTTTGATGCTAGTTTGGTCAAATTACTTAGTTGAGGGTAGTTTTGTCCTTCTGAATTACTTCTCAAATTCACAAGTGTTATTGGTGTATCTATACGTATCAATATCAGACGAAGAAAGTTTTCGGAGGTATGTGTGTGGTATATTAGAATGAAGGTAATAAGGGTAATTCCGTAATTATACATAATATCATACACTTAATCATCAAGAAGGACTTGGCCCAATATTTTCTTCAAAAAACGCCTCTAGACCACTTTTTTTAGCCATAAATGTTTTTGAAACTAGTTTGGTCAATTTACTTAGTTGAGGGTAGTTTTGTCCTTTTGAATTACTTCTCAAATTCACATGTGTTATTGGTGTATCTATACGTATCAATATCAGATGAAGAAAGTTTTTGGAGGTATGTGCGTGGTATATTGGAATGAAGGTAATAAAGGTAATTCCGTAATTATACATAATATCATATACTTAATCTTCAAAAAAGACTTGGCCCAATATTTTCTCCAAAAAATACTTCTATACAACTTTTTTTACCCATTAAAGTGTTTTATGGTAGTTTGGTCAACTTACTTAGTTGAGGGTACTTTTGTCGTTCTGAATTATTTCTCAAACTCACATGTGTTATTGGTGTATCTATACGTATCAATATCAGACGAAGAAAGTTTTCGGAGGTATGTGTGTGGTATATTGGAATGAAGGTAATAAGGGTAATTCCGTAATTATACATAATATCATATACTTAATCATCAACAAGGACTTGGCCCAAAATTTCTTCCAAAAAACGCCTCTAGACCACATTTTTACCCATTAAAATTTTTGATATTAGTTTGGTCAATTTACTTAGTTGAGGGTAGTTTTGTCGTTCTGAATTACTTCTCAAATTCACATGTGTTATTGCTGTATCTATACGTATCAATATTAGGTGAAGAAAGTTTTTGGAGGTATGTGCGTGGTATATTGGAATGAAGGTAATAAGGGTAATTCTGTAATTATACATAATATCATATACTTAATCATCAAGGACGTGGCCTAATATTTCCTCCAAAAAACGCCTCTAGACCACTTTTTTTAGCCATTAAAGTTTTTGATGCTAGTTTAGTCAATTTACTTAGTTGAGGGTAGTTTTGTCCTTCTGAATTACTTCTCAAACTCACATGTGTTATTGGTGTATCTATACGTATCAATATCAGATGAAGAATGTTTTTGGAGGTATGTGCGTGGTCTATTGGAATGATGGTAATAAGGGTAATTCCATAATTATACATAATATCATATACTCAATCATCAAGAAGGGCTTGGCCCAATATTTCTTCCAAAAAACGCCTCTAGACCAATTTTTTTAGCCCTTAAAGTTTTTGATGCTAGTTTAGTCAAATTACTTAGATGAGGGTAGTTTTGTCCTTCTGAATTACTTCTCAAATTCACAAGTGTTATTGGTGTATCTATACGTATCAATATCAGACGAATAAAGTTTCCGGAGGTATGTGTGTGGTATATTGTAATGAAGGTAATAAGGGTAATTCCGTAATTATACATAATATCATATACTTAATCATCAAGAAGGACTTGGCACAAATTTCCCCAAATACGCCTCTAGACCACTTTTTTTAGCCATTAAAGTTTTTTACGGTAGTTTGGTCAATTTACTTAGTTGAGGGTAGTTTTGTCCTTCTGAATTACTTCTCAAATTCACAAGTGTTATTGGTGTATCTATACGTATCAATATCAGACGAATAAAGTTTTCGGAGGTGTGGGCGTGGTATTTTAGAATGAAGGTAATAAAGGTAATTTCGTAATTATACACAATATCATATACTTAATCATCAAGAAGGACTTGGCACAAATTTCTCCAAAAAATGGCTCTAGACCACTTTTTCTAGCCATTAAAGTTTTTTATTGAAGTTTGGTCAATTACTTAGTTGAGGTAGTTTTGTTCTTCTGAATTACTTCTCAAATTCACATGTGTTATTGGTGTATCTATACGTATCAATATCAGATGAAGAATGTTTTCGAAGGTATGTGCGTGGTATATTGGAATGAAAGTAATAAGGGTAATTCTGTAATTATACATAATATCATATACTTAATCATCAAGAAGGACTTGGCCCAATATTTCCTCCAAAAAATGCCTCTAGACTAATTTTTTTAGCTATTAAACTTTTTGATGCTAGTTTGGTCAATTTACTTAGTTGAGGGTAGTTTGCCCATCTGAATTACTTCTTAAATTCACAAGTGTTATTGGTGTATCTATACGTATGAATATCAGATGAAGAATGTTTTCGGAAGTCTGTGCGAGGTATATTGGAATGAATGTAATAAGGGTAATTGCGTAATTATACATAATATCATATACTTAATTATCAAGAAGTAGATGGCATAAAGTTCTCCAAAAAACGCCTCTAGACCACTGTTTTTAGCCATTAATGTTTTTTATGGTAGTTTGGTCAATTACTTAGTTGAGGGTAGTTTTATCCTTCTCAATTATTTCTCAAATTCACATGTGTTATTAGTGTATCTATACATATCAATATCAGATGAAGAAATTTTTCGGAGGTATGTGCGTGGTATTTTGGAATGAAGGAAATAAGGGTAATTCCGTAATTATACATTATATCATATACTTAATCATCAAGCAGGGCTTGGCCCAATATTTCCTCCAAAAAATGCCTCTAGACCACTTTTTTTAGCTATTATAGTTTTTGATGATAGTTTGGTCAATTTACTTAGTTGAGGGTAGTTTTGTCCTTCTGAATTAATTCTCAAATTCACATGTTTTATTGGTGTATCTATACGTATTAATATCAGATGAAGAATGTATTCAAGGATATATGTGTGGTATTTTGGAATGAAGGAAATAAGGGTAATTCCGTAATTATACATAATATCATATACTCAATCATCAAGCAGGAATTTGCTCAATATTTCCTCCAAAAAACGGATCTAGACCACTTTTTTTAGCCATTAAACTTTTTTAATGGTAGTTTGGTCAATATACTTAGTTGAGGGTAGTTTTGTCCTTTTGAATTACTTCTCAAATTCACATGTGTTATTGGTGTATCTATACGTATCAATATTAGATGAAGAAAGTTTTCGAAGGTATGTGCGTGATATATTGGAATGAAGGTAATAAGGGTAATTCCGTAATTATACATAATATCATATACTTAATCATCAAGAAGGCATTGGCCCAATATTTCCTTAAAAAAACTCCTCTAGACTTATTTTTTTAGCCATTAAAGTTTTTGATGCTAGTTTGGTCAATTTACTTAGTTGAGGGTAGTTTTGCCCTTCTGAATTACTTCTCAAATTCAGAAGTGTTATTGGTGTATCTATACGTATCAATATTAGATGAAGAGAGTTTTCGGAGGTATATGCGTGGTATATTGGAATGAAGGTAATAAAGGTAATTCCGTAATTATACATAATATCATATACTTAATCATCAAGAAGGACTTGGCACAAATTTCTCCAAAAAACGCCTCTAGAACACTTTTTTTAGCCATTAAAGTTTTTTATGGTAGTTTGGTCAATTTACTTAGTTGAGGGTAGTTTTGCCCTTCTGGATTACTTCTCAAATTCACAAGTGTTATTGGTGTATCTATACGTATCAATATTAGATGAAGAAAGTTTTGGGAGGTATGTGCGTTGTATATTTGAATGAAGGTAATAAGGGTAATTCCGTAATTATACATAATATCAAATAATTAATCATGAAAAAGGAGTTGGCACAAATTTCTCCAAAAAAAGCCTCTAGACCACTTTTTTTAGCTTTTAATGTTTTTGATGGTAGTTTGGTCAATTTACTTAGTTGTGGGTAGTTTTGTCATTCTGAATTACTTCTCAAATTCATATGTGTTATTGGTGTATCTATACGTATCAAGTTTTTTTGGAGGTATGTGCGTGGTATATTGGAAAGAAGGTAATAAGGGTAATTCCGTAATTATACATAATATCATATATACTTAATCATAAAGGAGTTGGCACAAATTTCTCCAAAAAATGACTCCAGACCACTTTTTTTAGCTTTTAAAGTTTTTGATGGTAGTTTGGTCAATTTACTTAGTTGAGGGTAGTTTTGTCCTTCTGAATTACTTCTCAAATTCACATGTGTTATTGGTGTATCTACACGTATCAATAAAAGATGAAGAAAGTTTTCGGAGGTATGTGGGTATATTGGAATGAAGGTAATAAGGGTAATTCCGTAATTATATACATAATTTCATATACTTAATCATCAAGAAGGACTTCGCCCAATATTTCCTCCAAAAAACGCCTCTAGACCAGTTTTTTTAGCCATTAATGTTTTTTATGGTAGTTTGGTCAATTTATTTAGTTAAGGGTTGTTTTGTCGTTCTGAATTACTTCTCAAATTCACATGTGTTATTGGTGTATCTATACGTATCAATATCAGCTGAAAAAGTTTTCGGAGGTTGCGTGGTATAATGGAATGAAGGTAACAAGGGTTATTCCGTAATTATATATAATATCATATACTTAATCATCAAGAAGGACTTGGCCCAATATTTTCTCCAAGAAAACGCCTCTAGACCACTTTTTTTAGCCATTAACATTTTCGATGATCGTTTGGTCAATTTACTTAGGTGAGGGTAGTTTTGTCCTTCTGAACTACTTCTCAAAATCACATGTGTTATTGGTGTATCTATATGTATCAATATCAGATGAAAAAGTTTTCGGAGTTATGTGCGTGATATATTGGAAAGAAGGTAATAAGGGTAATTTCGTAATTATACATAATATCATATACTTAATCATCAAGAAGGACATTGCCCAATATTTCCGCCAAAAAACGCCTCTAGAGCACTTTTTTTAGCCATTAAAGTTTTTGATGATATTTTGGTCAATTTACCTAGTTGAGGATAGTTTTGTCCTTCTGAATTACTTCTCAAACTCACATGTGTTATTGGTGTATCTATACGTATCAATATCAGAGGAAGAAAGATTTCGGAGGTATGTGTGTGGTATATTGGAATGAAGGTAATAAGGGTAATTCCGTAATTATATACATAATATTATATACTTAATCATCAAAAAGGACTTGGCCCAATATTTCCTCTAAAAAACGCCTCTAAACCACTTTTTTTAGCCACTAATGTTTTTGATGGTAGTTTGGTCAATTTACTTAGTTGAGGGTAGTTTTGTCCTTCTGAATTACTTCTCAAATTCACATGTGTTATTGGTGTATATAAACGTATCAATATCAGATGAAGAAAGTTTTCGGAAGTATGTGCGTGATAGGCCCGCAAGTGCACTGGTATATCGTCGTAATAAAAATATCGAACCACAAAGAGCTATCGATTCCAAATACTAGTTTTTCTTAAATTGAACAAGCTGAGCGATTAAAAATTGGAGTTTTGTAATTATCAACTACGAACGCAAATTAACAATGAAACGATATCAAGAACTAAGACCTAGAATTAACTTCACCTCCACTATAATTCCTTGATGCAAAGCAATAAGTCTAACAAGCATGTAAAATCGAACATATAAGCAAAGACGGAATTATAAGACACCAAGAACCCTCTCTCGACGGTTAAAGGATACACTTAAAATAACCAAATTCCTATTCTCATGGAATAAAGCTAAATCAAGAGCATTAATATCGTAACAATTCCAAGTATCCCAAGACTTTCTAACCTACTCTCGTGATTAGGCAATCTTGTCAATTGTTTGATTTCCGACAACTAACAAGTTTCTCTCGAACATGAGTTAGTCGTCTAACAAATAAATAAGAACACAAACAATTGATCGCAACAATATTCTAAAACATGCTAATCAAACGAATTAGGGCATCAAGGAACTAAGCTTTGGCTACATCAATCCTAGAAGGGGAATTTAGCTACTCATGATATTCAAGAACAACAAGCAAACAATGAAAACTAAATTAAGCATGATTGAACTAGAATTCAAGAACAAAATCAAGAACATTCATAAACTAAATCGAAATTAAACTAAAAGTAGAGAGATGGGAAGAGAAAGTAAGGATTAAAAATTCCCAAAGGAAGCTTCAATTGATAGATAACCAAGAACATGAACAAAGCTTCAAATGATGACTTCAATCTCCAAAATGCAAAGATAAACTAGTATTTGATTCTAATCTATGAAAGCATAAAAGTGTTTCTAAACTATGAGAGAGATAATGAGGTGCTAAGAGATGATGAAAGAGATGAGTTCTCTCTCCTTTTATAACCCCCAAAATATCTCTAGTCGGATCCAAGTGAAAAGCCAAAGGAATGGCAAAGGTCTTGACTTAAAAACTCGATTTCCGGCAGGTTGCATGGTCGTGCAGAAAATATGAAGGAAAGTTGCATGGTCGTGCAACCCGTCTTAAGCTCACTGACTTACTTGCATGGTCATGCAAGGTTTAGCCTTCAAACTCGCATGGTCGTGCAAGTGCAATTTTGCCTAGAACTTCGTTTTTGCACTTCTTTTCTCACTTGGCTTTCTCTATGGCATCTTGCTCGACTTCTTCTTTGACAATTGCGATTCCAAATCATCTCCAAAGTCACTACCAAGCTTCGGGGTCTCAAAATGTCCTAAAAACACATCAAAACACAAACATACCCCAAGTAGTCATCTTTATCACAATAATCATAAAATCTCATAAATAAACGATATAATTATCATGAAATCAATCCAATGAGTGCGTTTATCACATGAATAATAGCTCAATTTACGCACTCATCAAATTCCCCCAAGCTTAAGTCTTTGCTTGTCCCCAAGCAAAACACGTCAAGACAAGGGATTCGGGGAACAAAGAACAAGAGATCACTTTCTCAGGCCAAGTTTCAAAAGCAACATCAAAGCCAAAAGAACTAACCCAAGTCAAGAACAATAGTGACAAAGCCTCTCGAATTCACATAGCACACCATGTAATAGCGATCCAAAACATCCAAACTTACCACAAGACCCACTCTCGAATGTAGCATAGCAAAGTAGAAAGACCCTCACTTTAGGTAAGTGGACACTCACACTCATGTGTTTGAAATTGACAATTGAAGTGGGTTTCTCTCAATACTCATCTCAAAAGTTATGGTTTACCATATGCTCACCAATCGTCTCAAATCTCCTCCGCTAAAGACAATTGATATAATCGAGTCAAGAGGACTTTCATAGGTTATAAGGTAGGCTTAAGGGTGCAGGGTAGGACAAATTTGTTCGAATAGTTGGCTAAGGATGTCATGAAACTAGTGGAGCAAAAATCATTAATGCACCTCATGCATGAGGGTAAACAATGCGGAACTCAGACTTACAAAAAGCAATATCTAACCAATATCACCAAACTCTTTTGAAATACTCTTCATTTAAGCACAACTTTCAAGAATTCAACCTTTTATTCATTTTATTTTGTTTTCATTTATTTATTTATTATTATTTTTTTGAACTTTTTCTGATTTTTTTTTTTTTCCGGAACCAAACTTTGAATTTCAGCCATCCTTTCAAGAGCTTACACAAACCACGGAGTTACACATTGTGAAATGTACCATAAACTCCAAAGCTAATCTCCACTCCACAAGTCTCATGATGAAAGGGCAAACATGGTTTTTCCGGTCCAAAGGCTTGTAATGCGGGTGAAAGCAAAGAATATGCAAAGCTCAAAGTGGTTCACAAGGGGATAAATTGCTAAGGGTATGCTTATTTGGCTATTAGCTAAATATTGAAAGAATGCCTCAATCATACTCGTTCATTCGATGTCAACTGCGGACTCGACGGAGAAAAGAGAAATGAATTCTCTTCGGATAGGTTGAGAAGCCTCTCCCCAAGGTGAGTTCTAGAAACCAACGACTAAGAGAGAGTTTCACACATGAAAAACACAATAGACCGTAGTGATGCACGGTCTTCAAAGCTCAAAACTCACGGGTCAATTTGATCTATCCAACTCAACTATGCAACATTCAAGAGTCATCATCATACATGCCACAAACCATGAATCGCAACAACAATCGTGCCATGTAAAACTTAGGCTCAATCACATTGCCACAAGAACAAGAGTCAATCCTTTCGATTTTCACAATAAAACAAGAATCATCATCGAAGGATCACATCTCACACGTTTTTTTGGATTTATCTTTTTTCTATTTTTTTTTTGGTTTTTTTTATGCATGCGAAATTATAACCTAAACTATATGCAAAACAAACACAAAAAAAAAGAAAGAAAGAAAAACAAATGAAAACTAATCTAAAAATGCAAAACAAAAATAAAACAAAAACTATATGCAATGCAATTCACATTTCACAAACTATCATCAAAATCACCTCCCCCAAGCTTGAAACGAACATTATCCCAATGTGAGAAAAGACAACAATATAGAGGAGAAGACAGGAGAGAAAATTCACGAGGCCCCGCCGAACGGGGCGAAGAGGTCAGAAAGTATTGTTGGCTCATAATCATCACACTCACATACCCATTTTGACTTGCATCAAAAAGAGTGCATCAAATCATATTGGTCTAGTGGTGGTGCTCTTCTTTTTCTTTCATTCATCATCCTCTCCATGAATTGATCATAACAAGATAATGCCCGTAGCATTTTGTCAAAGGCACTTGCAAACATCTCAAAAGACCACAAGTTAATCATTATCACAAAGAAATAATAAATAGTCAATGACCTCTTTAACTTGTCAAATGCCCTTGAAAAGTCAAAATGGCAAGATGAAGCTTCCCACATACTAAACTCATGATTATCCCCATAAATCTCGTTAGACTTGTCACCTATGATATGCTCATAAACCTGGTGCATACAAGAATCATGAATCTCTAATACATCATTGGATTTCACATATGTATATCCAATCGAGTTATCCAGATGGGGATTAATATGAGGATGCACAATTACTGAAATTGGCATGCTTATAGATTCGGGGGGAAGTGAATCATGATGCTCAATATCGCCAAACTTATTCTCAACCAACTCATTAACAACCTCATTCTCAATGAAGTCTTTAAATGTACACAAATTATCCATGGAATTGATTTGAGCCTCTATCATTGTCAAGTGAGAGGCAACCGAATCAACTTTAGAGCACAATTGGTCTATTAATTCTTGTTGCTCCTCATTCATCTTTTGTTCCTCCGCAATGAATTGCTCAAAAAAGGTTTCCAAGTTGGAGTGATGAGGGGGCAAGGGAGTTTGGTAATCGCCATAGAAGGTATTAGGATAACCCATATTACAAAAATTGTTGTCCTGGAAATAAGGATCATATTGGTCACCTTGGTAATGGTAATCAAATTGACATTCATTAGAATTATAACCAACATATCCATTCCAATCATATGTGGCATTGGGCATATCATATTCATCCGCATTCACATAGTTATCACAAGTACAGCCATATGTACTAGAATTATAACCATCATAACCCCCATGATGCCAAGAAGACATGAAGAAATCAAAGCAAGTAAGACATGAGTGCTTAGTCTAGCTAATTCAAGAAACTCCTAATATTGGAATATGCCAAGCTCCCCGACAACGGCGCCAAAAACTTGATAGGCCCGCAAGTGCACGGGTATATCGTCGTAATAAAAATATCGAACCACAAGGAGCTATCGATTCCAAATACAAGTTTTTCTTAAATTGAACAAGCTAAGCGATTAAAAATTGGAGTTTTGTAATTATCAACTAAGAACGCAAATTAACAATGAAACGATATCAAGAACTTAGACCTAGGATTGACTTCACCTCCACTATAATTCCTTGATGCAAAGAAATAAGTCTAACAAGCATGTAAAATCGAACATACAAGCAAGGACGAAATTATAAGACACCAAGAACCCTCTCTCGACGGTTAAAGGATACACTTAAAATAACCAAATTTCTATTCTCATGGAATAAAGCTAAATCAAGAGCATTAAGATCGTAACAATTCCAAGTATCCCAAGACTTTCTAACCTACTCTCGTGATTAGGCAATCTTGTCAATTGTTTGATTTCCGACAACTAACAAGTTTCTCTCGAACATGAGTTAGTCGTCTAACAAATAAATAAGAACACAAACAATTGATCGCAACAATATTCTAAAACATGCTAATCAAACGAATTAGGGCATCAAGGAACTAAGCTTTGGCTACATCAATCCTAGAAGGGGAATTTAGCTACTTATGATATTCAAGAACAACAAGCAAACAATGAAAACTAAATTAAGCATGATTGAACTAGAATTCAAGAACAAAATCAAGAACATTCATAAACTAAATCGAAATTAAACTAAAAGTAGAGAGATGGGAAGAGAAAGTAAGGATTAAAAATTCCCAAAGGAAGCTTCAATTGATAGATAACCAAGAACATGAACAAAGCTTCAAATGATGACTTCAATCTCCAAAATGCAAAGATAAACTAGTATTTGATTCTAATCTATGAAAGCATAAAAGTGTTTCTAAACTATGAGAGAGATAATGAGGTGCTAAGAGATGATGAAAGAGATGAGTTCTCTCTCCTTTTATAACCCCCAAAATATCTCTAGTCGGATCCAAGTGAAAAGCCAAAGGAATGGCAAAGGTCTTGACTTAAAAACTCGATTTCCGGCAGGTTGCATGGTCGTGCAGAAAATATGAAGGAAAGTTGCATGGTCGTGCAACCCGTCTTAAGCTCACTGACTTACTTGCATGGTCATGCAAGGTTTAGCCTTCAAACTCGCATGGTCGTGCAAGTGCAATTTTGCCTAGAACTTCGTTTTTGCACTTCTCTTCTCGCTTGGCTTTCTCTATGGCATCTTCCTCGACTTCTTCTTTGACGATTGCGACTCCAAATCATCTCCAAATTCACTACCAAGCTTCGGGGTCTCAAAATGTCCTAAAAACACATCAAAACACAAACATACCCCAAGTAGTCATCTTTATCACAATAATCATAAAATCTCATAAAGAAACGATATAATTATCATGAAATCAATCCAATGAGTGCGTTTATCACATGAATAATAGCTCAATTTACGCACTCATCAAACTCTCCCAAGCTTAAGTCTTTGCTTGTCCCCAAGCAAAACACGTCAAGACAAGGGATTCGGGGAACAAAGAACAAGAGATCACT
Source organism: Tetragonia tetragonoides (assembly GCA_038025085.1). NCBI lineage: Eukaryota > Viridiplantae > Streptophyta > Magnoliopsida > Caryophyllales > Aizoaceae > Tetragonia > Tetragonia tetragonoides. The sequence continues at coordinate 24,932,709 of CM076149.1, forward strand.
TTCTCAGGCCAAGTTTCAAAAGCAACATCAAAGCCAAAAGAACTAACCCAAGTCAAGAACAATAGTGACAAAGCCTCTCGAATTCACATAGCACATCATGTAATAGCGATCCAAAATATCCAAACTTACCACAAGACCCACTCTCGAATGTAGCATAGCAAAGTAGAAAGACCCTCACTTTAGGTAAGTGGACACTCACACTCATGTGTTTGAAATTGACAATTGAAGTGGGTTTCTCTCAATACTCATCTCAAAAGTTATGGTTTACCATATGCTCACCAATCGTCTCAAATCTCCTCCGCTAAAGACAATTGATATAATCGAGTCAAGAGGACTTTCATAGGTTGTAAGGTAGGCTTAAGGGTGCAGGGTAGGACAAATTTGTTCGAATAGTTGGCTAAGGATGTCATGAAACTAGTGGAGCAAAAATCATTAATGCACCTCATGCATGAGAGTAAACAATGCGGAACTCCGACTAACAAAAAGCAACATCTAACCAATATCACCATACTCTTTTGAAATATTGTTCATTCAAGCACAACATTCAAGAATTCAACCTTTTATTCATTTTATTTTGTTTTCATTTATTTAGTTATTATTATTTTTTTGAACTTTTTCTGAATTTTTTTTTTCCGGAACCAGACTTTGAATTTCAGCCATCCTTTCAAGAGCTCACACAAACCACGGAGTTACACATTATGAAATGTACCATAAACTCCAAAGCTAATCTCCACTCCACAAGTCTCATGATGAAAGGGCAAACATGGTTTTTCCGGTCAAAAAGCTTGTAATGCGGGTGAAAGCAAAGAATAGGCAAAGCTCAAAGTAGTTCACAAGGGGATAAATTGCCAAGGGTATGCTTATTTGGCTATTAGCTAAATATTGAAAGAATGCCTCAATCATACTCGTTCATTCAATGTCAAGTGCGGACTCGACGGAGAAAAGAGAAATGAATTCTCTTCGGAGAGGTTGAGAAGCCTCTCCCCAAGGTGAGTTCTAGAAACCAACGACTAAGAGAGAGTTTCACACATGAAAAACACAATAGACCGTAGTGATGCACGGTCTTCAAAGCTCAAAACTCACGGGTCAATTTGATCTATCCAACTCAACTATGCAACATTCAAGAGTCATCATCAAACATGCCACAAACCATGAATCGCAACAACAATCATGCCATGTAAAACTTAGGCTCAATCACATTGCCACAAGAACAAGAGTCAATCCTTTCGATTTTCACAATAAAACAAGAATCATCATCGAAGGATCACATCTCACACGTTTTTTTGGATTTATCTTTTTTCTATTTTTTTTTTTTTTTTTTTATGCATGCGAAATTATAACCTAGACTATATGCAAAACAAACACAAAAAAAATGAAAGAAAGAAAAACAAATGAAAAGTAATCTAAAAATGCAAAACAAAAATAAAACAAAAACTATATGCAATGCAATTCACATTTCACAAAATATCATCAAAATCACCTCCCCCAAGCTTGAAACGAACATTGTTCCCAATGTGAGAAAAGACAACAATATAGAGGGGAAGGCAGGAGAAAAAACTCACGAGGCCCCGCCGAACAGGGCGAAGAGGTCAGAAAGTATTGTTGGCTCATAATCATCACACTCACATACCCATTTTGACTTGCATCAAAAAGAGTGCATCAAATCATATTGGTGTAGTGGTGGTGCTCTTCTTTTTCTTTCATTCATCATCCTCTCCATGAATTGATCATAACAAGATAATGCCCGTAGCATTTTGTCAAAGGCACTTGCAAACATCTCAAAAGACCACAAGTTAATCATTATCACAAAGAAATAATAAATAGTCAATGACCTCTTTAACTTGTCAAATGCCCTTGAAAAGTCAAAATGGCAAGATGAAGCTTCCCACATACTAAACTCATGATTATCCCCATAAATCTCGTTAGGCTTGTCACCTATTATATGCTCATAAACCTGGTGCATACAAGAATCATGAATCTCTAATACATCATTAGATTTCACATATGCATATCCAATCGAGTTATCCAGATGGGGATTAATATGAGGATGCACAATTACTGAAATTGGCATGTTTATAGATTCGGGGGGAAGTGAATCATGATGCTCAATATCGCCAAACTTATTCTCAACCAACTCATTAACAACCTCATTCTCAATGAAATCTTTATATGAACACAAATTATCCATGGAATTGATTTGAGCCTCTATCATTGTCAAGTGAGAGGCAACCGAATCAACTTTAGAGCACAATTGGTCTATTAATTCTTGTTGCTCCTCATTCATCTTTTGTTCCTCCATAATGAATTGCTCAAAAAAGGTTTCCAAGTTGGAGTGATGAGGGGGCAAGGGAGTTTGGTAATCGCCATAGAAGGTATTAGGATTTAACCCATATTACAAAAATTGTTGTCCTGGAAATAAGGATCATATTGGTCACCTTGGTAATGGTAATCAAATTGACATTCATTAGAATTATAACCAACATACCCATTCCAATCATATGTGGCATTGGGCATATCATATTCATCCGCATTCACATAGTTATCACAAGTATAGCCATAAGTACTAAAATTATAACCATCATAACCCCCATGATGCCAAGAAGACATGAAGAAATCAAAGCAAGTAAGACATGAGTGCTTAGTCTAGCTAATTCAAGAAACTCCTAATATTGGAATATGCCAAGCTCCCCGGCAACGGCGCCAAAAACTTGATAGGCCCCCAAGTGCACGGGTATATCGTCGTAATAAAAATATCGAACCACAAGGAGCTATCGATTCCAAATACTAGTTTTTCTTAAATTGAACAAGCTAAGCGATTAAAAATTGGAGTTTTGTAATTATCAACTACGAACGCAAATTAACAATGAAACGATATCAAGAACTAAGACCTAGGATTGACTTCACCTCCACTATAATTCCTTGATGCAAAGCAATAAGTCTAACAAGCATGTAAAATCGAACATACAAGCAAGGACGGAATTATAAGACACCAAGAACCCTCTCTCGACGGTTAAAGGATACACTTAAAATAACCAAATTTCTATTCTCATGGAATACAGCTAAATCAAGAGCATTAAGATCGTAACAATTCCAAGTATCCCAAGACTTTTTAACCTACTCTCGTGATTAGGCAATCTTGTCAATTGTTTGAGTTCCGACAACTAACAAGTTTCTCTCGAACATGAGTTACTCGTCTAACAAATAAATAAGGACACAAACAATTGATCGCAACAATATTCTAAAACATGCTAATCAAATGAATTAGGGCATCAAGGAACAAAGCTTTGGCTACATCAATCCTAGAAGGGGAATTTAGCTACTCATGATATTCAAGGACAATAAGCAAACAATGAAAACTACATTAAGCATGATTGAACTAGAATTCAAGAACAAAATCAAGAACATTCATAAACTAAATTGAAATTAAACTAAAAGAAGTAGAGAGATGGGAAGAGAAAGTAAGGATTAGAAATACCCAAAGGAAGCTTCAATTGATAGATAACCAAGAACATGAAAAAAGCTTCAAATGATGACTTCGATCTCCAAAATTCAAAGATAAACTAGTATTTGATTCTAATCTATGAAAGCATAAAAATTGTTTCTAAACTATGAGAGAGATAACGAGGTGCTAAGAGATGATGAAAGAGATGAGTTCTCTCTCCTTTTACAACCCCCAAAATATCTCTAGTCGACTCCAAGTGAAAAGCCAAAGGAATGACAAAGGTCTCAACTTAAAAACTCGATTTCCGGCAGGTTGCATGGTCGTGCGGAAAATATGAAGGAAAGTTGCATGGTCGTGCAACCCTTCTTAAGCTCACTGACTTACTTGCATGGTCATGCAAGGTTTAGCCTTAAAACTCGCATGGTCGTGCAAGTGCAATTTTGCCTAGAACTTCGTTTTTGCACTTCTCTTCTCGCTTGGCTTTCTCTATGGCATCTTCCTCGACTTCTTCTTTGACGATTGCGACTCCAAATCATCTCCAAAGTCTCTACCAAGCTTCGGTGTCTCAAAATGTCCTAAAAACACATCAAAACACAAACATACCCCAAGTAGTCATCTTTATCACAATAATCATTAAATCTCATTAAAAACGATATAATTATCATGAAACCAATCAAATGAGTGCGTTTATCACATGAATAATAGCTCAATTTACGCACTCATCAGTGCGTGATAAATTGGAATGAATGAAATAAGGGTAATTCCGTAATTAAACATAATCATCAAGAAGGACCTGGCCCCATGTTTCCTCCAAAAAATGCCTCTAGAGCACTATTTTTAGCCATTAAAGTTTTTGATGGTAGTTTGGTCAATTTACTTAGTTGAGGGTAGTTTTGTCCTTCTGAATTACTTCTCAAATTCACATGTGTTATTGGTGTATCTATATATATCAATATCATATGAACAATGTTTTCGGAGGTATGTGCGTCGTATATTGGAATGAAGGTAATAAGGGTAATTCCGTAATTATACATAATATCATATACATATTCATCAACAAGGACTTGGCACAATATTTCCTCCAAAAAACGTCTCTAGACCTTTTTTTTAGCCATTAAAGTTTTTGATGATAGTTTGGTCAATTTACTTAGTTGAGGGTATTTTTGTCCTTCTGAACTACTTCCCAAATTCACAAGTGTTATTGGTGTATCTATACGTATCAATATGAGACGAAGAAAGTTTTCGGAGGTATATGCGTGGTATATTGGAATGAAGGTTGGTAATTCCGTAATTATATATATAATATCATATACTTAATCATCAAGATGGACTTGGCCCAATATTTCCTCCAAAAAACGCTTCTAGACCACTTTTTTTAGCCATTAAAGTTTTTTGTTGTAGTTTGGTTAATTTACTTACTTGAGGGTTGTTTTTTCCTTCTGAATTACTTCTCAAATTCACATGTGTTATTGGTGTATATATACGTATCAATATCAGATGAAGAATATTTTGATAGGTATGTGCATGGTATATAGGAATGAAGGTAATAAGGGTAATTGCGTAATTATATATAATATCTTATACTTAATTATCAAGAAGGACTTGGCCTAATATTTCCTCCAAAAAACGCCTCTAGACCACTTTTTTTAGCCATTAAAGTTTCTGATGGTAGTTTGGTCAATTTACTTAGTTGAGGGTAGTTTTGTCCTTCTGAATTATTTCTCAAATTCACATGTGTTACAGGTGTATCTGTACGTATCAATATCAGATGAAGAAAGTTTTCGAAGGTATGTGCGTGGTATATTGAATGAAGGTAATAAGGGTAATTCCGTAATTATATGTAATATCATATACTTAATCATCAAGAAGGACTTTGCCTAATATTTCCTCCAAAAAACGCCTCTAGACCACTTTTTTAGCCATTCAAGTTTTTTATGGTAGTTTGGTCAATTTACTTAGTTGAGGGTAGTTTTGTCCTTCAGAATTACATCTCAAATTCACATGTGTTATTGGTGTATCTATACGTATCAATATCAGATTAAGAATGTTTTCGTAGGTATGTGCGTGGTATATTGGAATGAAGGTAATAAGGGTAATTCCGTAATTATACGTTATATCATATACTTAATCATCAAGAAGATCTTGGCCCAATATTACCTCCAAAAAACGCCTCTAGACCACTTTTTTTAGCCGTTAAAGTTTTTGATAGTAGTTTAGTCAATTCACTTAGTTGAGGGTAGTTTTGTCCTTCTGAATTACTTCTCAAATTCACATGTGTTATTGGTGTATCTATACGTATCAATATCAGATGAAGAAAGTTTTCGGAGGTATGTGCGTGGTATATTGGAATGAAGGTAATAAGGGTAATTCCGTAATTATACAAAATATCATTTACTTAACCATCAAGAAGGACTTGGCCCAATATTTCCTCCCAAAAACGCCTCTAGACCACTTTTTTGAGCCATTAAAGTTTATGATGGTAGTTTAGTCAATTTACTTAATTAAGGGTAGTTTTGTCCTTCTGAATTACTTCTCAAATTCACATGTGTTATTGGTGTATCTATATGTATCAATAACAGATGAAGAAAGTTTTCGGAGGTATGTGGGTGGTAAATTGAAATGAAGGTAATATGGGTAATTCCGTAATTATACATTATATCATTTACTTAATCATCAAGAAGGACTTGGCCCAATATTTGCTCCAAAAAATGCCTGTAGACCCTTTTTTTAGCCATTAAAGTTTTTTATGGTAGTTTGGTCAATTTACTTAGTTGAGGGTAGTTTTGTCTTTCTGAATTATTTCTCAAATTCACATGTGTTATTGGTGTATCTATACGTATCAATATCAGATGAAAAAAGTTTCGGAGGTATGTGCGTGGTATATTCAAATGAAGGTAATAAGGGTACTTCCGTAATTATACATAATATCATATACTTAATCATCAAGAAGGAATGGGCCCAATATTTCCTCCAAAAAAACACTTCTAGACCACTTTTTTTAGCCATTAAAGTTTTTGATGGTAGTTTGGTCAATTTACTTACTTGAGGGTAGTTTTGTCCATCTGAATTACTTCTTAAATTCACATGTGTTATTGGTGTATCTATACGTATCAATATCAGATGAAGAAAGTTTTCGGAAGTATGTGCGTGGTATATTGGAATGAAGGTAATAAGGGTAATTCCGTAATTATACATAATATCGTATACTTATTCATCAAGAAGGACTGGGCCCAATACTTCCTCCAAAAAAACACTTCTAGACCACCTTTTTTAGCCATTAAAGTTTTTGATGGTAGTTTGGTCAATTTACTTACTTGAGGGTAGTTTTGTCCTTCTGAATTACTTCTCAAATTCACTTTTGTTATTGGTGTATCTATACGTATCAATATTAGATGAAGAAAGCTTTCGGAAGTATGTGCGTGGTATATTGGAATGAAGGTAATAAGGGTAATTCCATAATTATACATAATAGCATACACTTAATCACTAAGAAGGACTTGGCCCAATATTTCCTCCAAAAAACGCCTCTAGACCACTTTTTTTAGCCATTAAACTTTTTGATACTCGTTTGGCCAATTCACTTAGTTGAGGGTAGTTTTGTCCCTTTGAATTACTTCTAAAATTCCCATGTATTATTGGTGTATCTATACGTATCAATTTCAGATGAAAAAAGTTTTTGGAGGTATGTGTGTGGTATATTGGAATGAAGGTAATAAGGGTAACTCCGTAATTATACGTAATATCATATACTTAATCATCAAGAAGGACTTGGTCCAATATTTCCTCCAAAAAATGCCTCTAGATCACTTTTTTTAGCCATTAAAGTTTTTTAGGGTAGTTTTGTCAATTTACTTGGTTGAGGGTAGTTTTGTCCTTTTGAATTACTTCTAAAATTCCCATGTATTATTGGTGTATCTATACCTATCAATTTCAGATGAAAAAAGATTTTGGAGGTATGTGTGTGGTATATTGGAATGAAGGTAATAAGGGTAATTCCATAATTATACATAATATCATATACATTAATCATGAAGAAGGACTTGGCCCAATATTTCCTCCAAAAAACGCCTCTAGACCACGTTTTTTAGCCATTAATGTTTTTTGGGTAATTTGGTCAGTTTACGTAGTTGAGGGTAGTTTCGTCCTTCTGAATTACTTCTCAAATTCACATGTGTTATTGGTTCATCTATACGTATCAATATCAGATGAAGAATATTTTATGTGGTATGTGCGTGTTATATTGAAATGAAGGTAATAAGGGTAATTGTGTAATTATACATAATATCCTATACTTCGTTATCAAGAAGGACTTGGCCTAATATTTCCTCCAAAAAATGCCTCTAGACCACTTTTTTTAGCCATTAATGTTTTTGTTGGTAGTTTGGTCAATTTACTTAGTTGAGGGTAGTTTTGTCCTTCTGAATTATTTCTGAAATTCACATGCGTTATTGGTGTATCTATACGTATCAATATCAGATGAAGATAGTTTTCGGAGGTATGTGCGTGGTATATTGGAATGAAGCTAATAAGCGTAATTCCGTAATTATACACCAATAACGCATGTGAATTGGCGTAATAATTCCTCCAAAAAACGCCTCTAGACCACTTGGTTAGCCATTAAAGTTTTTGATGGTAGTTTTGTCAGTTTACTTAGTTGAGGGTAGTTTTGTCTTTCTGAATTATTTCTCAAATTCACATGTGTTATTAATGTATCTATACGTATCAATATTAGATGAAGAAAGTTTTCGGAGGTATGTGCGTGTGTAGACGCCAAAAAAGCGCCTTTAGATTTCTCCGCATGAGCCCGATGATGAAAGGAGCAATTTATAAACTTGAACTGCTACTGTTGCATTGGTAGGTAAAATAAGGTCTCAAGTTTTTCCTCGATCACTCCTTTATTTCCACTTCATTTAAAATCCCCTTTCAAGAGCTTTCATTTGCTTCCATCCGTGTCTAAATACGATTCCGCACCTAAGAGTTATGGCAAAACGAAGTTAAGGGTCAAAACAGATGTAGCCGAATACTATGGACTGTGTTTCCAGCCCCATTTGGGAGTTCATTTGGTTGATTTAATTTATGAGCCTTATATTTCTAGATCTTATTCAAATAGCTTTCCAATGACATATCACGAACCCACACCACATTTCCAACCAATGAGTTACGAGCCCAACATTGATGCGTACTCCAAAACAGACCTGTCCATACTATTTCGGGTATATCTCGAGATCCACAAAACATTTGAGCCTGAAACCAATGCCATTTGAAATTAGACCCACTAATCTTTCCAACGCATCTTGGATCATCCAATTTGGAGCCCAAAAGAGTGAGATATAAGCCGGACAAAATTCAACTGGCAAGCTGGCAGCCGTCAGCGGCCCTGACTAAAATTTCGGCCCTAGACCTTGCTTTTGACCCGACTCATTTTTCAAGCCCAATTCGATTTTCAGCCGTCCAACCCGACTTCTCCACGCCTATAAATACAACCCTTCTCCCTCAGTTCAAAACACACAGTCTACAGTTGACACCCTCTATTCTCAGTAGTTTTGACTCTAAGCTTCTCCCTCTTTCTTCCATAAACCATTCTATTCTATTCTCGGGAGTATTGACACCGAGCTTCCCCCCCTTTTTTTTTTTTTACTTGAGATCTATTTTTACTATTCTTGTCAAATATAGCCTACAGTTCAGGTACAACTTCCTGAGAGCTCAAATTAAATCAATTGCCTAATTGTCTATTTTCCAGTAGTCATAATGTAGATATCATGCTAGAATAACGTTTTTATTGCTTCCTAAATATTGTCTTTATAATCGTTGTGCTGCCCAACTTGTCAAATCGAATGCATGTCTAAATAAGGGTTAAAAATAAATGTTGTGATGCTTGTGATGAACCAATTAATAGTCTAAGTCTAGGTTGTTAATCCGGTTTTTGCATGGGAATTATATCTTTAAATTATTAAGCAAACTTAAGTTAGTAGAGGCCGTCATAAAACGGGCAAGTTGGGAGCCTAACACCTTCCCACCTCGTACCTTCGTCCCCGAACCTATTATTCTTGGGTACTCATATGTTCTATATGAGCGGGAGTCTTTTCTAAAAACATGATCAGTTCACTTATCGCGCTATTAGGTTGTCCCATCGGATTGTCCCTTTGGTTTGTCCCTTTGATAAAACGCCGATAGCAGATTTGTGACCTCTTTCATGGTTTTTATTCAATTCAAGTATTTACAAAAGCTTTTCTAATTCGACGATTCCTTGAACTTATCTAAACCCCCAGCTTACAAATTTTCTATAAGGACACAATCTGTGGCCAAAGAAATCCCGGGTCCTTACAGTGGCGACTTCATTGGGAATTTATTTAAGAAGGTGACACTCAAAAGTCAAGTTTGCTTAATTGTTTAATAACATGTTCCATATTTTGCATCATTTGCACCCTCGAGGAAGTTTGTGTCGCAACTCGTAGACAACCCGTATATCTAAAGGAATATAAAGTTGTGCTATCGTGCAAATCGATGCTTCCTCACCCATGACTCATCAATCCTTGTTGATGAAATGAATTACAATTGATGTGTCGACCATACGCCCGAACGAAAATTGTAATTTGTCGTGGTAACCTCACAGGAGCCAAAAGCCTCTAGCCTACATTCGTGTATTCGCTTGCTTGTTGTGCATGTGTCGTTGTAATGTCCGTATGATCACATGTTTGCCTGTAATTATCTCGTTGTAATGCTTGCCTAATATCATGATTATGTGCCAACATGTACTTACATGCTAGGAGTCATTTCTTTTATTTTTAGCTAGTTCCTAATGCCCAAAAATAGTGCGAGAATTCAATTCAATGAGCACTCGTTTCCCCGATGATATATTTTCATATAGCGTCGAAGTTATGAACAACTTTTCTAGGACTTGTTAGCAAAAAAAAAGAGTCAGTCTTTCTAATTCCCCTCTCCCACTTTTCTCATTATTTTTATTGATCCCATTTTCCATTTTTTTGAGTCTAGAAAAATGAAAAAAAAATAGGATGGTCCGTCTTTTTCTATTTTTCTCATTTTTTTCATCGACTTCATTTTTGCTTTGATATGAGGGGCAATAATCGGGCATTTAGGCTTAGGTTGTCATTTTCCATTTCTTTGCATTGCATTACATTAAACATATTAGACGTTCCATGCTAAGGATTTATAATTAGTCGTCATGCTTTCGTTGTCGTCGTTTTTCATCTGCATTTGTATAAAAGTTCAAGTCTTGCATTCATCAATGTCTCCATTTGTTCACTAGGTCTCATGCATTAGAAGTCTAGACGAGCCAGTTATAACTCTTCTAGGGTCATTTTGCGTCAATTTATTGTTATACATGTCAAGGTCAGTTCGTCATGCATCTTGCATATTGTTGTCGTAACTTTGTCATTGCATTGTCATCATCATGCATTCAAGTTCATATAGATGTCCATAGGCACATTCACCTTAGGGGCTATTGAGGGTCTTCTAAAAATCATGAGTCTTTGTTTTCAAGTCCTTTCTTTGGCGTCTTTCTAAGTTGAGACATGTGTTCAGAATTGGGGGCTCGAGGAAGAATTGCGGAGACAAAGGTTCGGCTCGATCACCCGGAAGATTGGTTCGTATACAAGGTACTACCAAGACACCACCACATTCCAAAAGGCCATCACCCCATAATCCATCACCACCACAAAGCTCGCCACCACTCAATACATCCCTTACCTCACCAATCACCCAAATTTCACCACGGTCAAAACCACCGACGAGAGGCTTGATGAGCTTATGAGTGAGTTGGAAAGGGTGCGACTCAAGGTTGAAGATTTGAAAAAGAAGAAAGAGGATGAAGCAAGAATCCTCTCCAACTCCGACTGTGAGGAAGAAGGACCAAATGCCAAGCTGGCTAAGATTATTTATGTGCTCGAAAACAGCGGCCTGTATGCCAACTACCATGATAATGTTGGTAAAGGCAATCCCAAAGTCAAGGGCAAGCTTCCATCCACGTTCTCCATGCCCGAGGTTCCGACATTCACTGACACTGATAATCCCCAAGACCCCCCTCAATGCCTTCACTACTGCCATGGGTAAGAGGAGTCAACAAAAATATCTACGTTCACTTGTTCCCACAGGCTCTTGATACCCCAACTCGTTGTTGGTTCTACACCTTGAATTTGGAGAACTACCGTACTTGGTCAGATTTCACGGCAGTCTTCCTTGCACGCTACAAGGAAAATGTTGCTCTACCTATGACCCTTCGAGAGTTAGAGCTCACCAAACAAGAAGAAGATGAGGGATTCACTACCTTCGTTAGGCGTTGGAAGCTAAAGATAGCCGAACTAGTTGAGCGACCTTCGCAAACTGATCAAATCCGCCAACTCATCAAGAACCTGCAACCTGCTTGCAAGGAACACCTCAAGTATCAAGCAATTGACTCCTACAACCGGCTCTATGTTGTGGGCATCCTAAATGAAGATAACCTTCTTAAGAATTCCACTTAAGTCGTGAACAACGCGAGTATCTACAGGGGGATGTCCTTCGTGTCCCTATGAATAGCCTGTGCTCGAGAAGTTGAATAAGAGTCGGAGTTTTCTAGTGTGCAAGTCTAGTTGAGTCCATTCAAGTTTGATGATGTCTAATTTGTCCTTTCAATTTGTCCATAGAGTCTAGCTTACTTCTCGTGTAATGCTTTTCTTCGATTCAATAAAGTTGCATCTTGATTCCCAACATTGTTCTTTCTTCAATCATATGACGAACTTATGTTGCCTATGACGGAATAAAAAAAAAAATTCAAAAAAAAAATTCAAAAGAAAGCCTTCATTGTGGAAAACATCAAACAAAAACTCCCTAATGATCATCACCATATAGGACATGCAGTTGAACCGTCCGTGCTGAGGACAAGAGGCATTCATTTGGCACCTCACATCAATATCCTTTACTATCCTATACATCCATTACCACTTGCAACCCTTTGAGCCTTAAACACAAAGCCTTTCATTTTTGAACCACATCATCTTTGCCCAGGGAATGGGTGTGTGCAACATGGGAATAGAAGCAACCTTCTAGGCAAGGTGGACTGACCTACAAAAAAAAGCCACCGAGAGAAATGCAAAAAAAAAAAGAAGAAGAGAGAACTCGAAAGTTCATGAGCAAAAAAAAAAACAACAAAGAAGTCGAGAGCGATCAAAGATCCAAAAAAGTGCAAACACTTCAAGCACAACCAAACAATGGCCTTACCTAAACATAGGTCCCTTAGCCACCTTGCCCAGATAACAAACTTCTATACCATCTAGCATATTTTGGGGAGGGGATTTACATTGGGTTTCTTTGAGCCTTTATCCTTTCTTTGACACCTTAACCCAGCCTACATATCAATATCAGATGAAGAAAGTTTTCGGAGGTATGTGCGTGGTATATTGGAATGAAGGTAATAAGGGTAATTCCGTAATTATACATAATATCATATACTTAATCATCAAGAAGGACTTGACCCAATATTTCCTCGAAAAAAGGCCTCTAGACCACATTTTTTAGCCATTAAAGATTTTGATGGTAGTTTGGTCAATTTACTTAGTTGAGGGTAGTTTTGTCTTTCTGAATTACTTCTCAAATTCACATGTGTTAATTGTGTATCTATACGTATACATATCTGATGAAGAATGTTTTCAGAGATATGTACGTGGTATATTGAAATGAAGGTAATAAGGGTAATTCCGTAATTATACATAATATCATATACTTAATCATCAAGAAGGACTTGGCTCAATATTTCCTCCAAAAAACGCCTCTAGACCACTTTTTTAGCCATTAAAGTTTTTGATGGTAGTTTAATCAATTTACTTTGTTGAGGGTACTTTTGCCCTTCTGAATTACTTCTCAAATTCACATGTGTTATTGGTGTATCTATACTTATCAATATCAGATGAAGAAAGTTTTTGGAGGTATGTGCGTGGTATATTGGAATGAAGGTAATAATGGTAATTCCGTAATTATACATGATATCATATACTTAATCATCAAGATGGACTTGGCGCAATATTTCCTCCAAAAAACGCCCCTAGACCACTTTTTTTCGCCATTTCAGATTTTGATTGTAGTTTGGTCAATTTACTTAGTTGAGGGTAGTTTTGTCCTTCTAAATTACTTCTCAAATTCACATGTGTTATTGGTGTATCTATACGTATCAATATCAGATGAAGAAAGTTCTTGGAGGTATGTGCGTGGTATATTGGAATGAAGGTAATAAGGGTAATTCCGTAATTATACATAATATCATATACTTAATCATCAAGAAGGACTTGGCTCAATATTTCCTCCAAAAAACGCCTCTAGACCACTTTTTTAGCCATTAAAGTTTTTGATGGTAGTTTAATCAATTTACTTTGTTGAGGGTAGTTTTGTCCTTCTGAATTACTTCTCAAATTCACATGTGGTATTGGTGTATCTATACGTATCAATATATGAAGAATGTTTTTGGAGGTACATGCGTGGTATATTGGAATGAAGGTAATAACGGTAATTCCGTAATTATACATGATATCATATACTTAATCATCAAGATGGACTTGGCGCAATAATTCCTCCAAAAAACGCCCCTAGACCACTTTTTTTAGCCATTTAAGTTTTTGATTGTAGTTTGGTCAATTTACTTAGTTGAGGGTAGTTTTGTCCTTCTAAATTACTTCTCAAATTCACATGTGTTATTGGTGTATCTATACGTATCAATATCAGATGAAGAAAGTTCTTGGAGGTAGTGATGCACGGTCTTCAAAGCTCAAAACTCATGAAAAGATATATGAACTCTCTTCGGAGAGGTTGAGAAGCCTCTCCCCAAGGTGAGTTCTAGAAACCAACGACTAAGAGAGAGTTTCACACATGAAAAACACAATAGACCGTAGTGATGCACGGTCTTCAAAGCTCAAAACTCATGGGTCAATTTGATCTATCCAACTCAATTATGCAACATTCAAGAGACATCATCATACATGCCACAAACCATGAATCGCAACAACAATCATGCCATGTAAAACATAGGCTCAATCACATTGCCACAAGAACAAGAGTCAATCCTTTCGATTTTCACAATAAAACAAGAATCATCATCGAAGGACACATCTCACACGTTTTTTTGGATTTATCTTTTTTCTATTTTTTTTTTGTTTTTTTTATGCATGCGAAATTATAACCTAAACTATATGCAAAACAAACACACAATAAAAAAAGAAAGAAAGAAAAACAAATGAAAACTAATCTAAAAATGCAAAACAAAAATAAAACAAAAACTATATGCAATGCAATTCACATTTCACAAAATATCATCAAAATCACCTCCCCCAAGCTTGAAACGAACATTGTTCCCAATGTGAGAAAAGACAACAATATAGAGGGGAAGGCAGGAGAGAAAACTCACGAGGCCCCGCCAAACGGGGCGAAGAGGTCAGAAAGTATTGTTGGCTCATAATCATCACACTCACATACCCATTTTGACTTGCATCAAAAAGAGTGCATCAAATCATATTGGTCTAGTGGTGGTGCTCTTCTTTTTCTTTCATTCATCTTCCTCTCCATGAATTGATCATAACAAGATAATGCCCGTAGCATTTTGTCAAAGGCACTTGCAAACATCTCAAAAGACCACAAGTTAATCATTATCACAAAGAAATAATAAATAGTCAATGACCTCTTTAACTTGTCAAATGCCCTTGAAAAGTCAAAATGGCAAGATGAAGCTTCCCACATACTAAACTCATGATTATCCCCATAAATCTCGTTAGACTTGTCACCTATGATATGCTCATAAACCTGGTGCATACAAGAATCATGAATCTCTAATACATCATTGGATTTCACATACGCATATCCAATCGAGTTATCCAGATGGGGATTAATATGAGGATGCACAATTACTGAAATTGGCATGCTTATAGATTCGGGGGGAAGTGAATCATGATGCTCAATATCGCCAAAATTATTCTCAACCAACTCATTAACAACCTCATTATCAATGAAATCTTTATATGAACACCAATTATCCATGGAATTGATTTGAGCCTCTATCATTGTCAAGTGAGAGGCAACCGAATCAACTTTAGAGCACAATTGGTCTATTAATTCTTGTTGCTCCTCATTCATCTTTTGTTCCTCCACAATGAATTGCTCAAAAAAGGTTTCCAAGTTGGAGTGATGAGGGGGCAAGGGAGTTTGGTAATCGCCATAGAAGGTATTAGGATAACCCATATTACAAAAATTGTTGTCCTTGAAATAAGGATCATATTGGTCACCTTGGTAATGGTAATCAAATTGACATTCATTAGAATTATAACCAACATATCCATTCCAATCATATGTGGCATTGGGCATATCATATTCATCCGCATTCACATAGTTATCACAAGTATAGCCATATGTACTAGAATTATAACCATCATAACCCCCATGATGCCAAGAAGACATGAAGAAATCAAAGCAAGTAAGACATGAGTGCTTAGTCTAGCTAATTCAAGAAACTCCTAATATTGGAATATGCCAAGCTCCCCGGCAACAGCGCCAAAAACTTGATAGGCCCGCAAGTGCACGGGTATATCGTCGTAATAAAAATATCGAACCACAAGGAGCTATCGATTCCAAATACTAGTTTTTCTTAAATTGAACAAGCTAAGCGATTAAAAATTGGAGTTTTGTAATTATCAACTAAGAACGCAAATTAACAATGAAACGATATCAAGAACTAAGACCTAGGATTGACTTCACCTCCACTATAATTCCTTGATGCAAAGCAATAAGTCTAACAAGCATGTAAAATCGAACATACAAGCAAGGACGGAATCATAAGACACCAAGAACCCTCTCTCGACGGTTAAAGGATACACTTAAAATAACCAAATTTCTATTCTCATGGAATAAAGCTAAATCAAGAGCATTAAGATCGTAACAATTGCAAGTATCCCAAGACTTTCTAACCTACTCTCGTGATTAGGCAATTTTGTCAATTGTTTGAGTTCCGACAACTAACAAGTTTCTCACGAACATGAGTTAGTCGTCTAACAAATAAATAAGCACACAAACAATTGATCGCAACAATATTCTAAAACATGCTAATCAAACGAATTAGGGCATCAAGGAACAAAGCTTTGGCTACATCAATCCTAGAAGGGGAATTTAGCTACTCATGATATTCAAGGACAACAAGCAAACAATGAAAACTAAATTAAGCATGATTGAACTAGAATTCAAGAACAAAATCAAGAACATTCATAAAATAAATTGAAATTAAACTAAAAGAAGTAGAGAGATGGGAAGAGAAAGTAAGGATTAGAAATACCCAAAGGAAGCTTCAATTGATAGATAACCAAGAACATGAAAAAAGTTTCAAATGATGACTTCGATCTCCAAAATGCAAAGATAAACTAGTATTTGATTCTAATCTATGAAAGCATAAAAGTGTTTCTAAACTATGAGAGAGATAATGAGGTGCTAAGAGATGATGAAAGAGATGAGTTCTCTCTCCTTTTACAACCCCCAAAATATCTCTAGTCGAATCCAAGTGAAAAGCCAAAGAAATGACAAAGGTCTCAACTTAAAAACTCGATTTCCGGCAGGTTGCATGGTCGTGCGGAAAATATGAAGGAAAGTTGCATGGTCATGCAAGGTTTAGCCTTCAAACTCGCATGGTCGTGCAAGTGCAATTTTGCCTAGAACTTCGTTTTTGCAGTTCTCTTCTCGCTTGGCTTTCTCTATGGCATCTTCCTCGACTTCTTCTTTGACGATTGCGACTCCAAATCATCTCCAAAGTCTCTACCAAGCTTCATGGTCTCAAAATGTCCTAAAAACACATCAAAACACAAACATACTTCAAGTAGTCATATTTATCACAATAATCATTAAATCTCATAAAGAAACGATATAATTATCATGAAACCAATCAAATGAGTGCGTTTATCACATGAATAATAGCTCAATTTACGCACTCATCAGTGCGTGGTAAATTGGAATGAATGAAATAAGGGTAATTCCGTAATTAAACATAATCATCAAGAAGGACTTGGCCCCATGTTTCCTCCAAAAAATGCCTCTAGAGCACTTTTTTTAGCCATTAAAGTTTTTTATGGTAGTTTGGTCAATTTACTTAGTTGAGGGTAGTTTTGTCCTTCTGAATTACTTCTCAAATTCACATGTGTTATTGGTGTATCTATACGTATCAATATCATATGAACAAACTTTTCGAAGGTATGTGCGTGGTATATTGGAATGAAGGTAATAAGGGTAATTCCGTAATTATACATAATATCATATACATAATCATCAACAAGGACTTGGCCCAATATTTCCTCCAAAAAACGTCTCTAGACCTTTTTTTTAGCCATTAAAGTTTTTGATGATAGTTTGGTCAATTTACTTAGTTGAGCGTATTTTTGTCCTTCTGAATTACTTCCCAAATTCACAAGTGTTATTGGTGTATCTATACGTATCAATATGAGATGAAGAAAGTTTTCGGAGGTATATGCGTGGTATATTGGAATGAAGGTAATAAGGGTAATTTCGTAATTATACAGAATATCATATACTTAATCATCAACAAGGACGTTGCCCAATATTTCCTCCAAAAAAGCCTCTAGACCACATTTTTTAGCCATTAAAGTTTTTTATGGTAGTTTGGTCAATTTACTTAGTTGAGGGTAGTTTTGTCTTTCTGAATTACTTCTCAAATTCACATGTGTTATTGCTGTATCTATACGTATCAATATCAGATGAAGAAAGTTTTGGAAGGTATGTGCGTGTTATATTGAAATGAAGGTAATAAGGGTAATTTCGCAATTATACATAATATCAAATACTTAATCATCAAGAACGACTTGGCCCAATATTTCCTCCAAAAAACGCCTCTACACCACTTTTTTTATTGGTGTATCTATACGTATCAATATCAGATGAAGAAAGTTTTCGGAGGTATGTGCGTGGTATATTGGAATGAAGGTAATAAGGGTAATTCCGTAATTATACATAATATCATTTACTTAACCATCAAGAAGGACTTGGCCCAATATTTCCTCCCAAAAACGCCTCTAGACCACTTTTTTTAGCCATTAAAGTTTATGATGGTAGTTTAGTCCATTTACTTAGTTGAGGGTAGATTTGTCCTTCTGAAATACTTCTCAAATTCACATGTGTTATTGGTGTATCTATATGTATCAAGATCAGATGAAGAAAGTTTTCGGAGGTATGTGGGTGGTAAATTGGAATGAAGGTAATAAGGGTAATTCCGTAATTATACATAATATCATTTACTTAATCATCAAGAAGGACTTCGCCCAATATTTCCTCCAAAAAATGCCTCTAGACCCTTTTTTTAGCCATTAAAGTTTTTTATGGTAGTTTGGTCAATTTACTTAGTTGAGGGTAGTTTTGTCTTTCTGAATTATTTCTCAAATTCACATGTGTTATTGGTGTATCTATACGTATCAATATCAGATGAAAAAAGTTTCGGAGGTATGTGCGTGGTATATTCAAATGAAGGTAATAAGGGTACTTCCGTAATTATACATAATATCATATACTTAATCATCAAGAAGGAATGGGCCCAATATTTCCTCCAAAAAAACACTTCTAGACCACTTTTTTTAGCCATTAAAGTTTTTGATGGTAGTTTGGTCAATTTACTTACTTGAGGGTAGTTTTGCCCATCTGAATTACTTCTCAAATTCACATGTGTTATTGGTGTATCTATACGTATCAATATCAGATGAAGAAAGTTTTCGGAAGTATGTGCGTGGTATATTGGAATGAAGGTAATAAGGGTAATTCCGTAATTATACATAATATCGTATACTTAATCATCAAGAAGGACTGGGCCCAATATTTCCTCCAAAAAAACACTTCTAGACCACCTTTTTTAGCCATTAAAGTTTTTGATGGTAGTTTGGTCAATTTACTTACTTGAGGGTAGTTTTGTCCTTCTGAATTACTTCTCAAATTCACATGTGTTATTGGTGTATCTATACGTATCAATATTAGATGAAGAAAGCTTTCGGATGTATGTGCGTGGTATATTGGAATGAAGGTAATAAGGGTAATTCCGTAATTATACATAATATCATACACTTAATCACTAAGAAGGTCTTGGCCCAATATTTCCTCCAAAAAACGCCTCTAGTACACTTTTTTTAGCCATTAAACTTTTTGATACTTGTTTGGTCAATTCACTTAGTTGAGGGTAGTTTTGTTCTTTTGAATTACTACTAAAATTCCCATGTATTATTGGTGTATCTATACGTATCAATTTCAGATGAAAAAAGTTTTTGGAGGTATGTGTGTGGTATATTGGAATGAAGGTAATAAGGGTAATTCCATAATTATACATAATATCATATACATTAATCATCAAGAAGGACTTGGCCCAAAATTTCCTCCAAAAAACGCCTCTAGACCACGTTTTTTAGCCATTAATGTTTTTTGGGTAATTTGGTCAGTTTACGTAGTTGAGGGTAGTTTCGTCCTTTTGAATTACTTCTCAAATTCACATGTGTTATTGGTTCATCTATACGTATCTATATCAGATGAAGAATATTTTAAGAGGTATGTGCGTGTTATATTGGAATGAAGGTAATAAGGGTAATTGTGTAATTATACATAATATCCAATACTTTGTTATCAAGAAGGACTTGGCCTAATATTTCCTCCAAAAAATGCCTCTAGACCACTTTTTTTAGCCATTAAAGTTTTTGTTGGTAGTTTGGTCAATATACTTAGTTTAGGGTAGTTTTGTGCTTCTGAATTATTTCTGAAATTCACATGCGTTATTGGTGTATCTATACGTATCAATATCAGATGAAGAAATTTTTCGGAGGTATGTGCGTGGTATATTGAAATGAAGGTAATAAGCGTAATTTCGTAATTATACATAATATCATTTACTTAATCATCAAGAAGGAATTGGCGTAATAATTCCTCCAAAAAACGCCTCTAGACCACTTGGTTTGCCATTAAAGTTTTTGATGGTAGTTTTGTTAGTTTACTTAGTTGAGCGTAGTTTTGTCTTTCTGAATTATTTCTCAAATTCACATGTGTTATTGCTGTATCTATACGTATCAATATCAGATGAAGAAAGTTTTCGGAGGTATGTGCGTGTGTAGACGCCAAAAAAGCGCCTTTAGATTTCTCCGCATGAGCCCGATGATGAAAGGAGCAATTTATAAACTTGAACTGCTATTGTTGCATTGGTAGGTAAAATAAGGTCTCAGGTTTTTCCTCGATCACTCCTTTATTTCCACTTCATTTAAAATCCCCTTTCAAGAGCTTTCATTTGCTTCCATCCGTGTCCAAATACGATTCCGCACCTAAGAGTTATGGCAAAACGAAGTTAAGGGTCAAAACAGATGTAGCCGAATACTATGGACTGTGTTTCTAGCCCCATTTGGGAGTTCATGTGGTTGATTTAATTTATGAGCCTTATATTTCTGGATCATATTCAAATAGCTTTCCAATGACATATCATGAACCCACACCACATTTCCAACCAAGGAGTTACGAGCCCAACATTGATGCGTACTCCAAAACAGACCTGTCCATACTATTTCGGGTATATCTCGAGATCCACAAAACATTTGAGCCTGAAACCAAAGCCATTTGAAATTAGACCCACTAATCTTTCCAACGCATCTTGAATCATCCAATTTGGAGCCCAAACGTGTGAGACATAAGCCGGACAAAATTCAACTGGCAAGCTGGCAGCCGTCAGCGGCCCTGACTAAAATTTCAGGGCCGCTAGACCTTGCTTTTCGCCCGACTCATTTTTCAAGCCCAATTCGATTTTCAGCCGTCCAACCCTACTTCTCCACGGCTATAAATACAACCCTCCTCTCTCAGTTCAAAATACACAGTCTACAGTTGACACCCTCTATTCTCAGTAGTTTTGACTCTAAATTATATCTTTAAATTATTAAGCAAACTTAAGTTATTAAGCAAACTTAAGTTAGTAGAGGCCATCATAAAACGGGCGAGTTGGGAGCCTAACACCTTCCCACCTCGTACCTTCGCCCCCGAACCTATTATTCTTGGGTACTCATATGTTCTATATGAGCGGGAGTCTTTTCTAAAAACATGATCAGTTCACTTATCGCGCTATTGGGTTGTCCCATCGGATTGTCCCTTTGGTTTGTCCCTTCGATAAAACGCCGATAGCAGATTTGTGACCTCTTTCATGGTTTTTATTCAATTCAAGTATTTACAAAAACTTTTCTAATTCGACGATTCCTTGAACTTATCTAAACCCGCAGCTTACAAATTTTCTATAAGGACGCAATCTGTGGCCAAAGAAATCCTTACAGTGGCGACTTCATTGGGAATTTATTTAAGAAGGTGAGACTCGAAAGTCAAGTTTGCTTAATTGTTTAATAACATGTTCCATTTTTTTGCTTCATTTGCACCCTCGAGGAAGTTTGTGTCGCAACTCGTAGACAACCCGTATATCTAAAGGAATATAAAGTTGTGCTATCGTGCAAATCGATGCTTCCTCACCCATGACTCATCAATCCTTGTTGATGACATGAATTACAATTGATGTGTCGACCATCCGCCCAAACGAAAATTGTAATTTGTCGTGGTAACCTCACAGGAGCCAAAAGCCTCTAGCCTACATTCGTGTATTCGCTTGCTTGTTGTGCATGTGTCGTTGTAATGTCCGTATGATCGCATGTTTGCCTGTAATTATCTCGTTGTAATGCTTGCCTAATATCATGATTATGTGCCAACATGTACTTACATGCTAGGAGTCATTTCTTTTATTTTTAGCTAGTTCCTAATGCCCAAAAATAGTGCGAGAATTCAATTCAATGAGCACTCGTTTCCCCGATGATATATTTTCATATAGCGTCGAAGTTATGAACAACTTTTCTAGGACCTGTTAGCAAAAAAAAAGAGTCAGTCTTTCTAATTCCCCTCTCCCACTTTTCTCATTATTTTTATTTATCCCATTTTCCATTTTTTTGAGTCTAGAAAAATGAAAAAAAATAGGATGGTCCGTCTTTTTCTATTTTTCTCATTTCGTTCATCGACTTCATTTTTGCTTTGATATGAGGGGCAATAATCGGGCATTTGGGCTTAGGTTGTCATTTTCCATTTCTTTGCATTGCATTGCATTACATTGAACATATTAGACGTTCCATGCTAAGGATTTATAATTAGTCGTCATGCTTTCGGTGTCGTCGTTTTTCATCTGCATTTGTATAAAAGTTCAAGTCTTGCATTCATCAATGTCTCCATTTGTTCACTAGGTCTCATGCATTAGAAGTCTAGACGAGTCAGTTATAACTCTTCTAGGGTCATTTTGCGTCAATTTATTGTTATACATGTCAAAGTCAGTTCGTCATGCATCTTGCATATTGTTGTTGTAACTTTGTCATTGCATTGTCATCATCATGCATTCAAGTTCATATAGATGTCCATAGGCACATTCACCTTAGGGGCTATCGAGGGTCTTCTAAAAACCATGAGTCATTGTTTTCAAGTCCTTTCTTTAGCGTCTTTCTAAGTTGAGAGTTGTGTTCAAAATTGGGGGCTCGAGGAAGAATTGCGGAGACAAAGGTTAGGCTCGATCACCCGGAAGATTGGTTCGCATACAAGGTACTACCAAGACACCACCACATTCCAAAATGCCATCACCCCATAATCCATCACCACCACAAAGCTCGCCACCACTCAATACATCCCTTACTTCACCAATCACCCAAATTTCACCACGGTCAAAACCACCGACGAGAGGCTTGATGAGCTTATGAGTGAGTTGGAAAGGGTGCGACTCAAGGTTGAAGATTTGGAAAAGAAGAAAGAGGATGAAGCAAGAATCCTCTCCAACTCCGACTCTGAGGAAGAAGGACCAAATGCCAAGCTGGCTAAGATTATTTATGTGCTCGAAAACAGCGGTCTGTATGCCAACTACCATGATAATGTTGGTAAAGGCAATCCCAAAGTCAAGGGCAAGCTTCCATCCACGTTCTCCATGCCCGAGGTTCCGACATTCACTGACATTGATAATCCACAAGACCCCCCTCAAAGCCTTCACTACTTCCATGGGTAAGAGGAGTCAACAAAAATATCTACATTCACTTGTTCCCACAGACTCTTGATACCCCAACTCGTTGTTGGTTCTACACCTTGAATTTGGAGAACTACCGTACTTGGTCAGATTTCACGGCAGTCTTCGTTGCACGCTACAAGGAAAATGTTGCTCTACCTATGACCCTTCGAGAGTTAGAGATCACCAAACAAGAAGAAGATGAGGGATTCACTACCTTCGTTAGGCGTTGGAAGCTAAAGATAGCCGAACTAGTTGAGCGACCTTCGCAAACTGATCAAATCTGCCAACTCATCAAGAACCTGCAACCTGCTTACAAGGAACCCCTCAAGTATCAAGCAATTGACTCCTACAACCGGCTCTATGTTGTGGGCATCCTAAATGAAGATAACCTTCTTAAGAATTCCACTTAAGTCGTGAACAACGCGAGTATCTACAGGGGGATGTCCTTCGTGTCCCTATGAACAGCCTGTGCTCGAGAAGTTGAATAAGAGTCGGAGTTTTCTAGTGTGCAAGTCTAGTTGAGTCCAGTCAAGTTTGATGATGTCTAATTTGTCCTTTCAATTTGTCCTTTCAATTTGTCCATAGAGTCTAGCTTACTTCTCGTGTAATGCTTTTCTTCGATTCAATAAAGTTTCCATCTTGATTCCCAACATTGTTCTTTGTTCAATCATATGACGAACTTATGTTGCCTATGACGGAATAAAAAAAAAATTCAAAAAAAAAATTCAAAAGAAAGCCTTCATTGTGGAAAACATTAAACAAAAACTCCCTAATGATCAACACCATAGAGGACATGCAGTTGAACCGTCCGTGCCGAGGACAAGAGGCATTCATTTGGCACCTCACATCAATATCCTTTACTATCCTATACATCAATTACCACTTGCAACCGTTTGAGCCTTAAACACAAAGCCTTTCATTTTTGAACCACATCATCTTTACCCAGGGAATGGGTGTGTGCAACATGGGAATAGAAGTAACCTTCTAGGCCAGGTGGACTGACCTACAAAAAAAAGCCACCAAGAGAAATGCAAAAAAAAAAAAAGAAGAAGAGAGAACTCGAAAGTTCAAGAGCAAAAAAAAAAAAAAAAGAAGTCGAGAGCGATCAAAGATCCAAAAAAGTGCAGACACTTCAAGCACAACCAAACAATGGCCTTACCTAAACATACGTCCCTTAGCCACCTTGCCCAGATAACAAACTTCTATACCATCTAGCATACTTTGGGGAGGGGATTTACATTGGGTTTCTTTGAGCCTTTATCCTTTCTTTGACACCTTAACCCAGCCTACATATCAATATCAGATGAAGAAAGTTTTCGGAGGTATGTGCGTGGTATATTGGAATGAAGGTAATAAGGGTAATTCCGTAATTATACATAATATCATATACTTAATCATCAAGAAGGACTTGACCCAATATTTCCTCGAAAAAAGGCGTCTAGACCACATTTTTTAGCCATTAAAGTTTTTTATGGTAGTTTGGTCAATTTACTTAGTTGAGGGTAGTTTTGTCTTTCTGAATTACTTCTCAAATTCACATGTGTCAATTGTGTATCTATACGTATACATATCTGATGAAGAAAGTTTTCAGAGATATGTACGTGGTATATTGAAATGAAGGTAATAAGGGTAATTCCGTAATTATACATAATATCATATACTTAATTATCAAGAAAGACTTGGCTCAATATTTCCTCCAAAAAACGCCTCTAGACCACTTTTTTAGCCATTAAATTTTTTGATGGTAGTTTAATCAATTTACTTTGTTGAGGGTACTTTTGTCCTTCTGAATTACTTCTCAAATTCACATGTGTTATTGGTGTATCTATACGTATCAATATCAGATGACGAAAGTTTTTGGAGGTATGTGCGTGGTATATTGGAATGAAGATAATAACGGTAATTCCGTAATTATAGATGATATCATATACTTAATCATCAAGATGGACTTGGCGAAATATTTCCTCCAAAAAAGCCCCTAGACCACTTTTTTAGCCATTTAAGTTTTTGATTGTAGTTTGGTCTATTTACGTAGTTGAGGGTAGTTTTGTCCTTCTAAATTACTTTTCAAATTCACATGTGTTATTGGTGTATCTATACGTATCAATATCAGATGAAGAAAGTTCTTGGAGATATGTGCGTGGTATATTGGAATGAAGGTAATAAGGGTAATTCCGTAATTATACATAATATCATATACTTAATCATCAAGAAGGACTTGGCTCAATATTTCCTCTAAAAAATGCCTTTAGACCACTTTTTTTAGCCATTAATGTTTTTTATGGTAGTTTGGTCAATTTACTTAGTTCAGGGTAGTTTTGTCCTTCTGAATTACTTCTCAAATTCACATGTGTTATTGGTGTATCTATTCGTATCAATATCAGATGAAGAAAATTTTCGTAGGTATGTGCGTGGTATACTGGAATGAAGGTAATAAGGGTAATTCCTTAATTATACATAATATCATATACTTAATCATCAAGAAGGACTTGACCCAATTTTTTCCTCGAAAAAAGGCCTCTAGACCACATTTTTTAGCCATTAATGTTTTTGATGGTAGTTTGGTCAATTTACTTTGTTGAGGGTAGTTTTGTCTTTCTGAATTACTTCTCAAATTCACATGTGTTAATTGTGTATCTATATGTATACATATCTGATGAAGAAAGTTTTCAGAGATATGTACGTGGTATATTGAAATGAAGGTAATAAGGGTAATTCCGTAATTATACATAATATCATATACTTAATCATCAAGAAGGACTTGGCTCAATATTTCCTCCAAAAAACGCCTCTAGACCACTTTTTTGCCATTAAAGTTTTTGATGGTAGTTTAATCTATTTACTTTGTTGAGGGTAGTTTTGTCCTTCTAAATTACTTCTCAAATTCACATGTGTTATTGGTGTATCTATACGTATCAATATCAGATGAAGAAAGTTCTTGGAGGTATGTGCGTGGTATATTGGAATTAAGGTAATAAGGGTAATTCCGTAATTATACATAATATCATATACTTAACCATGAAGAAGGACTTGGCCCAATATTTCCTCTAAAAAATGCCTCTAGACCACTTTTTTTAGCCATTAAAGTTTTTTATGGTGGTTTGGTCAATTTACTTAGTTGAGGGTAGTTTTGGCCTTCTGAATTACTTCTCAAATTCACATGTGTTATTGGTTTATCTATACGTATCAATATCAGATGAAGAAAGTTTTCGGAGGTATGTGCGTGGTATACTCAAATGAAGGTAATAAGGGTATTTTTGTAATTATACATATTATCATATACTTAATTATCAAGAAGGACATGACCCAATATTTCCTCCAAAAAAGGCCTCTAGACCACTCTTTTTAGCCATTAAAGTTTTTTATGGTAGTTTGGTCAATGTACTTAGTTGACAGTAGTTTTGTCCTTCTGAGTTGCTTCTCAAACTCACATGTTATTGGTGTATCTATAAGCATCAATATCAGAAGAAGATAGTTTTCGAAGGTATGTGAGTGGTATATTGGAATGAATGTAATAAGGGTAATTCCTTAATTATACATAATATCATATACTTAATCATGAAGAAGGACTTGGCCCAATATTTCCTCTAAAAAATGCCTCTAGACCACTTTTTTTAGCCTTTAGAGTTTTTTATGGTGGTTTGGTCAATTTACTTAGTTGAGGGTAGTTTTGTCCTTCTAAATTACTTCTCAAACTCATATGTGCTATTGGTGTATGTATACGTATCAATATCAGATGAAGAAAGTTTTCGGAGGTATGTGCGTGGAATATTCGAATGAAGGTAATAAGGGTACTTCCGTAATTATACATAATATCATATACTTAATCATGAAGAAGGACTTGGCCCAATATTTCCTTTAAAAAATGCCTCTAGACCACTTTTTTTAGCCATTAATATTTTTTATGGTAGTTTGGTCAATTTACTTAGTTCAGGGTAGTTTTGTCCTTCTGAATTACTTCTCAAATTCACATGTGTTATTGGTGTATCTATTCGTATCAATATCAGATGAAGAAAATTTTCGTAGGTATGTGCGTGGTATACTGAAATGAACGTAATAAGGGTAATTCCGTAATTATACATAATATCATATACTTAATCATCAAGAAGGACTTGACCCAATATTTCCTCGAAAAAAGGCCTCGAGACCACATTTTTTAGCCATTAATGTTTTTTATGGTAGTTTGGTCAATTTACTTAGTTGAGGGTAGTTTTGTCTTTCTGAATTACTTCTCAAATTCACATGTGTTAATTGTGTATCTATACGTATACATATCTGATGAAGAAAGTTTTCAGAGATATGTACGTGGTATATTGAAATGAAGGTAATAAGGGTAATTCCGTAATTATACATAATATCATATACTTAATCATCAAGAAGGACTTGGCTCAATATTTCCTCCAAAAAACGCCTCTAGACCACTTTTTTACCATTAAAGTTTTTGATGGTAGTTTAATCAATTTACTTTGTTGAGGGTAGTTTTGTCCTTCTAAATTACTTCTCAAATTCACATGTGTTATTGGTGTACCTATACGTATCAATATCAGATGAAGAAAGTTCTTGGAGGTATGTGCGTGGTATATTGGAATTAAGGTAATAAGGGTAATTCCGTAATTATACATAATATCATATACTTAACCATGAAGAAGGTCTTGGCCCAATATTTCCTCTAAAAAATGCCTCTAGACCACTTTTTTTAGCCATTAAAGTTTTTTATGGTGGTTTGGTCAATTTACTTAGTTGAGGGTAGTTTTGGTCTTCTGAATTACTTCTCAAATTTACATGTGTTATTGGTTTATCTATACGTATCAATATCAGATGAAGAAAGTTTTCAGAGGTATGTGCGTGGTATATTCAAATGAAGGTAATAAGGGTATTTTTGTAATTATACATATTATCATATACTTATTTATCAAGAAGGACATGACCCAATATTTCCTCCAAAAAAGGCCTCTAGACCACTCTATTTAGCCATTAAAGTTTTTGATGGTAGTTTGGTCAATGTACTTAGTTGACAGTAGTTTTGTCCTTCTGAGTTGCTTCTCAAATTCACATGTTATTGGTGTATCTATAGGTATCAATATCAGAAGAAGATAGTTTTCGAAGGTATGTGCGTGGTATATTGGAATGAATGTAATAAGGGTAATTCCGTAATTATACATAATATCATATACTTAATCATGAAGAAGGACTTGGCCCAATATTTCCTCTAAAAAATGCCTCTAGACCACTTTTTTTAGCCATTAATGTTGTTTATGATAGTTTTGTCAATTTACTTAGTTCAGGGTAGTTTTGTCCTTCTGAATTACTTCTCAAATTCACATGTGTTATTGGTGTATCTATTCGTATCAATATCAGATGAAGAAAATTTTCGTAGGTATGTGCGTGGTATACTGGAATGAAGGTAATAAGGGTAATTCCTTAATTATACATAATATCATATACTTAATCATCAAGAAGGACTTGACCTAATATTTCCTCGAAAAAAGGCCTCTAGACCACATTTTTTAGCCATTAATGTTTTTGATGGTAGTTTGGTCAATTTACTTTGTTGAGGGTAGTTTTGTCTTTCTGAATTACTTCTCAAATTCACATGTGTTAATTGTGTATCTATACGTATACATATCTGATGAAGAAAGTTTTCAGAGATATGTACGTGGTATATTGAAATGATGGTAATAAGGGTAATTCTGTAATTATACATAATATCATATACTTAATCATCAAGAAGGACTTGGCTCAATATTTCCTCCAAAAAACGCCTCTAGACCACTTTTTTGCCATTAAAGTTTTTGATGGTAGTTTAATCTATTTACTTTGTTGAGGGTAGTTTTGTCCTTCTAAATTACTTCTCAAATTCACATGTGTTATTGGTGTATCTATACGTATCAATATCAGATGAAGAAAGTTCTTGGAGGTATGTGCGTGGTATATTGGAATTAAGGTAATAAGGGTAATTCCGTAATTATACATAATATCATATACTTAACCATGAAGAAGGACTTGGCCCAATATTTCCTCTAAAAAATGCCTCTAGACCACTTTTTTTAGCCATTAAAGTTTTTTATGGTGGTTTGGTCAATTTACTTAGTTGAGGGTAGTTTTGGCCTTCTGAATTACTTCTCAAATTCACATGTGTTATTGGTTTATCTATACGTATCAATATCAGATGAAGAAAGTTTTCGGAGGTATGTGCGTGGTATACTCAAATGAAGGTAATAAGGGTATTTTTGTAATTATACATATTATCATATACTTAATTATCAAGAAGGACATGACCCAATATTTCCTCCAAAAAAGGCCTCTAGACCACTCTTTTTAGCCAATAAAGTTTTTTATGGTAGTTTGGTCAATGTACTTAGTTGACAGTAGTTTTGTCCTTCTGAGTTGCTTCTCAAACTCACATGTTATTGGTGTATCTATAAGCATCAATATCAGAAGAAGATAGTTTTTGAAGGTATGTGAGTGGTATATTGGAATGAATGTAATAAGGGTAATTCCTTAATTATACATAATATCATATACTTAATCATGAAGAAGGACTTGGCCCAATATTTCCTCTAAAAAATGCCTCTAGACCACTTTTTTTAGCCTTTAGAGTTTTTTATGGTGGTTTGGTCAATTTACTTAGTTGAGGGTAGTTTTGTCCTTCTAAATTACTTCTCAAACTCATATGTGCTATTGGTGTATGTATACGTATCAATATCAGATGAAGAAAGTTTTCGGAGGTATGTGCGTGGAATATTCGAATGAAGGTAATAAGGGTACTTCCGTAATTATACATAATATCATATACTTAATCATGAAGAAGGACTTGGCCCAATATTTCCTTTAAAAAATGCCTCTAGACCACTTTTTTTAGCCATTAATATTTTTTATGGTAGTTTGGTCAATTTACTTAGTTCAGGGTAGTTTTGTCCTTCTGAATTACTTCTCAAATTCACATGTGTTATTGGTGTATCTATTCGTATCAATATCAGATGAAGAAAATTTTCGTAGGTATGTGCGTGGTATACTGAAATGAACGTAATAAGGGTAATTCCGTAATTATACATAATATCATATACTTAATCATCAAGAAGGACTTGACCCAATATTTCCTCGAAAAAAGGCCTCGAGACCACATTTTTTAGCCATTAATGTTTTTTATGGTAGTTTGGTCAATTTACTTAGTTGAGGGTAGTTTTGTCTTTCTGAATTACTTCTCAAATTCACATGTGTTAATTGTGTATCTATACGTATACATATCTGATGAAGAAAGTTTTCAGAGATATGTACGTGGTATATTGAAATGAAGGTAATAAGGGTAATTCCGTAATTATACATAATATCATATACTTAATCATCAAGAAGGACTTGGCTCAATATTTCCTCCAAAAAACGCCTCTAGACCACTTTTTTACCATTAAAGTTTTTGATGGTAGTTTAATCAATTTACTTTGTTGAGGGTAGTTTTGTCCTTCTAAATTACTTCTCAAATTCACATGTGTTATTGGTGTATCTATACGTATCAATATCAGATGAAGAAAGTTCTTGGAGGTATGTGCGTGGTATATTGGAATTAAGGTAATAAGGGTAATTCCGTAATTATACATAATATCATATACTTAACCATGAAGAAGGTCTTGGCCCAATATTTCCTCTAAAAAATGCCTCTAGACCACTTTTTTTAGCCATTAAAGTTTTTTATGGTGGTTTGGTCAATTTACTTAGTTGAGGGTAGTTTTGGTCTTCTGAATTACTTCTCAAATTTACATGTGTTATTGGTTTATCTCTACGTATCAATATCAGATGAAGAAAGTTTTCGGAGGTATGTGCGTGGTATATTCAAATGAAGGTAATAAGGGTATTTTTGTAATTATACATATTATCATATACTTATTTATCAAGAAGGACATGACCCAATATTTCCTCCAAAAAAGGCCTCTAGACCACTCTATTTAGCCATTAAAGTTTTTGATGGTAGTTTGGTCAATGTACTTAGTTGACAGTAGTTTTGTCCTTCTGAGTTGCTTCTCAAATTCACATGTTATTGGTGTATCTATAGGTATCAATATCAGAAGAAGATAGTTTTCGAAGGTATGTGCGTGGTATATTGGAATGAATGTAATAAGGGTAATTCCGTAATTATACATAATATCATATACTTAATCATGAAGAAGGACTTGGCCCAATATTTCCTCTAAAAAATGCCTCTAGACCACTTTTTTTAGCCATTAATGTTGTTTATGATAGTTTGGTCAATTTACTTAGTTCAGGGTAGTTTTGTCCGTCTGAATTACTTCTCAAATTCACATGTGTTATTGGTGTATCTATTCGTATCAATATCAGATGAAGAAAATTTTCGTAGGTATGTGCGTGGTATACTGGAATGAAGGTAATAAGGGTAATTCCTTAATTATACATAATATCATATACTTAATCATCAAGAAGGACTTGACCTAATATTTCCTCGAAAAAAGGCCTCTAGACCACATTTTTTAGCCATTAATGTTTTTGATGGTAGTTTGGTCAATTTACTTTGTTGAGGGTAGTTTTGTCTTTCTGAATTACTTCTCAAATTCACATGTGTTAATTGTGTATCTATACGTATACATATCTGATGAAGAAAGTTTTCAGAGATATGTACGTGGTATATTGAAATGAAGGTAATAAGGGTAATTCTGTAATTATACATAATATCATGTACTTAATCATCAAGAAGGACTTGGCTCAATATTTCCTCCAAAAAACGCCTCTAGACCACTTTTTTACCATTAAAATTTTTGATGGTAGTTTAATCTATTTACTTTGTTGAGGGTAGTTTTGTCCTTCTAAATTACTTCTCAAATTCACATGTGTTATTGGTGTATCTATACGTATCAATATCAGATGAAGAAAGTTCTTGGAGGTATGTGCGTGGTATATTGGAATTAAGGTAATAAGGGTAATTCCGTAATTATACATAATATCATATACTTAACCATGAAGAAGGACTTGGCCCAATATTTCCTCTAAAAAATGCCTCTAGACCACTTTTTTTAGCCATTAGAGTTTTTTATGGTGGTTTGGCCAATTTACTTAGTTGAGGGTAGTTTTGTCCTTCTGAATTACTCCTCAAACTCATATGTGCTATTGGTGTATCTATAAGTATCAATATCAGATGAAGAAAGTTTTCGGAGGTATGTGCGTGGTATATTCGAATGAAGGTAATAAGGGTAATTCCGTTATTATACATAATATCATATACTTAATCATGAAGAAGGACTTGGCCCAATATTTGCGCTAAAAAATGCCTCTAGACCACTTTTTTTAGCCATTAATGTTTTTTATGGTAGTTTGGTCAATTTACTTAGTTCAGGGTAGTTTTGTCATTCTGAATTACTTCTCAAATTCACATGTGTTATTGGTGTATCTATTCGTATCAAAATCAGATGAAGAAAATTTTCGTAGGTATGTGCGTGGTATACTGGAATGAAGGTAATAAGGGTAATTCCTTAATTATACATAATATCATATACTTAATCATCAAGAAGGACTTGACCCAATATTTCCTCGAAAAAAGGCCTCTAGACCACATTTTTTAGCCATTAATGTTTTTGATGGTAGTTTGGTCAATTTACTTAGTTGAGAGTAGTTTTGTCTTTCTGAATTACTTCTCAAATTCACATGTGTTAATTGTGTATCTATACGTATACATATCTGATGAAGAAAGTTTTCAGAGATATGTACGTGGTATATTGAAATGAAAGTAATAAGGGTAATTCCGTAATTATACATAATATCATATACTTAATCATCAAGAAGGACTTGGCTCAATATTTCCTCCAAAAAACGCCTCTAGACCACTTTTTTACCATTAAAGTTTTTGATGGTAGTTTAATCTATTTACTTTGTTGAGGGTAGTTTTGTCCTTCTAAATTACTTCTCAAATTCACATGTGTTATTGGTGTATCTATTCGTATCAATATCAGATGAAGAAAATTTTCGTAGGTATATGCGTGGTATACTGTAATGAAGGTAATAAGGGTAATTCCTTAATTATACATAATATCATATACTTAATCATCAAGAAGGACTTGACCCAATATTTCCTCGAAAAAAGGCCTCTAGACCACATTTTTTAGCCATTAATGTTTTTGATGGTAGTTTGGTCAATTTACTTAGTTGAGGGTAGTTTTGTCTTTCTGAATTACTTCTCAAATTCACATGTGTTAATTGTGTATCTATACGTATACATATCTGATGAAGAAAGTTTTCAGAGATATGTACGTGGTATATTGAAATGAAGGTAATAAGGGTAATTTCGTAATTATACATAATATCATATACTTAATCATCAAGAAGGACTTGGCTCAATATTTCCTCCAAAAAACGCCTCTAGACCACTTTTTTACCATTAAAGTTTTTGATGGTAGTTTAATCAATTTACTTTGTTGAGGGTAGTTTTGTCCTTCTAAATTACTTCTCAAATTCACATGTGTTATTGGCGTATCTATACGTATCAATATCAGATGAAGAAAGTTCTTGGAGGTATGTGCGTGGTATATTGGAATTAAGGTAATAAGGGTAATTTCGTAATTATACATAATATCATATACTTAACCATGAAGAAGGACTTGGCCCAATATTTCCTCTAAAAAATGCCTCTAGACCACTTTTTTTAGCCATTAAAGTTTTTTATGGTGGTTTGGTCAATTTACTTAGTTGAGGGTAGTTTTGGCCTTCTGAATTATTTCTCGAATTCACATGTGTTATTGGTTTATCTATTCGTATCAATATCAGATGAAGAAAGTTTTCGGAGGTATGTGCGTGGTATATTCAAATGAAGGTAATAAGGGTATTTTTGTAATTATATATATTATCATATACTTAATTATCAAGAAGGACATGACCTAATATTTCCTCCAAAAAAGGCCTCTAGACCACTCTTTTTAGCCATTAAAGTTTTTGATGGTAGTTTGGTCAATGTACTTAGTTGACAGTAGTTTTGTCCTTCTGAGTTGCTTCTCAAATTCACATGTTATTGGTGTATCTATAGGTATCAATATCAGAAGAAGATAGTTTTGGAAGGTATGTGCGTGGTATATTGGAATGAATGTAATAAGGGTAATTCCGTAATTATACATAATATCATATACTTAATCATGAAGAAGGACTTGGCCCAATATTTTCTCTAAAAAATGCCTCTAGACCACTTTTTTTAGCCATTAAAGTTTTTTATGGTGGTTTGGTCAATTTACTTAGTTGAGAGTAGTTTTGTCCTTCTGAATTACTTCTCAAACTCATATGTGCTATTGGTGTATCTATACGTATCAATATCAGATGAAGAAAGTTTTCGGAGGTATTGCGTGGTATATTCGAATGAAGGTAATAAGGGTAATTCCGTAATTATACATAATATCATATACTTAATCATAAAGAAGGACTTGGCCCAATATTTATTCTAAAAAATGCCTCTAGACCACTTTTTTTAGCCATTAATGTTTTTAATGGTAGTTTGGTGAATTTACTTAGTTCAGGGTAGTTTTGTCCTTCTGAATTACTTCTCAAATTCACATGTGTTATTGGTGTATCTATTCGTATCAATATCAGATGAAGAAAATTTTCGTAGGTTTGTGCGTGGTATACTGGAATGAAGGTAATAAGGGTAATTCCGTAATTATACATAATATCATATACTTAATCATCAAGATGGACATGGCCCAATATTTTCTCCAACAAACGCCTCAAGACCACTTTTTTTAGCCATTAAAGTTTTTGATTGTAGTTTGGTCAATTTACTTAGTTGAGGGTCGTTTTGTCCTTCTGAATTACTTCTCAAATTTACATGTGTTATTGGTCTATCTATACGTATCAATATCAGATGAAGAAAGTTTTCGGAGCTATGTGCGTGATATATTGGAATGAAGGTAATAAGGGTAATTCCTCAATTATTCATTATATCATATACTTAATCATCAAGAAGGACTTGGCCCAATATTTCCTCCAAAAAACACCTCTAGAACACTTTTTTTAGCCATTAAACTTTTTTATGGTAGTTTGGTCAATTTACTTAGTTGAGGGTAGTTTTGTCCTTCTGAATTACTTCTCAAATTCACATGTGTTATTGGTGATCTATACCTATCAATATCAGATGAAGAAGTTTTCGGAGGTTTGTGCGTGGTATATTGGAATGAAGGTAATAAGGGTAATTTCGTAATTATACATAATATCATATACTTAAATAATCAAGAAGGACTTGACCCAATATTTCCTCCAAAAAACACCTCTACACCACTTTTTTTAGCCATTAAAATTTTTGATGGTAGTTTGGTCAATTTACTTAGTTGAGGGTAGTTTTGTCCTTTTGAATTACTTCTCAAATTCGCTTGTGTTATTTCTGTATCTATACGTATCAATATCAGATGAAGAAGTTTTCGAAGTTATGTGCGTGGGATATTAGAATGAAGGTAATAAGGGTAATTCCATAATTATATATAATATCTTATACTTAATCATCAAGAAGGACTTGACCCAATATTTCCGCCAAAAAACGCCTCTAGACCACTTTTTTTTAGCCATTAATGCTTTTGATGGTAGTTTTGTTAACTTACTTAGTTGAGGGTAGTTTTGTCTTTCCAAATTACTTCTCAAATTCACATGTGTTATTTGTGTATCTATACGTATCAATATCAGATGAAGAAACTTTTCGGAGGTATGTGCGTGGTATATTGGATTGAATGTAATAAGGGTAATACCGTAATTATATACATAATATTATATCCTTAATCATCAAGAAAGACTGGGCCCAATATTTCCTCCAAAAAACGCCTCTAGACCACTTTTTTTATCCATCAAAGTTTTTGATGGTAGTTTGGTCAATTTACTTAGTTGAGGGTAATTTTGTCCTTTTGAATTACTTCTCAAATTCACATGTGTTATTGGTGTATCTATACGTATCAATATCAAATGAAGAAAGTTTTCGGAGGTACGTGCGTAAGGTTAGTTTTGTCTTTCTGAATTACTTCTCAAATTCACATGTGTTATTGGTGTATCTATACGTATCAATATCAGATGAAGAAAGTTTTTGGAGGTATGTGCGTGGTATATTGAAATGAAGGTAATAAGGGTTATTCCGTAATTATACATAATATCATATACTTAATCATCAAGAAGACCTGGCCCAATATTTCGTTCAAACAAAATTTCAAACCACTTTTTTTAGCCATTAAAATTTTTGATGGTAGATTGGTCAATTTACTTAGTTGAGGGTAGTTTTGTCCTTCTGAATTACTTCTCAAATACACATGTGTTATTGGTGTATCTATTCGTATCAATATTAGAAGAAGAAGGTTTTCGGAGGTATGTGCGTGGTACATTGGAATGAAGATAATAAGGGTATTCCGTAATTATACATAATATCAAATACTTAATCATCAAGAAGGACTTGACCAAATATTTCATCAAAAAAACGGCTCTAGACCACTTTTTTTAGCCATTAAAGTTTTTGATAGTAGTTTGGTCAATTTACTTAGTTGAGGCCTGAGGGTAGTTTTGTCTTTCTGAATTACTTCTCAAATTCACATGTGTTATTGGTGTATCTATACGTATCAATATCTTATGAAGAAAGTTTTCGGAGGTATGAGCGTGGTATATTGGAATGAAGGTAATAAGGGTAATTCCGTAATTATACATAATATCGTATACTTAATCATCAAGAAGGACTTATCCCCATATTTCCTCCAAAAAGCGCCTCTAGGCCACTTTTTTTAGCCATAAAAGTTTTTTATGGTAGTTTGGTCAATTTACTTTTTTTTTTGGAAAAATTATTAACTTTATTTCCAGAAAAGATATGATCATTACAGCTTCTTGGTATAATCTGACTTCTCACATCCAGATATACCTCGCAGGGGAGGTAAAAAAAACCACCTATAATCTAGTAAAATAGACTACGGTATAAAATTTAGCTCATTATTCATCTAGTTACAGATTTTCAGGCACTTTGAACCATTTGCGCGCGCATGTAACTTGTGAATAATTTTCCTGGAAACATCCCTTGCCCGTCTGCTTTCTTAATTGAAGATCTTTGCATTTCGAGCTTCCCACATTGCATGTCAAGCAGCCACCACGACAGCCTTTGTAACTTTCCTCCTTGGACTCTTTCCCACAGCAAGCTTCATTGCCCAGTTCATCAGGTGTTCCCAAGAGAAGGAGGGGACAGCAACACCCAGCCATGTTAACAGTAGTTCCAGAAGCTCCCTAGAGAAGGAGCACTCAAAAAATAAGTGTGAGTGAGATTTATTTTCAGTGTTACACAGCACACCCTCCACACTAGATACATTTCCAATCCCCATGCCTGCCATTCTATCAACAGTAGGCAGCTTTTGCTTGCAAACAAGCCAAAAACAAAAAGCTTGTTTTGGGATATTTAGAGGAGCCCAACAAAGCTTTGTCCAGGGTACTGTTGGCCTATTAGGTGACAGTTTCTTATAAGCCAAGCTTATAGTAAAATATGTGCTGCTGATGTGATTTATTTAGGGATTTTCTGTATTTTTGATAAACAAAACAATAAAAGGGATATACCTCTCGAATCACTCAAGGGGTTGGGGTTTTTCGTTCAAAAATCACTCAAGAACAAGACTTGCGCATCACACACAAGGGTTTCAAACTGAATCACTCAATTTGAGGGGTAAATACTCACGTATTAATCATTAATCATCAAAGTCTATGTTACAATTTCGTGCTCTCCCCTATATATAGACAAAGAAATCTAAAGCTACTAGGAATCCTAATCCAAGTAGGAAACTAACTATTAAACTGATTACAATTGTAAAACGAACTATCTAACAGCTTTTCTAATTCCTAATGGACTCATAATGCTAATAATAACCAGATTATTAGTTTCCTAAGCAATAAATCACGCTAAAAGCAAGTTAAAATAAACTAGGACACAGTAACTAAACTAAAGTCGTTGCCTTGGCGCGCAAGGAATATGTTCCGTAACTTGTTACGCGTTTTTGACCATGTTACGCTTTGAATTAGAGAAAACTCAAAGCATCAATGTTGTAGATCTCGATCATATCTTTCTACAGAGATTTGAATCATCAGGTTTAGATTTAGTATGAGCGAGTTATGGCCAAAATACGAACAACTATCAGAACTGCCAAGATTACGAGGTTCTCCATAATGACGTGATCATATAACAAGAGCTTTAATCCCCATCTTGCGCGTGTATTCCAAAGTATCTTCAATGTAGGAGGCAATGTAATTGTAACCCATTTTAAAACATGCTCCATAAACGAACATAATAGAACTAAGATTGAATGTTCTTTCAATTCCCCTTGGAAAACACCATTGTTGTTCTTGAGGAGCCGTGTAGAGGAATCAAGATCATTCCTAAGATCTATATAATGGTGAATATGATGTGTATCGTTTTTTAAGCATGTTGCTCCTGCATCAATCTCCCTTTCTTCAAAAAGAATTGTCCCCAATTCTTGGTCGGTAACAATCTTTTCTTGAGTTTTGTCTCCATGATCTTCCATCAAATACAACAACAACAACAACAACCCAGTAAGTATCCCGCCTAGGGCAGGGTCTGGGGAGGTCCAGATGTACGCAGTCTTACCCCTAACTAGTCGCCTAGAAGAGAGACTGTTTCCGAAAGACCCACGAAAACTTTTTTTTTTCATTTTCAAAACGGTTTTTTCGGGTAAATTGTTCAATACTGACAAGTGTGAAAATTATTAACCACCAGATATGATAATATGATCAGAAAGTCAAAAAAAGGGAAGTAAATCACTAGACATACTAGCACAAGATTCTACTTACTGAACAACATAAATAAAGGGGATGCTACATGCTATAAACACAATGAATCCACCTCTAGTACTAGCCAATGCACATCCGTAATCTAACGCGGATCCTCTACACGGATCCTGCTCCGCCATACTCTCCTATCTAGGACCAAGTCCTCGGTAAGATCTAGACGGGTCAAATCCTGCCTGATTACCTCTCCCCAAGTCTTCTTTGGGCGTCCTCTTCTCCGTTTACAGTCTCTAAGTGTAATTCTCTCACACCTTCTCACCGGTGCATCACGATGTCTCCTCCTCACATGCCCAAGCCACCTAAGCCTTGTTTCTCGCATCTTGTTGTCGATATCGGTCACTCCCACCTTGCCTCTCAACACTTCGTTCCTAATTCTATCTCGTCTTGTAGAGTTGCACATCCAACGAAGCATCCTCATCTCGGTCACCCGCATCTTCTGCACATGCACCTGCCTCACCGGCCAACACTCCGCCCCATATAGCATAGCTGGCCTGATGGCTGTACAATAAAATTTGCCTTTAAGTTTTAGTGGGATTTTTCTGTCACACAGAACTCCCGTTGCACTCCTCCACCTTAGCCACCCTGTTCTGATACGATGCGTCACGTCGTCGTCAATCTCGCCGTTGCCCTGTATGATTGAACCGAGATATTTGAAACAATCCTTCTTCGGTACCACCTCCGTTCCAATCTTAATCTCCATATCCGAGGCAACCCCATCTCTTGTGAATTTGCCTTCCAAGTACTCGGTCTTTGTCCTACTTAGCTTGAATCCCTTTGACTCTAGTGTATCCCGCCAAAGTTCCAATTTGGCGTTAACACCTTCTCTAGTCTCGTCTACCAGGACAATGTCGTCGACAAACAACATACACCAAGGCACATCCCCCTGGATAGTCTTAGTGAGCTCATCCATAACGGTTGCGAATAAAAATGGACTCAACGCTGACCCTTGATGTAACCCAATATCTATAGAAAATTGCTCAGTTTCCCCTCCTGTAGTCCTGACCTTAGTCCTCACTCCTTCATACATATCCTTGATCACTCGGATATAGGCGACTGGAACCCCCTTGGCTTCTAAGCACCTCCACAAGACTTCTCTGGGTACCCTGTCATACGCCTTCTCCAAATCAATGAAAACCATGTGCAAGTCCCTCTGTCTCTCTCTGTAATACTCCATAGAACGTCTAATCAGATGAATCGCTTCCGTTGTAGACCTCCCTGGCATGAAACCGAATTGGTTCTCCGATATTAGCGTACTCTTCCTTAGTCTCTTCTCAATCACTCTCTCCCATAGCTTCATGGTGTGACTGAGTAGCTTAATGCCTCTATAGTTGTTGCAGCTTTGGATATCTCCTTTGTTCTTGTATAGCGGGATCAATGTGCTGAGTCGCCACTCCTCCGGCATCCTTGCAGATTTGAGGATCTCGTTGAAAAGCCTTACTAACCACAATAGACCTTCTTCCCCCAAACTCTTCCATACCTCTATGGGTATGTCATCTGGTCCTACTGCCTTCCCACTCTTCATTGTCCGCATGGCCCCTTTGATTTCTTCCTTCGAAACGCGACGACAAAAGCTGTAGTTGCGGTGTTGCTCGGATGTGGTGAGGTCTTCCAACGAAATGGCTACGTCTCCAACGTTGTTAAAGAGCTCATTGAAGTACCCATGCCACCTCCTCTTGATGTTCACGTCGTCCACAAGAACTCTTCCCGCCTCATCCTTAATGCAACGAACTTGATCCAGGTCCCTGGTCTTCCTCTCCCTTACCCTCGCCAACCTGTACACGTCCTGTTCTCCCTCCTTAGTTGCCAGTTTTTGGTACAAGCTCTCATATGCTTTACTTTTGGCTTCTGCTACTGATTTCTTCGCCTCATTTTTTGCCGCTCTGTATACTTCCCGCTTCTCCACCCTTTCCTCATCTATAGTATTATCCATTAGGGCTTTAAAGGCAACCTTCTTAGCCTTCACCCTGTTTTGAATGTCCTCACTCCACCACCAGGATTCCTTCTTGCTACTTCCTATCCCTCTTGCAACTCCTAAAGTCTCCTTCGCCGCATTCCTTAAGAGGTCCGCCACCCCTGTCCACATTTGACTCGCGTTACCTTCTCTTCTCCAGATGCTATCCGACTCAACCTTTGCCCGAAATTGACTCCCCCCGATTCCTCTAAGCTTCCACCACTTGATTTTGGTGCCATTGTGTATACTTCTCTTCCTCTTCCACCCCTTCATCTTAAGGTCCAAGACGACCATCCTATGTTGGGTCGACACACACGCACCTAGTAGGACCTTGCAATCCATGCACGCACCTCGGTCGCCACGCCTAACAAGAATGTAATCGATCTGGGTCTTAGCGGTGCTGTTTTTAAAAGTCACTAGGTGCTCCTCTCTTCCATCAAATAAATCGTACAATTCTTGGAGAAGTCAGTATGAACAAAGTCTTCATATTTGAAAAACAATGAATCATGTTGAGATGTCTTCAATGAATCCACGACCACAAGGTTAGTAATGATGTCAACCTCATCTTCTTGACTTACCTCATCAAATATAGGTGGTTGACTTGGGTCAAAAGAAAATTCTTCTTTCAAAAGGTCATCATTATAACCAAGATCATCAAGAAAATCACCAATATTATCTGGTTCAATGAATTCTTCCTCAACAAACTCATGAACCACGGTTTGTTGTTTTGAAACATAAACTTGAACATCAATCAAGGAATCCATGTTCTTGGCCTTTTCTTGTGAGTCTTCAATAGGAACAATATCTTTAAACGAACCATAAAGATCAGATTTTTGCAAAAACTCCTCAATGATCCCGTTCTTTGGTTCTTTGACTTCACAAGATCTCAAAGATTCTTCAGCCGCGTGCACTTCTTTAATGTATTCTATAGTTACTTGAAACTTTGTAGCACATTCATCTATAAAGTGACCGAAACCAAAACAATTGGAACATTGGTTATTATCTCGTTCCTCTTCTCTTAACTTCTGCAATTGTTGTTCAATCCGTCTCACCCTCATCTCAGATAACAAAAGTTTAATACTTTCATCATAACAATATGCACATGAACATTCTTGATCATTGCTCGGATATGAAAATCTTCTGTTGAGATACTTCTTCAATTTGCTCATGGTGCGGATTTTCTCTTTCCTCATGAGTTTTCTACGAGATTTCAAAGACTCCCACCAAACTAGAGCAGGTCCTCTTAGGCGAGAAATCACAATCTTTACTTGCTCATAGTCAGTAAACTCATAACATAAAAATAACTCATCAACCTTCTTAAGCCATCGACAAAAGTCCTTTGAATAATACAACCCACTAAACTCATCTAAGCTGGACTCAATAAACTTAGAATTCCATGGTGACCTCATATTGTTTATTGCTTCATAAGATCAATGTCGAAATAATATTTTCCACTCGTAAAAACACACGGCTCAAAAACAGGAGTAAACAATTGAATTTCGCAAAAATAACACAGGGCTAGTAAGCAAAGCTTAACTAGTCTTGCTCAGAATGCCAGTTACCTGCGAAAAACACTATTGCTTTGTCAAAAACGCGCTCCAAAATTCTGATGAACAGCAGCACGAACACGAACAACTTTAATAATCTTCTGTCAATCTGGATCGTTTGAAGTTTTAGAAAACTCCAAAAGCTTGCTCTGATACCAAGTTGATGTGATTTATTTAGGGATTTTCTGTATTTTTGATAAACAAAACAATAAAAGGGATATACCTCTCGAATCACTCAAAGGGTTGGGGTTTTTCGTTCAAAAATCACTCAAGAACAAGACTTGCGCATCACACACAAGGGTTTCAAACTGAATCACTCAATTTGAGGGGTAAATACTCACGTATTAATCATTAATCATCAAAGTCTATGTTACAATTTCGTGCTCTCCCCTATATATAGACAAAGAAATCTAAAGCTACTAGGAATCCTAATCCAAGTAGGAAACTAACTATTAAACTGATTACAATTGTAAAACGAACTATCTAACAGCTTTTCTAATTCCTAATGGACTCATAATGCTAATAATAACCAGATTATTAGTTTCCTAAGCAATAAATCACGCTAAAAGCAAGTTAAAATAAACTAGGACACAATAACTAAACTAAAGTCGTTGCTTTGGCGCGCAAGGAATATGTTCCGTAACTTGTTACGCGTTTTTGACCATGTTACGCTTTGAA
This sequence comes from Tetragonia tetragonoides, assembly GCA_038025085.1. NCBI lineage: Eukaryota > Viridiplantae > Streptophyta > Magnoliopsida > Caryophyllales > Aizoaceae > Tetragonia > Tetragonia tetragonoides. The sequence continues at coordinate 24,976,163 of CM076149.1, forward strand.
TTAGAGAAAACTCAAAGCATCAATGTTGTAGATCTCGATCATATCTTTCTACAGAGATTTGAATCATCACGATTAGATTTAGTATGAGCGAGTTATGGCCAAAATACGAACAACTATCAGAACTGCCAAGATTACGAGGTTCTCCATAATGACGTGATCATATAACAAGAGCTTTAATCCCCATCTTGCGCGTGTATTCCAAAGTATCTTCAATGTAGGAGGCAATGTAATTGTAACCCATTTTAAAACATGCTCCATAAACGAACATAATAGAACTAAGATTGAATGTTCTTTCAATTCCCCTTGGAAAACACCATTGTTGTTCTTGAGGAGCCGTGTAGAGGATTCAAGATCATTCCTAAGATCTATATAATGGTGAATATGATGTGTATCGTTTTTTAAGCATGTTGCTCCTGCATCAGCTGCCCATAACAACATTCTTAACCTTATCTCTGTCTTCAAAAATCTGTTTCACCATCCATGATGCTTGATTGGGATAATTCATATCCCAAAAATCCTGACCCTTAATGTAGAAAACAGAGACCCATTGTATCCAAAGCCTTTCTCTCAATTTATGTAAATCCCATACCAATTTTCCAACAGATGCTGAGTTCCATATTTGCAAATGAAACACTCCCAGCCCTCCTTTGGACTTTGGAGTACACACTTGGTCCCAAGCTACAAGAGCTCTTTTTGAGGGAGCACAAGAACCAGTCCATAAGAATGCACGACAAAGCTTATCAATGTGATTCAAAACAGCACGAGGCAAAATAAAGACCTGGGACCAATAGGTTTGCATGGAGAATACTACACTTTTAAAGTTGGTCAATTTACTTAGTTGGGGGTAGTTTTGTCCTTTTGAATTATTTCTCAAATTCACATGTGTTATTGGTGTATTTATATGTATCAATATCAGATGAAGAAAGTTTTCGCAAGTATGTGCGTGGTATATTGGAATGAAGGTAATAAGGGTAATCCCGTAATTATACATCATATTATATACTTAATCATCAAGAAGGACTTGGCCCAATATTTCCTCCAAAAAACGCCTCTAGACCACTTTTTTTAGCACTTAAGTTTTTGATGGTAGTTTGGTCAATTTACTTAGTTGAGGGTAATTTTGTCCTTCTGAATTACATCTCAAATTCACATGTGTTATTGGTCTATTAGTACGTATCAATATCAAATGAAGAACGTTTTCGGAGGTATGTGCGTGGTATATTGGAATGAAGGTAATAAGGGTAATTCCGTAATTAGACATAATATTATATACTTAATCATCAAGAAAGACTTGGCCCAATATTTTCTCCAAAAAATGCCTCTAGACCACTTTTTCTAGCCATTAATGTTTTTGATGGTAGTTTGGTCAATTTACTTAGTTGCGGGTAGTTTTTGTCCTTCTGAATTACTTCTCAAATTCACATGTGTTATTGGCGTATCTGTAGGTATCAATATCAGATGAAGAAAGTTTTTGGAGGTATGTGCGTGATATATTGGAATGAAAGTAATAAGGGTAATTCCGTAATTATATAATATCATGTACTTAATCATCAAGGAGGACTTGGCCCAATATTTCCTCCAAAAAACGCCCCTAGACCACTTTTTTTAGCTATTAAAGTTTTTGATGGTAGTTTGGTCAATTTACTTAGTTTTGGGGAGTTTTGTCCTTTTGAACTACTTCTCAAATTCACATGTGTTTTTGGTGTATATTTATACGCATCAATATTAGATGAAGAAAGTTTTCGGAGGTATGTGCGTGAGGGTAGTTTTGTCTTTCTAAATTACTTCTCAAATTCACATGTGTTATTGGTGTATCTATACGTATCAAAATCAAATGAAGAAAGTTTTCGGAGGTATGTCCATGGTATATTCGAATGAAGGTAATAAGGGTTATTCCGTAATTATACATAATATCATATACTTAATCATCAAGAAAACTTGGCCCAATATTTCCTCCAAACATATGCCTCTAGACAACTTTTTTTAGCCATTAAAGTTTTTGATGGTAGATTGGTCAATTTACTTAGTTGAGGGTAGTTTTGTCCTTCTGAATTACTTCTCAAATTCACATATATTATTGGTGTATCTATACGTATCAATATCAGATGAAGAATGTTTTTTCGGAGGTATGTGCGTGGTATATTGGAATGAAGGTAATAAGGGTAATTCCGTAATTATATACATAATATCCTCTATTCTTAATCATTAAGAAGGACTTGGGCTAATATTTCCTCCAACAAAACACCTCTGAACCATTTTTTTAGCCATGAAATTTTTTGATGGTAGTTTAGTCAATTTACTTTGTTGAGGGTAGTTTTGTCATTCTGAATTACTTCTCAAATTCACATGTGTTATTGGTGTATCTATACGTATCAATACCAGAAGAAGAAAGTTTTCGGAGGTATGTGCGTGGTATATTGGAATGAAGGTAATAAGGCTTATTCCGTAATTATACATAATATCATATACTTAATCATCAAGAAGGACTTGGCCCAATATTTCCTCCAAAAAAAACGCCTCTGGACCACTTTTTTTAGCATTAACGTTTTTGATGGTAGTTTTATCAATTTACTTAGGTGAGGGTAGTTTTGTCCTTCTGAATTACTTCTCATATTCACATGTGTTATTGGTGTATTTATACGTGTCAATATCAGATGAAGAAAGTTTTCAAGAGGAATGTGCGTGGTATTTTGGAATGAAGGTAATAAGGGTAATTCCGTAATTATGCATAATATCATATACTTAAGCATCAAGACGGGCTTGGCCCAATATTTCCTCCAAAAATCTCTTCTAGACCATTTTTTTTAGCCATTAACGTTTTCTATGGTAGTTTGGTCAATATACTTAATTGGGGGTAGTTTTGTCCTTCTGAGTTACTTCTCATAATCACATGTGTTATTTGTGTATCGATACGTATCAATATCAGAAGAAGAATGTTTTCGGAGGTATGTGCGTGGTATATTGGAATGAAGGTAATAAGGGTAATTCCGTTATTTTACATCATATCATACACTTAATCATCAAGGAGGACTTGGCCTAATATTTCCTCCAAAAAATGCCTCTAGACCACATTTTTTAGCCATTAATGTTTTTGATTGTAGTTTGGTCAATTTACTTAGTTGAGGGTTGTTTTGTCCTTTTGAATTACTTCTCAAATTCACATGTGTTATTGGTGTATCTATACGTATCAATATCAGATGACGAAAGTTTTTGGAGGTATGTGCGTGGTATATTGGAATGAAGGTAATAAGGGTAATTCCGTAATTATACATAATATCATATACTTAATCAGGGAGAAGGACTTGGCCCAATATTTCCTCCAAAAAATGCCTCTAGACCATTTTTTTTAGCCATTAACGTTTTTTATGGTAGTTTGGCCAATTTACTTAATTGGGGGTAGTTTTGTCCTTCTGAGTTACTTCTCAAATTCACATGTGTTATTTGTGTATCGATACGTATCAATATCAGAAGAAGAAAGTTTTCGGAGGTATGTGCGTGGTATATTGGAATGAAGGTAATAAGGGTAATTCCGTTATTATACATAATATCATGCACTTAATCATCAAGAAGGACTTGCCCCAATATTTCCTCCAAAAAACGCCTCTAGACCACTTTTTTTAGCCATTAATGTTTTTGATGGTAGTTTGGTCAATTTACTTAGTTGACGGTAGTTTTGTCCATCTGAGTTACTTCTCAAGTTCACATGTGTTATTGGTGTATCTATACGTATCAATATCAGATGAAGAAAGTTTTCGGAGGTATGTGCGTGGTATTGGAATGAATGTGATAAGGGTAATTCTGTAATTATACATAATATCATATATTTAATTATCAAGAAGGACTTGGCCCAAAGTTTCCTCCAAAAACCGCGTCTAGAACACTTTTTTTAGCCAATAATGTTTTTGATGGTAGTTTGGTCAAGTTACTTTGTTCAGGGTCGTTTTGTCTTTCTGAATTACTTCTCAAATTCACATGTGTTATTGGCTTATCTATACGTATAAATATCAGTTGAAGAAAGTTTTCGGAGCTATGTGCGTGGTATATTGAAATGAAGGTAATAAGGGGTATGTGAACGTTTTTGGTGTATCTATTCGTATCAATATCAGAGGTATGTGACGTGTCGGTTTGGATTAGTGGGTTATAATAATATTTAATTTGGGCCATCCAAACAGGGGCGTTACATTTTGTCCTTATGAACTAGTTCTCAAATTCCCATGTTTAATCATCAAGAAGGACTTGGCCCAATATTTCCTCCAAAAAACACCTTTAGACCACTTTTTTTAGCCATTAAAGTTTTTTATGGTAATTTGGTCAATTTACTTAATTGAGGGTAGTGTTGTCCTTCTGAGTTACTTCTCAAATTCACATGTGTTATTTGTGCATCGATACGTATCAATATCAGAAGAAGAAAGTTTTCGAAGGTATGTGCGTGGTATATTGGAATGAAGGTAATAAGGGTAATTCTGTTATTATACATAATATCATATACTTAATCATCAAGAAGGACTTGGCCCAATATTTCCTCCAAAAAATGCCTGTAGACCACTTTTTTTAGCCATTAATATTTTTGATTGTAGTTTGGTCAATTTACTTAGTTGAGGATTATTTTGTCCTTTTGAGTTACTTCTCAAATTCACTTGTGTTATTGGTGTATCTATACGTATCAATACCAGATGAAGAATGTTTTCGGAGGTATGTGTGTGGTATATTGGAATGAAGGTAATAAGGGTAATTTCGTAATTATACATAATATCATATACTTAATCATCAAGAAGGACTTGGCCCAATATTTCCTCCAAAAAACGCCTCTAGACCACTTTTTTTAGCCATTAATGTTTTTGATGGTAGTTTGGTCAATTTACTTAGTTCAGGGTAGTTTTGTCCTTCTGAATTACTTCTCAAATTCACATGTGTTATTGGTGTATCTATTCGTATCAATATCAGATGAAGAAATTTTTCGGAAGTATGTGCGTGGTATACTGGAATGAAGGTAATAAAGGTAATTCTGTAATTATACATAATATCATATACTTAATCATCAAGAAGAACTTGGCCCAATATTTTCCCCAAAAAACGCCTCTAGACCACTTTTTGTAGCCATTAATTTGATTGTAGTTTGGTCAATTTACTTAGTTGAGGGTCGTTTTGTCCTTCTGAATTACTTCTCAAATTCACATGTGTTATTGGTGTATCTATACGTATGAATATCAGATGAAGAAAGTTTTCGGAGGTATGTGCGTGGTATATTGGAATGAAGGTAATAAGGGAAATTCCGTAATTATACATAATATCATATACTTAATCATCATGAAGGACTTGGCCCAATATTTCCTCCAAAAAACGCCTCTGGACCACTGTTTTTAGCCATTAAAGTTTTTGATGGTAGTTTGGTCAATTTACTTTGTTCAGAGTAGTTTTGTCCTTCTGAATTACTTCTCAAATTCACATGTGTTATTGGTGTATCTATTCGTATCAATATTAGATGAAGAAAGTTTTCGGAGGTATGTGCGTGTTATACTGGAATGAAGGTGATGCGGGAGCAAGTGTGCAAAGTAAACAGAACAACCAAGGAACTAGCAAGAGAACATCTATTCCTGTTTACATCGAGTACCTTTGGTGGTTTTGCATTAAATTGACTCCTATAAAGATAATTACATGGAGTTGCCATACAAGGTCGGGATTAAAGCTCTTATTATATGATCATATTCGTTATCAGGATTCCCGTAAGTTTGACTGCTTCTACACTGGTTCGTATTTTGATCATAACTCACTCATACAACGTGGGATCGTGTTGATTCAAAGTTCTGTACAAAGCTGGAAACGACATCTAAAACTCTCGTGCTTTGAGTTTTTCCATATTCAGAACGTAATGGAAATGAAAAGGCAATTGAAGTTACGGAGCAAAGTATTTCAAAACCTAAGGTAGAGAGTGAGAATGAAATAACAATTATTGAGAACAGAGTTCAAGAACAATCAAGTTCAAGATCTTTTGTAGAGGATATTGAATCGAAAGAGGAGTTTGAAGAGAAAATGAGTGCGAATCTCGTTGGAGATAAATTTTCTGTCTTTTTTATGAAAGTAGAACAAGAAAATCAAGAAGATGTCAATTCTCAACAAGAAGAAAAACAAATAGAAGAATCTTTATTTGGGGAACAAGATGCTCTTGAAGTTGTTCAACCACAAGATGAGAATTTCGATGTTGATGATGCTGATCTTTTGAAAGAAGAATTTTCTTTTGACCCAAGTCAACCACCTATATTTGATGAGGTAAGTCAAGAAGATGAGGTTGACCTCATTACTAACCTTGTGGTCGTGGATTCATTGAAGACATCTCAACACGATTCAATGTTTTTCAAATATGAAGACTTTGTTCATACTGACTTCTCCAAGAATTGTTCGATTTATTTCCTGGAAGATCATGGAGACAAAACTCAAGAAAAGATTGTTACCGACCAAGAATTGAGGACAATTCTTTTTGAAGAAAGGGAGATTGATGCGGGAGCAAGTGTGCAAAGTAAACAGAACAACCAAGGAACTAGCAAGAGAACATCTATTCCTGTTTACATCGAGTACCTTTGGTGGTTATGCATTAAATTGACTCCTATAAAGATAATTACATGGAGTTTGCAAACAAGGTCGGGATTAAAGCTCTTATTATATGATCACATTCGTTATCAGGATTCCCGTATTTTTGACAGCTTCTACACTGGTTTGTATTTTGATCATAACTCACTCATACGACATGGGATCGTGGTGATTCAAAGTTCTATAGAAAGCTGGAAACGACATCTAAAACTCCTGTGCTTTGAGTTTTTCCATATTCAGAACGTAACGGAGTTGGAAATGCAATTGAAGTGGGTTTTAGCCTTAAGCGCCAAGTAATTAGTGTTTGAGTTTGATTTCATTTGACTATTTCCTTAATTAGTTAGAATATGTTTAGGAAAGTAGTATTCTGATTATTAGTAGCATTAGGAGTCCATTAGGTATTAGAAAAGCTGTTAGTTAACTCGTTTTACAATTGTAGTCAGTTTCGTAGTTAGTTTCCTATTTGGACTAGGATTAAGATTCCGAATAGCTTTAGATTTCTTTGTCTATAAATAGGGGAGAGCACGAAATTGTAATATAGACTTTGATGATTAATGATTAATACGTGAGTATTTACCCACCCACCCCCCCTCAAATTGAGTGATTCAGTTTGAAGCCCTTGTGTGTGATGCGCAAGTATTGTTCTTGACTGATTCTTGAATGAAAACCCCAACCCCTTGAGTGATTCGAGAGGTATATCCCTTTTATTGTTTTGTTTATCAAAAATACAGAAAATGCCTAAATAAATCACATTAGAAGGCAATAAGGGTAATTCCGTAATTATACATAATATCATATACTTATTCATCAAGAAGAACTTAGCCCAATATTTTCCCCAAAAAACGCCTCTAGACCACTTCTTTTAGCCATTAAAGTTTTTGACTGTAGTTTGGTCAATTTACTTTGTTGAGGGTCGTTTTGTCCTTCTGAATGACTTCGTAAATTCACATGTGTTACTGCTGTATCTACACGTATCATTATCAGATGAAAAAAGTTTTTGGAGGTATGTGCGTTGTATATTGGAATGAATGTAATAAGAGTAATTCTGTAGTTGTACATAATATCATATACTTAACATCAAGAAGGACTTGGTCCAATATTTTCTCCAAAAAACGCCACTAGACCACCTTTTTTAGCCATTAATATTTTTTGATGGTAGTTTGGTCAATTTACTTACTTGAGGGTATTTTGTCTTCTGAATTACTTCTCAAATTCACATGTTTTTGGTGTATCTATACATATCAATATATCAGATGAGGAAAATTTTCGGACGTATATTGGAATGAAGGTAATAAGGGTAATTCCATAATTATACATAATATGATATACTTAATCATCAAGAAGTACTTGTCCCAATATTTCCTCCAAAAAATGCCTCTAGACCACTTTTTTTAGCTATTAAAGTTTTTGAGGTTAGTTTTGTCTTTCTGAATTAATTATCAGATTCACATGTTTTTGGTGTATCTATACGTATCAATATCAGATGAAGAAATTTATCGGAGGTATGTGCGTGGTATATTGGAATGAAGGTAATAAGGGTAATTCCGTAATTATACATAATATCATATAGTTAATCATCAAGAAGGACTTGGCCTAATATTTCCTCCAAAAAACGCCTCTAGACCACTTTTCTTAGCCATTAAAGTTTTTGATGGTAGTTTGGTCATTTTACTTAGTTGAGGGTAGTTTTGTCATTTTGAATTACTTCTCAAATTCACATGTGTGATTGGTGTATCTATACGTATCAATATCTGATGAAGAAAGTTTTTGGAGGTATGTGCATGGTATATTGGAATGAAGGTAATAAGGGTAATTTCGTAATCATACATAATATCATATACTTAATCATCAAGAAGGACTTGGCCCAATATTTGCTCCAAAAAACGCCTCAAGACCACTTTTTTTAGCCATTAAAGTTTTTGATGGTAGTTTGGTCAATTTACTTAGTTGAGGGGTAGTTTTTTTCTTTTGAATTACTTCTCAAATTCACATGTGTTATTAGTGTATCTATACGTATCAATATCAGATAAAGAATGTTTTCAGAGGTATGTGCGTGGTACATTGGAATGAAGGTAATAAGGGTAATTCCGTAATTATACATAATATCATAATCTTCATCATCAAGAAGGACTTGGCCCAATATTTCCTAGAAAAAACGCCTCTAGACCACTTTTTTTAGCCATTAAAGTTTTTGATGGTAGTTTTGTCAATTTACTTAGTTGAGGGTAGTTTTGTCCTTCTGAATTACTTATCAGATTCACATGTGTTATTGGTGTATCTATACGTATCAATATAATATGAAGAAAGTTTTCGGAGGTATGTGCGTGGTATGTTGGAATGAATGTGTAGGCTGCCGTATTTTTCTCCCCTCTTTTCCGCGTGCCTTCCCTCGGCCCTCCTTTCGGGGGTCGGGGGTTTCTGGGCAGCCTGGGAGAGCGCATTGGGTGATCGAATTTCATGAATCTTTTAGTGTGTATGCACATAGATACTTTTGTACCAAGGACATGATTAAGATTGTTGGAAGTCGCCACCCAATTTTGAGGTAATTTGGGAACCTTGGAGATCAAGTCGATAGTCTAGAAAGACGTCAACTCCTCTTGTGCACCCCAATCCCTATTGGGGAGATGGACTTCATAAATGAGTTCGGGGGTGTAGGTACGAGTTAGGAAGGTGTTAGGCACCCAACTCGCCCGTTAACAACAACGGCCTTTACTAATCAATTCAATATAATTATTAATGCTACGGTTCCAAACATGGTTCAATTTGTCCAAATTCCTAGTTTTAACTAATGCGTTTGAACAAGCATTAATATTGTGACCACTTTTAACAATTTATCAAGTTACATGCTTTTATTGCTAAGAGATGATAAATATGCTAAAACATGCAATTTAGAGGACACATACATGATTCATCCACCAATCTACAAACAAAGCATGATTCATTCATAATAAAGCAATAAATAACAAAATTAAAACAATCATTCATCCATAAACATAGGCTTAATACAAGCTCTTTTGCTCAAAACGCGCCATGCATGTATAATATAAAAGATAAAAATCTTTCGATCTTTGGTCGAAAGGTGACCCTATGCTGCAGGTCAAACAATAAACGTCCTTCGATTTTCAGTTGAAGGGGAACCCTATGCTGTAGGTAACACAATAAAAATATTTCGTTAGAATTAATATAAGAGATAAAAAATCTTTCGATCCTTGGTCGAAAGGTGAACCTATGCAGTATGTCAAACAATAAACGTCCTTCAATTTCAGTCGAAGGGGAACCCTATGCTGTATGTTACACAATGAAAATATTTCGTTAGAAAAAACAGATAAAATATTTCAATCCTTGGTCGAAAGGTGACCCTATGCTGTAGGTCAAACAATTAACGTCCTTCGTTCCCCTATGCTGTAGGTTACACAATAAAAATATTTCGTTAGAAATAGTATAAGTAGTAAAGGGTAATAAAAAGTTCCTCAGACCTTAGGTCGGGTTTTGAACCCATGCCACTTGGCCAAGTATGAATGTGCAAACCTGTTGGTTTAAAGTAATCCTGTTTTTATAACGGACTTTAGCGCGCAAATAACTACTATGTGGAAAACGGGTCATTTGGTTCGGGTTTGGGTCGGGTCATTTCGGTTTGGTTTGATTCGGGTTATCTCTAATTTTGGGTTCGGGTCGGGTCGGGTCGGGTCAATCCTTTTCGGGCCATATGAGATCGGGTTGAATTGGGTAATCACTCACTATACTCGGTTCGGATTCGGGTTCGGGTCGGTTCGGTTTGCGTTCGGGTCAATTCGGGTCATGTTGTTCCGGGTCAGAAATGGGTCGGACAGATTTCAGTCACAATTTTTTTTTTCAAGTTCGATTTTAGTACAGTTTTCCCCGATCGCATTACAACATTTTGAGTTCGGGTAGAAGTCAGGTCAACGGTCAGAATGATTGCATGTTGTTTTCAATCAATATGTTATCACAATGTTGGAAGTCACATATTTCAAAGTGGACAATTAAATTGGGACGGAGGGAGTATATCTTGGAGTGCTTGCAATTTTTATAGGAGTAAATCTAACAAAGTTTAGGAGATGTAATCAATTACGTTGCAATTTTTGTAAGGTAACTATTACAAGGCTACAAATGTATAAATTAATTATATAAATAGATATTTTAATAGGTGATAATTTTACTATTTTAAAAACACTAACAAATAAATAAATAAATTAATTACTAATTAAAATAAATAAATAAATATATAAATAAATTTTTTATCAGTTTTGGTTCGGGTTCGCGTTGGTTTGGGTCATGAATTTCGGGTTGTGTTCGTTTGGGTCCCTTCGAGTTACTCAGATTGGGTTGGTTTCGGTTTGGATCAGATTCGGGTACGGGTCATATCGGGTTTGCTAATTTCGCGTCGGTTCTGTTTGGATCGGGTTGTTTCGGATTTTCGGGTCAATTTCGGGTCTTGCAATTCGGGTTGAATTGGGTCACGGGTCGGTTATTCGGATCAGGGTATCGAGTCTGGGTCAGTATTGCCAGGTCTACTGCTATGGACCACGTGTGAGGGCCCAATGATTTTTAACCAATGGTCCAAAGAAACGTTAGAGGTGAGAGAGTGGGCCAGGCGGTCAAACCGCCACGTCAAGCGGTTGAACCGCTACGTGGAGCGGCTTGGCCGCTGGCTGGAGCAACTATGCCGCTTACGGAACGGCGATGCCGCCAGGTAGAGCGTCCATGCCGCGTGACTTGCGGTCTGACCGCCACTAGGTCATTTTGCACGGTTTTGCTTTAAGAGGAGAAAGGGAGGCCGAAATGGGTCATCTTCCCCATTTCGAGCCTTCTCTTTCTCTTTCCTCCATTTTTGGTCAAATTCTTCAACCTCAATCAAAGCTCCTAGCTCCAAACCTTGAGGTTTCTTGCTCAAATCCTTAGTAGAACATGATTTTGTTGGTTGTTCTTGTGTTTTTGAGTATCAAAACTCAAAATTGTGTGAATTATTGAGTTTTGCGAGTTTCACTAAAATTTCAAAAACTACATCTTTTGTTCTTCATCCATGGCTCCCAAACATAGAGGAGGTAGGAGAAGGAAGGGGCAGAGATTTTGGTTCATGAGACCCCGAATGTTTTCACTCGAGTTTTCGTTTTCGGTATACCCCATCACTGGGTGGGTGAGAGCCGGTTAGTCCAGGACGAGATCAGCCGTAGCGATTTTCATCCTACCGATCGTTGGGAGCCCAGCGATCTAGTCTTCAAGAAGAAGGAGCATTTGGTTACCGTTGGTACCAAATGTCGGGTATGTGATTTTTTTGTTCTTGCTCTTTTACACTTAGAAAATCATGTGTAGGCAAACATAGAATTACTTAGGTTGAGAACTGTAGTGTAGTCAAATGTGAAAAAATCAATTTGCGTGAAATTGTTTTTCTTGTTAGTTTGCGAATTCCCGTTGGACTCTTGGATTCTATATGCATGTGAAGAATGAATTTGTGTGAAATTCATCTTTAATTTGTGGAAAATAAATTTGTATGAAATTTATTCTCGTTCAATAATATGTATGTTCTGTGAAAACAAACTTGAATGAAGTTTGCCTTTTTGTGAGTATATTTGTGGAGAATAAACTTGCGTGAAATTTACTTTCTTTAAAATTTACTCTTGTCATATTGGTTTAGCTAAAATGCTAAATTTTACGATTTGTAAAACTTTAGGACTAAACCGAAGACTGGTAGTTGTTACTAGGATCACTTAGCTAATTGTCTTTGCAATTTTTTGTGCTGTTTTAGGACGTCGACACGGCCATGCGGGGTTACGGTAGCCTTTCGGATATCGAGAAAGCCCGTACGTACGTGACTCCTTCGGTGGACGCTATTGTGGCGCATTGTGGCTTCAGTCTCTTTTTAGCGTCCATGGCTTCTGCTGAGCGCTCCGATCGCCCATTGATTAGAGGCCTTGCGGAGCGGTACTGGGATACTACCAGTACCTTTCATTTTCCTATGGGTGAGATCATGATCACCCCTTTCGAGTTTGGTCTCATTTCCGGGCTCCCTTGCACCTGTACTCCTGTCACTTATGGAGATGTGAGCCGGGAGGTTATGGTGGAGATGTTTGGTCTTTTCAGGACCAACTGGGATGGTAGGGAGTATGGTCAGACCGACGTCATGGTCCAGTTTTTGACCAACCCGAGAAAGTTGAAGAAGATCACAACGGAGCAGCACGCCCGCCTTTTCTTGGCCCTTGTTCTATCTTGTGCTTGCGAGATTTGGATAGAGTTGCGGAGTACAAATGGGTTCTTGGAGTCAAAAAAGTACGGGGTATGGCGGTTATCCCGGCATGTCGGAGCCACCTCATCATTCGTTGGATCCCGCTTACTTGACGGGTTAATTATTTGCTTTCGACCCTAGAGCTTGGGCGATGTCTCAGCCCGGTCCTTCAGGTGCTCCACCATCGAGTGGACCTGGAGAGTCGTGTCAAGCGGGTTCGAGTACTGGCAAAGATGGCCAGTGATATTTGTTGTAGTGCATTTCGAACTTTCGGGCTTGTATTAAACCTGCTACAAATCATTGCATTTTATTCACGCACAAACGTATCACGCAAATGCCCATATGTGAACTTCAATCAACTAATTTCCGAGTGGGAAATCACAAATCATGACATTCGAGAGTTTAGGATTCCCGAGAATTAGCACATTTGGGGTACCCCTTCCCCTAAAATAAAAATAAAGTAAAGAAAAGTAAAAATAGAAAAAAGATAATAAAAGGGGAAAATATTAATAAAGGAAATCAGAAAATAAAAGGAATAAAAGTGGAACTTGATAATCAAAATAAAAAGAAGGAAAGAAAATAAAGAGGGAATAAATAGAAAAGTGTCAAGAGCCAAAATTAAGGTAAGGAAAATATAAGGAGAGGCTTCCAAAATCTGTCCAAGTAGGAATTAGGAAGGTAGAGCACTGTCCAGCGTAGGGTCGGGTGGACCGAGGTCTCTCGCGAAAAGAGTATGATGAGTGCCTAAATAGTGTTGATTTTCATTGTATATATACACTCATCCGTCTTATATTTGTCTGAGTATCCTCGCTTTTGATTGGATTTCAATCATTTTATGTTGAGGATCACTACTTTGGTATGTTTGTGCGTTTAAAGTGATTTTAGGATCATTTTGGAGCTCAAATGTGCAATTGGAATGAACATGGACTTTGGAGTGTCAAGAGAAGAAACAAAGAAGAAGGAATCAAAGTTGGAGATGCTAGAAACGTGAAGTCTTGGAGTTTTCTACAGTGCATGACCATGCTTCCAATAGGCATGATCATGTGTCGTCATTTGGGAATGTCAGTAGCCGAAAATCTTGAAGAAAAGAGCAAGCACGATCATGCCTATGGTGGCACGATCATGCTCCTGTGCAATTTATGCACAATCTACAAGAGACCTTTCCTCTTCTTTTCTCCCATTAGATTAAACGTGTAAAGGCTTTAAAAGGGCTTCTCTCCTCTCTTCTTCTCTCTCACTCACTCACTCTCTATCCATCCATCATCTCTCTCTACTCCATTAGAATAGCTTAGGGTTTAATTGAAGCACTTAGATACTCTCGAATTCTCTAATTTTATTTGCAATTGTGAAGAACAAGTTCAAGCTTTGGGCAATTTCAATTGAAGCTTTTGGTTTATCTCTCATCCCTACTCTCTCTCTTCTCTCTCTCAATTGCTTTTATTTTTAATCCATTAGTTTAATATTGTTATTTCTTCGAGTTTACTAATTCATGTTTAGTTTGAATCTTTTCATTTGCTTAATAGTTTCTTTCATCATGAGTAGCTAATTTTCTTATTCTAGAAGGGGTTGATGTAGCTTAATTTAGGTTATTTGATGTCTTGATAAATTGATGCTAGCATGTTGTTTAATCGGTGCACGTGATTATTTGTTTGCTTATTGTTGTTCATAATTCTTGAAAGAGGGTTTTGAATACTTGGATGATTAGTATAAAATTGAAAGGGGAATGCTAATTGTCGGACTTCGAATAATCATCTTGATTGCCTAATCATGAAAGTAGGTTGGAATATCTTGTGGGATTTGGATTGATTTTCGTTTTTCATGTTCTTGATGTTACTTGACTCCATGAGAATAGGTAGTTAAGTTTACATTGAGTTTGCCTTTATCGCTTCGAGAGAAGGTTTAGGCTTCTTTATCTGTCCTTGCAACGATTGACATTGGCATGCTAGTTAAGTTTATCTATCGCATCAAGTAATCTAGTGAAGTGAAGTCAACCCTAGATCTGTTATCTTGCTAGATTCTTGAAATTTTGTTCGCTTTAGTTTCTTTGTATGAATACTCAAAAATCCAATTCGAATTGCTTAGCTTGTTATATAATTAAGAAAACTTAATACTTGGATATACTAGCTCCCTGTGGATACGATAATCTTTTATACTACTTGATAAAATCCGTATACTTGCGGAGGCTACCAAGTTTTTGGCGCCGTTGCCGGGGAGCTTTATTCCAATATTAGGCGTTTCGTAGATAGGCTAGACTAAGCACGTGTGTGTGTGTGCATGTGTGTTACTTGTGTGTCTGTGATTACTCTTGCTTTTGCGTTTGATTCTCTTTTCTAGTGTTTCTGGTGTATGACCAGGAGTCAAGGGCCCGACAACCTAATACCTTTGGATCTCGACATCGAAAGAACATCACGTTCCGCTATAAAGAGAGAACGAAAGCGCCATCAAGAGGAGTTGAGAAAGCAACGTGAGCTTGAACTAGAACAAGCTACCATGGGGGATGATCTTCGATCCTTGAGGGATTTCACTAATCCCACAGTTGGTAACCTTGGTTCGAGTGTCATGAGGCCGCTCATTGCGGCCAACAATTTTGAGATCAAAACGTCCTTCATTTCCTTCATCAAGGAGGACCAATACTATAGGAACCATGGTGAAGACCCTAATGACCACATTGCTTTATTCTTGGAGAAATGTGATACCTTGAAGATGAATGGGGTTAGTGACGATGCTTTCCGTCTCCGCTTGTTTCCATTCTCTCTGGCGGGGAAAGCAAAGCAATGGTTGAATAGCCAAGATATCAACTCATTCACTACATGGGAGGCTTTATCCAATGCCTTCTTGATTCGGTATTTCCCTCCGGACTTGGCCAACAAACTGAGGAATGACATCCATGCCTTTCATAGTGATGGCGAATCCTTGTATGAAGCATGGGAGCGCTTCAAAGAGTTGCAAAGAAATTGCCCTCCACATGGAATTGAACAATGGCTCCTTATTCAAACATTCTATAGTGGATTGAATCCCACTATGAGAATGTCCATCGATGCCGCCGCAGGTGGTTCCATTATGACCTTGAGGCCGACTGCTGCTAAAACCTTACTTGAGAACATGGCTTCCAACAACTACCAATGGTCTTCCGATAGGCCAGGTAGTAAGAGGAATAGTGGCAAGATTGATGTTGATGCGGTGGCACTTTTGACAAGCAAGTTAGATGCTCTTTCTCACCAAGTTCAACGAATGCAACCAAGTAGCTCTCAAGGGCAAGTGTACATGAGCAATGATCCTCGAGAGATGACAATTGAACAAGCCAATGCCCTCCAGAACTTTAACCCTCGTCCTCCAAATGACCCTTTTTCCCAAACTTACAATCCGGGTTGGAAAAATCATCCCAACTTCTCCTACCGGAACCCGACTCCCTTTCCACCACAAAATCATCCATCAAACACTTACCCTCCACAAAGCACCAATATCCAACCTCCCGGTTTTTAACCAAGAGCCACTTATCAAAATCCGTCACCACAACCCCGAAAGTCCAATCTTGAAAGTCTCATGGAAACTTTCGTGAGTACCCAAATGAAACAACATGAGGCCACTCAAGAGTCTATTCGGCAATTGACCTCAAAATGTGATTCATTAGCCACTCACAATAGAATGCTTGAGAATCAAATTTCTCAACTAGCTAGCCCTTCTAGTAGACCTCCGGGTCAACTTCCGGGCAAGCCCGAGACGAATCCAAAGGGGCATGTGAATGCGATTTTTGTGAACAATGGGGAGAAAGTGGAGAACCTTCACATGGTGGAAAATAACAGTGAGGGGAGCAATAGAGAAGAAGGTGTTAAGGGAGGGGTGAATGTTGGGAGGCCTTGTGAGGATGGAGGACAAGAGAAGAATGAGACGGAGACTCCAAGGCAAAAGGAACCCAATGTTGTTCATGTTGAGCCATACAAGCCACCGATTCCTTTTCCTCAACGGTTAGTGAATCCCACTTTGTTGAAGAAATATGGCAAGTTCTTAGAGGTACTCCAGAAGCTCAACATCAATATCCCATTCCTTGAGGCAATTTCAGAGATGCCTTCTTATGGAAAATTCTTGAAGAAGATACTATCCAACAAGCGCAAGTTTGATGAGAGTGAAACGGTGTCTTTAACAGAAGAATGTAGTGCAATTCTCCAACACAAGTCACCTTCGAAGCTTAAAGATCCCGGTTCATTCTCTATCCCTTGTGTTATTGGTAAAATGGAGTTTGATAGGGCTTTATGTGACCTTGGTGCAAGTGTGAGTTTAATGCCATTGTCTATTTGCAAGAAACTTGGTTTAAGTGACTTGAAACCCACCTCCATGTCTTTGCAACTTGCCGATCGAACGGTGAAGTATCCGGTGGGTGTTTTGGAAAATGTACCTATTCAAGTGGGTAAATTTTACATTCCTACGGATTTTGTTGTTCTAGAAATGGAGGAAGATGCTAGGATCCCAATCATTCTCGGAAGGCCATTCCTTGCTACCGCCGGGGCGGTAATTGATGTTAAAGGCGAACGGATTACTTTGACTATTGGTGATCAGAAAATTGAGTTTAGTTTCTCCCAAAATGTGATGACACCATGCTTTGGGAATTCTTGTTGTAGAGTTGAATTAATTGATCCTCCATTGCAAAAAGAACCCGATGATCTTCTTGAAGCATCTCTTGAATATGGTGGTCTCTCATTGTTTAAAGAAGAGAATGACATATTGGATAATCATGATCATGAGAACCGAAAAGGCGATGCACCAAAGGACCACAAAGAGTCAAGTGTCAAGAAATCAATTCCAAGGGTGAGAAAGAGGGTGATCGACAAGGCTAAGGAAATTGTCATGGAATGGCGACCTAAGTCCATTATCAAGTTTAAAGGGAGTAAGTGCAAGGTTCATGGCAACAAGAGTGATCATGGTGGCAACATTGCCATTTTTGTGATCCAACCGGGATAAGTTCAATGCAAGTGTCGAGCTCACTACTTTAAAAAAGTGCTTCTTGGGAGGCAACCCAAGTTTTATTTGCTTTATTTTGATTTTCGCAAAAAAATAAGGAAAGAAAACAAAAAGACAGAAAAAGAAGAAGAAGAAGAGCATCCCGCATTAAACTCATGGGTTGTTGAGATTATGAGCATGACCGTGCTTTGATGGATGTCAAAGTTCCAAGCTCCCTGTTGAAATTCGCACGCTCGTGTGCACCAGGATTTGTTACAGTGCATGATCATGCTCTGTATGGAGTTGGAAGCATGATCGTGCTGATCCGAGTTCATTTTGAAGCATGATCATGCCTTTGAAGCTTTCCACAACTTTTCACGGAATCTTCTTCTCTTCCCCCACCAAATGGTGGGGTTCCGTGGGTTTTCTCTCCTCTCTTCCCCTCTATATTATTGTCTTTTCTCACATTGAAGACAATGTTCGTTTCAAGCTTGGGGGAGGTGATTTTGATGCTACTTTGTGAACTGTGAATTGCATATAGTTTTTGTTTTATTTTGCATCATTAGATTAGTTTTCATATTTTATTTTGATCTGTTTCTTTCTTTTATTTTTGTTTGTTTTGCATTTAGTTTAGGTTTTCTTTTTGCATGCATGAAAAAAAAAAATCCAAAAAAAAAAGACGAAAATGAAAAATCCAAAAAACCGATTGAGATGTGATCCTTCGATGATGATTTGTGTTTTATTGTGAAAAACTGAAAGGATCAACCCCTGTTCTTGGGCAAATTTGTTTGAGCCTAAGATTTACATAGCATGATTGTTCTTGCGATTCATGGTTTGTGGCATGCTTGATGATGACTTTTGAATGCTGTATAGTTGAGTTGGATAGACCAAATCGACCTGTGAGTTTTGAGCCTTGAAGACCGTGCATCCCTACGGTCTATTTTGTCCTTGATGTGTGAAACTCTCTCTAAGTCATCGGTTTGTAGAACTCACCTTGGGGAGAGGTTCCATAACCTCTTCGGAGAGAAGTCATTTCTCCTTTCTTCGTCAAATCCGCACTTGACATTGATTGAACGAGTATGATTGAGGCATTCTTTGATTTTCTAGCTCACTTAGCCAAATAAGCCTACCTTGGCATGTTATCCTTTGTGAACCCCTTTGAGCTTTGCCTATTCTTTGCTTTCACTCGCATTACAAGACTTTTGACCGGAAAAACCATGTTTAACCCTTGTGTCATGAGACTTGTGGAGTAGGATCGATCTTGGAGTTTACGGTACATTTCACAATGTGTAACTTTGTGGTTTGTGTAAGCTAGTGAAAGAATGATTGAAATTCAAAGTTTGGTTACAAAAAAAAAGAAAAAGAAAAAGAAAAAAAGGTTCTCAAGAAAAGAAAAAAAATGAATAAAAGGTTGAATTCTTGAAAGTCGTGCTTGAAGGAAGAGTATTTCAATAGAGTTTGGTGGTTTTGGTTAGATGTTGCTTTTTGTTAGTCGGAGTTCCGCTTTGTTTACCTTATGGCCATGAGGTGAATTGATGATTTTTGCTCCACTATTTTCATGACATCCTTAGCCAACTATTCGAAATGAATTTGTCATACCCTTCACCCTAAGCCTACGTTACAACCTTCGAAAGTCCTCTTGACTCGTTTAATTCAATGTTCCTTAGCGGAGGAGATGTGAGACGATTGGTGAGCTTATGGTAAATCGTGATTTTTGAGATGAGTATTGAGTGAAACCCACATGGATTGTCAATTTTAAACACTTGAGTGCGAGTGTCCACTTACCTAAAGTGAGGGTCTATCTACTTTACTATGCTACGTTCAAGAGTGGGTCTTGTGGTAAGATTTCGATGTTTTGGTCACGATTACATGAAGTGCTATATGAACTCGAATGGCTTTGATATTTTCGTTCTTGGCTTGGCTTGATTCATTTGGATTCGATGTTGCTTTTGAATTTCAATTTGAGAAGGTGATCTCTTGACTTTTGTTCCCGTTTATGTGTCTTGACTTGTTTTGCTTGGGGACAAGCAAAGGTTCAAGCTTAGGGGAGTATGATGAGTGCCTAAATAGTGTTGATTTTCATTGTATATATGCACTCATCCGTCTTATATTTGTCTGAGTATCCTCGCTTTTGATTGGATTTTAATCATGTTATGTTGAGGATCACTACTTTGGTATGTTTGTGCGTTTAAAGTGATTTTAGGATTATTTTGGAGCTCAAATGTGCAATTGGAATCAACATGAACTTTTGAGTGTCAAGAGAAGAAACAAAGAAGAAGGAATCAAAGTTGGAGATGCTAGAAACATGAAGTCTCGGAGTTTTCTATAGTGCATGGCCATGCTTCCAATAGGCATGATCATGTGTCGTCATTTGGGAATGTCAGTAGCCGAAAATCTGGAAGAAAAGAGCAAGCACGATCATGCCTATGGTGGCACGATCATGCTCCTGTGCAATTTATGCACAATCGACAAGAGACCTTTCCTCTTCTTTTCTCCCATTAGATTAAACGTGTAAAGGCTTTAAAAGGGCTTCTCTCCTCTCTTCTTCTCTCTCACTCACTCACTCTCTATCCATCCATTATCTCTCTCTACTCCATTAGAATAGCTTAGGGTTTAAATTAAGCACTTAGATACTCTCAAATTCTCTAGTTTTATTTGCAATTGTGAAGAACAAGTTCAAGCTTTGGGCAATTTCAATTGAAGCTTTTGGTTTATCTCTCATCCCTACTCTCTCTCTTCTCCCTCTCAATTGCTTTATGTTTTATCCATTAGTTTATGATTTTTATTTCTTCGAGTTTACTAATTCATGTTTAGTTTGAATCTTATCATTTGCTTAATAGTTTCTTTGATCATGAGTAGCTAATTTTCTTATTCTGGCAGGGTTGATGTAGCTTAATTTGGGTTATTTGATGTCTTGATAAATTGATGCTAGCATGTTGTTTAATCGGTGCACGTGATTATCTGTTTGCTTATTTTTGTTCATAATTCTTGAAAGAGGGTTTGAAATACTTGGATGATTAGTATAAAATCTAAAGGGGAATGCTAATTGTCGGACTTCGAATAATTATCTTGATTGCCTAATCACGAAAGTAGGTTGGAATATCTTGTGGGCTTTGGATTGATTTTCGTTCTTCATGCTCTTGATGTTACTTGACTCCATGAGAATAGGTAGTTAAGTTTACATTGAGTTTGCCTCTATCACTTCGAGAGAAGCTTTAGGCTTCTTTATCCGTCCTTGCAACAATTGACATTGGCATGCTAGTTAAGTTTATCTATCACATCAAGTAATCTAGTTAAGTGAAGTCAACCCTAGATCTTTTATCTTGCTAGATTCTTGAAATTTTGTTCGCTTTAGTTTCTTTGTTTATATACTCAAAAATCCAATTCGAATTGCTTAGCTTGTTATATAATTAAGAAAACTTAATACTTGGATATACTAGCTCCCTCTGGATACGATAATCTTTTATACTACTCGATAAAATCCGTATACTTGCGGAGGCTATCAGAGTACACTAGGCGCCTATACAAGGTGACCGCTAGAGCTCCTAGCGGCTGTGCTAGAGCTCTAGCGATTGCCGCTTGAGGAAGCGACTGTCCTAGCGGTCAAGCCGCTTGCTGGAGAGGCTAAGCCGCTCATCCTAGCTGCTAAGCCGTCTGGACTAGCTTCAAGGCCGCCTGACCTTTTTTCGTCGTTTGTCTAAACTTCTATAAATTTTCGACGAGAAGCAAACCGTAGCCTCTATATAGTTGGGTTTCTTTCTCTTCTCTTCTCACCACTTGCGTTAAGCCCTTAGAGAGAGAATTCCTTGAGAGAAAATCCTTAATCTTAACAATGGTGAATTTGATGATGCTTTTGATGCTTGGTTGGCTTCCATGACTGTAGAGGAGAGGTTAGAGCTCACTCCTTTCCACCGCAATGCCTTCTTTCATCTTAAACAAGTCAATATTCTATGGGATTTTCTTCATGCTTCAGTCGAGTTTTGGGACCCGAAATTCCATGTCTTCCACTTTGGTGCTTAGGAGATGTGCCCTTTCGTGGAGGAATTCTCCGACATAATTGGCTTTCCAATCAAAAGTCCTCATGCCATTCCCTACTTGGGGAATGCTTTCGTGGGTGATGTCCAAAGGTATCTTGGGTTGTCCCCCCGTCAAGCGGGTCAAGTGCTTCATGGTGAGGACGTCGACCTTACCAAGCTTGTGACTTTCTTCACTTCCAAGGCCCAGAGTGCGATGGATATGAGGTACAAGAAACGTGCCTTTGTATTTTGCCTCCTCCATCGTTATTTGTTTGTTGGTGGTAATGAAGACGCTCTTATTCCCTCCGAAAAGAAGGTTACCATCAATAGGGACAAAGCTTGCCTTCTTAGGGTGACCGAGAAAATACAATGGGATAACTCTCCTATGCACTTGGTTATGGGAGAGACAATCCTTACTTTAGATAGGCTCAAGAGAAATCATCAAGAGTCCTTCACCGGGAGCCCTTTACTCCTTCAAGTAACTATTGTGATAAAGTCTTAATCTTTATGGATTTAACTTTATTTGGTGAAATTCTTATCTTGTATTGACTTGAATTTTTCTCTTTGTTGTTTTTGTGTAGATATGGCTCCAAGAGAGGCTCCACTTGCTTGAGGCTCCAATAGATACTAGGAAGTTCCTCCCTAAACACTTTCCGGCGAGGGGTCGAAAGTTCTCCGAGTCCTCTCGGGAGGAGTGGATAGCATATCTCTATTCCAATATCCAACTGGCTTGGTTCATCCTGTGGTGGCGTACCACCAAGATTCTAGGGTGTAGTGAGAATGTGCCCTTTACGAGGATTATTGGTTTGAATACCTTGACGTTCTTCCTGCCGAATCGCCTCCTCCGCCAATATGGCTTAAGACAAAGGATCCCGACCATGAGATGTGAACCGCCTTGTCAAAGGCCCTTAACATCCTCCTTGGTGTCTAATTGGGAACGACACTTGAACCATCGCCAAGTGTGGACTAAGCCGGTTTACCCGCACTCAATCGGGTTGTCTAGCTTTTACGAGGAGTGGATTTGGAGCGGTGACCATCAAGTCAACCAAAGGCTCCTAGAGGAAGAAAAGGAGTTATTCAAGGCTCGCAAATATGATGAGCCTAGTGGTGTAAGGATAACTCCAATTGATAGGCTCACTAAACCTTCCAAGCCCTAAACTAAGGGTAAGGGAAAAGGCAAGACAAAGGCCCAATCCACGAAAAGGAAGAATCCAGCCCATTCGGCCAAGCAAGTAACTGCAAGTAGGCCCAATGATCACTAGGCCTCTTCTAGCTATGGTAGGGAAAGATGGGCTCCAAAAGAACGAATGGAACTTGATGAGCCTAGCGAACCCGTCCAAGAGCCAGAAGTCAAAGACAAGAAGGAGTAGTCCACCTCTAATTGTCTAGCAAGTCTTGTCTTTTTTGCTTAGTAATATAATTCAAATAACGGGTTTGCATGCCCAAGTAGATGTAGCTTAGAGTTACCCTTTTATTTATTTATTATTATCCTTTTTTTTCGCACTTTATTATTACTTTTTTATATTTAAAGGATATAATGGACTTTAGCCATATTAATGAAAGACTTGCTTATTTTTGCATTAATCGAATGGATCAAAACTCCCTTTAGAGATTTATTTTGTTATAGTGGGAGGGCCCAAGTTATATGGGTTACCTACATATCCATGCGGAATCAGGCCAATGTAGTTCGTCAAACTAAATCTCGTTTTTTTTTTTTTTTTTTTTTCCGGTCGTGGGTCCCACGTGGACGATTTGACCAATTTTGACTTGGATTCGGTGCCTTAGTGGGCTCTCTCAAAGATTTAACATTTATGCATAAAGCCGCTTGAGTTGGTCCCTATTTGTGAGTTGGGTGAACTCGTTGCCGTCTAAGTCCATTAGCTTTACCGCTCCACCGGATAGTATTGTCTGGATAAGGTATGGGCGGACCCAATTAGGCTTGAACTTTCCCCGAGGATCGGCCACAATCGGTCTCACCTCTTTTAGGACTAAGTCTCCTTCTTTTAGTCCTCTAGCCTTGTATCGTTCATCAAAATGTCTTGCCATCCTTGCTTGGTAGAAATGACCATAATGTAGGGCATTTAGTCGTCTTTCATCTAGCAGAATCAATTGGTCATAACGGGCTTGGACACAATCTACTTCGGGTAATTCACTTTCCAAACCTATCCTCAAAGAGCGAATTTTTACCTCGACTGGGAGTACCGCCTCCATTCTGTATACTAAAGAATAAGGTGTTGCTCCTGTTGAGGACCGAATGATGGTTCTATGTCCCCATAAGGCGAATTGTAGCTTGTCGGGCCAATCATCGTAGTTTTCCGTCATCTTAGTTATCATTTGTTTCACGTTTTTGTTTGCGGATTCTACGGCTCCATTTGTTTGTGGCCTGTAAGGTGAAGACTGTCGATTTTGAATTTTAAACTTAGTGAAAAGCTCGGCAACATCCTTTATGAATTGAGACCCGTGATCACTTATGATTTCGTGGGGTACCCCATATCTGGTAATGATGTTGTCATGTATGAACTTTGCCACGTGTTTGGGCGCTATCATTGCGTACGAACGAGTTTCAACCCATTTGGTAAAGTAGTCTATTGCGACTAATATGTATTCATGGCCTCCTTTTCCTGTAGGGGTGATTTTTCCGATGATGTCAATACCCCATGCAGAGAACGGCCATGGTGAAGTGAGTGTATGTAGATGGGTAGGAGGTCTATGTTGTAAATTAGCTTGGAATTGGCAGCGTGTGCACTTTCTCACGTATTTGATGCAATCTTTTTCCATTGTAGTCCAATAGTATCATTGACCAAGGTGAGTCTATTCATGTGGGGACAACATACGCCATTATATACATCGCTCATGACTTTGATGACCTCACGTTCCTTTAAGCACAGAAGACTTAACCCTTGTGGTGTCTTTTTATAAATTTTGCCTTGCACATGTATGTATTATGCGGCTAGTCTTCTTAAGGCTCTTTGTGCCCTAGGTGTGGACTGTGGAGGGTAAACGCCTTTGGCGAGTAAATTGAGAATGTCGGTAAACCATTCCTCCTCTTCTTCCTCGTTGAGGCATACTTCAAGTGCATTACAAAAGGCGAGCTCAGTGCGCCTTTGAATGTGAATGAGCATGGAGATTACATCATCTGGGACGTTTATCATGGAAGTCATCTTTGCTAAGGCATCTGCGAATTGATTGTCATCTCTAGGAAGGTATGTGAAACGGACATAAGTGAAATATTTGGCTATCTTTTCAAGATATTCCTGGTAAGGTGCCAGGGATTCGGTTTTCACTTTCCATTTTTTGGAAACTTGGTTTATAATGAGAGTTCAATCTCCATATACCTTTAGATCCTTAATTTGTAGCTCTATTGCCGCTTCTAGACCAATGATGCATGCTTCATATTCGGTGTCGTTGTTGGTTACCTCATGATCTAACTTGACGGCTATGGGAGTATGTGTGCTTTCAGGGCTGACTAATAATACTCTTACGGCATAACCTTTTTGGTTTGAGGCTCCGTCAAAGTATAATCGCCAAGTGTTCTCCTCGACACTCATTATTCCTTCGTCTGTAAAGTCATGTGTAGCATCTTCACCATAACTGGGTTTTCAGCGAGATGTTCAGAAATAGCATGTGCTTTGATCGCCTTTGGGTGTTCAAAAGTTAGATCGAATTCTGAAAGCATGACAGTCCATCTTGCTATCCTTCCACTAAGAATGGGTTTTTCGAACAAGTACTTTAACGGATTCATCCTTGACTATATGAATGGAGTGTCGTAGCATGTAGTGTCGAAGCTTCTTGGTAGCAGTGACCAGCTCGAGACATGTTTTCTCTAGGGTGGATTATTTTAGACGCCAAAAAAGCGTCCTCAGATTTCTCCGCAAAACCCCGATGATGAAAGAAGTAATTTTTAAGCTTAAACTGCTATTTTTGCTTTAATAGTTAAGATAAGGTCTCAGGTTTTTCTTCCAAAACACTCGTTCATTTCCACTTCATTTAGAAGCCCCTTTCAAGAGCTTTCGATTGCTTCCTTCCGTGTCCAAATACGATTCCACACCTAAGAGTTATGGCCAAACAAAGTTTAGGGTCAAAACAGATTTAGCCGAATATCATGGACCGTGTTTCCAGCCTAATTTGGGAGTTCATTTGGTTGAATTAATTTGTAAGCTTTATATTTTTGGATTCCTTATTCAAATAACTTTCCAATGACATATCATGAGCCCACACGACATTCCCAACTAAGGAGTTAAGAGCCAACACTGATGCGCATTCCAAAACTGACCCCTCCTTACTCTTTTGGGTATTTCTCGAGATCCACAAAATAGTTGGACCTGAAACCAAATCCATATGAAACTAGACCAAATAATATTTCCAACGCATCTTGAATAATCCAATTTGGAGCTCAAACGAGTGAGATATGGCCCGGACAAAATCCAGCTGGAAAGCTGTCAGGGCCGCTAGCGGCGCTGACCAAATTTCCAGAGCCGCTAGCGGCGCTGACCTTGGTTCGGCCCGACTGATTTTTCAAGCCCAATCCGATTTTCAGCTCAAATTCGACCGTACAACCCTACTTCCCTCGCCTTTATAAACAACCCTTCACCCTCAGTTCAAAACACACAGTCTACAGTTGACACCCTCTATTCTCTGTAGTATTGACTCTCAGCTTCTCCCTCTTTCTTCCATAAACAATTATATTCTATTCTCGGGAGTATTGACACCGAGCTTTCCCCTCTCTCTTTACTTGAGATCTATTTTTACTATTCTTGTCAAATATAGACTACAGATCAGGTACAAATTCCTGAGGGCTCAAATTAAATTAATTTCTTAACTGTTTATTTTTCTAGTAGTCATAATGAAGATACATGCTAGGTAACGTTTTTACTGCTTCCTATATACTGTCTGTATAGTCATTGTGCTGCTCAACTTGTCAATCAAATGCATGTCTAAATAAGGGTTAAAAATAAATATTGTGGTGCTTGTGATGGAACCCATTAATAGTCTAAGTCTAGGCTGTTAATCCGGTTTTGCATGGGAATTATGTCTTTAAATTGTTAAGCAAACTTGAGTTAGTAGAGGCCGTCATAATACCGGCGAGTTGGGTGCCTAACACCTTCCCACCTCGTACCTTCGCCCCCGAACCCTTTATTTTTGGGTACTGATTTGTTTTATATAAGCGAGAGTCTTTCTAAAAACATGATCAGTTCACTTTTCGCGCTATTGGGTTTCCCTTCGGTTTGTCCCTTCGAGAAAATGCCGATAGCAGATTCGTGACCTCTTACATGGTTTTTATTCAATTCAAGTCTTTTCAAAAGCTTTCCTAACTCGATGGTCCCTTGAACTTATCTAAGCCCCCAACTGACAAATTTTCTATAAGGACGCACTCCGTGGAACACGTAGAAAGATCCCGGGTCCTTACAGTGGCGACTTCACTGGAGATTTATTTAAGAGGGTGAGACTCGAATGTCAAGTTTGCTTAATTGTTTAATAACATGTTCCATATTTTTTCATCATTTGCATGTGATTAGGCACAATTTTGACCCTTATCGACCCTCTAGGAAGTTTGTGTCGCAACTCGTAGACAACCCGTATATCTAAATAATATACAGTTGTCCTATCGTGCAAATCGACGCTTCCTCACCCATGACTCATCAATCCTTGTTGATGAAAAGAATTACAATCGATGTGTCGACCATCCACCGAACGGAAATTGTAATTTGTTGTGGTAACCTCACAGGAGCCAAAAGCCTTTAACCCGCATTCGTGCATTGGCTTGCTTGTTGTGCATGTACCGTTGTAATGCCCGTCTGATCACATGTTTGCCTGTAAACTGCGTTGTTATAATGCTTGTCTGAATGCATAAATATCGTGATTATGTGCCAACATGTACTTACGTGCTAGGAGTCTTTTCTTTTATTTTTAGCTAGTTCGTAATGCCCAAAAATGGTGCGAGAATTCTATTCAATGAGCACTTGTTTCCCCGATGATATATTTTCATATAGTTTGAAAGTCATCAACATTTTTCTAGGACCTTTTAGCCAAAAAAAAAAAAAAAGTCAGTCTCTCCAATTCCCCTCTCCCACTTTTTATTTATTTATTTTTCTTTTCTTTTCTTTATTGTTTTGATGTAATTCAGATTCGGCAAATAAAAGAAAAACAAAAAAAATGGCGAAAAAAAAATAAAACCGCCGAAGAAAAAAATTCGGAAATATAAAATTTAAAAAAAAAATGCCGAAATTCCTTCCTTTTTTTTATTTATCCCATTTTCCATGTTTTTTTTAGTCTAGAAAAAAAAAGGATGGTCCGTCTTTTTTCTATTTTTCTCATTTTCCTTCATTGACTTCATTTTAACTTTGATATGAGGGGAAATAATTGGGCATTTAGGCTTAGGTTTTTATTTTCTTATTTTCCATTTCTTCGCATTGCATTGCATTGTACCTATTAGACGCTTCATGCTAGGATTCATAATTAGTCGTCATGCTTGCATTGGCGTCATTTTGCATCTGCATTTGTACAAAAGTTCAAGTCATGCATCATCTATGTCTCCATTTGTTTACTACGTCTCATGCACTAGAAGTCTAGACAAGTTATTCAGGAAGTACTTTAGGGTCATTCTAGGAAGCATCACTAGTACAAAACCAGCCTTATGCGTCGCCTAATAGGTGTCAGTTGTTTTAAAGAACCGACGCCTATGACAGTGCGGTGGCATAAATGTAAATAAGTGGTTAAAAAGTGGCGTCGGTTCACTAAAACAACCGACGCCTAAACCACAAAAAAAAAAAAAAAAAAAAAAAAATCGAAAAAGCATAGGCGTCGGTTCTTGTATTACAACCGACGCCTAACCTAATTTAAAAAAAAAAAAAATTAAGCCCAACTTCTCCTTTGTTTGTATGCACTTCTCACCTTTTATGCTCTCCCCTGTAGTCCTACTCTTAACCTCACCCCTTCAACTCCCCACCCGCATCTATCTATCTATCTATCTATCTCTCTCTCTCCTTCCAGCCTACTTCATCTCCGGGCATCAAACCACTACTGGGCCACCCACCAGCCAAGCGCCAATTCTCTCTCCTCTCACGAGTCTTCCGTTTTGGGTTTTCTCATTGTTTACATCTGATCATGCTCATCAAACGCATGTCTCAATTTCTCTCAAATACCTTTAGATCTGAAGTTTCTTTCGCTTGCTCAAGGTACTCATCATCTCTCTTTCTCTCTCCTCGGTTTTTTGAATCTATTTAATTTTTTTCTGTTTTTGTTGAATTTTTGTAGCAATTTTGCAAAACTAGAGTTTAGGGTTTTGATATTCTGAAATTATTTTTGAATTGATTGAAGGCTAATTAGAATTTGTGATTTTGATAAAGGTTCGAATCTTAAGGTTATGAGATATGCCCAGCTATTTTGTTGCCAAATTATAGATCAATTTTTCAATCAGATTGACAATTCGGTTTATTTAGCTCGAATTTTGTTGTTTCGCTCCTGAATTGTAAATATTGAGTTTGAATCATGTGTTTTTATTCATAGGTTAGGATTTCATTTCACTATAGCATGTTCTAGGTTACAGTTTCCTTTCACTATTATATTTGGTGTTGTTTGATTGATTAATTAGGGATTTAACTATCTCAGTTGGCCTATAATTGGGCTGTATTTTATTGTGTATGCAAGTGTTGATGTTTTTTCTTTTCTTTTATTAGAGTTGGTTTTAACTTTGTCATATTGAAGGTTCTTGAATTGCTGAATAATCCAAGCACTGAGTGCCGCCCCTCTTCTCTCCAGGTTTGCTGTGCTCCTTTGTCTCCCTTCCTAGTTTGATTTCTGTGATTTGAATTTGGTTATTTTCCTTCTCTACTTTATTGAAATTTTTGAGAAAAAAGATCTGTATTTGGGGGTTAGATTTTTCTAATTATTAATGGATTAAGATTGGCTCAAATTGTTCAAGTCACCGCAGTTTGCTAATGAATTAAGATTCAACCTTTTTTTTTCCCCTGGGTTCAGACATAATACCTCTCTTGGTTCAATGATTCATGAATTTGCGTTGTAATTTGTAGAACTCTTTGTTTTTTTCAAAGATGCTTGCATCAATATAGTTTCCCTAATGACATTATAGTATTGCTAATTGTGAAAGCATTGGATCTGTTTGTATCTCCTTTGTTCCAGTTAAAGTTCACTAGTATATATGTACTATACTCTATTCAAGAACCAATAATTAAATAGCCCGCTCCCCGTCCCCATCTAAGCTATAGCTAGCTAGCTGATTATTGTATATATACACAAGGGGTGGTGGCTGTGTACTTGTGAAAATGCTGGTATTTCAAAATCTGTGTTTTTTCTTCTTATTTGCTGTGTACTTATCGACATGTTATCATAAAATGGATTAACTAATGTCTTCTAATTTGCTGTGCACTTCTTGACGCTGCTACTGAGGGTGCTGAACTTCAGTTCTCCTTCTTCCCACTCTCTCTTTCCGACTCACAGTTTTATGTGAACACAATTACAAAATTGTGTGCTTTCTCTTCTCAATCCCTACTTTGATGTCGTCTCCGTCTATGAATCTCGTTTCAGAGGTATGTTTCCATAAAATTCCTCTTTGTTTCTTGTGTTTCAGAAGTCAATGATGTTCTTTTTCGTCAAATTTGTGACAGATGTGCTTCTCTTCGGTTAATTGTTTTATAGGGTTACTTTTCTGTTTTATATAAGCTCTAAGTTGGCGTTTTAACTGTTAGATTCTGTTATATACTTCGCCATCTTCAAGTGACCGACCTGTACATGATCAGTTATTGTATGTTTACTTTTCTATCTTTCTGAGATGTTCTATTTTGTAGTATATATGTTGCACTTTCAGTTTCAGTTTCAGTTTTGATATACAATATACTGAAAAGTGTAATAGCTGCTTGAATTTACTATAGTGTTATCAAATCAGTTATTTTGTGTTGAATTATGGTTCTTGCCCTTGTAAGTACTATTCTAGATGTTCGTCTGTAAATCTGCGTTTAAAATGCATCATAGTGATGCAAGGTATTTATTTAATCCAATGAATTGTCTGTTGCTTCTTTTTCTCTAATGTGTGCGTGATATACTTGTGGGCAAAGCACTGCTGCGATATTTGATTCCCCCCACCCCCTCCTTTTTCAACGAAATATTCTATTTTTCCATTAAGCATTCAATGTTGTGAATTGTGATCCCTCAATCTTAAGTGCTCGAAGCTCATAATAAGGACCCCTTTACGTGAATGCTTAATAAGTACATGTCTTTCTGCTATCTTCATTCTGAAAATAAGTGGGTTCGTGTGAGTAAAGCAAATTAAAGGCCGAGTTTAAGTTCTTGTTCAGACTGTCTGGATTTTGAATGCTCATTTTGTTGTGTTTCTGGGTTTTAGGCAGCCTGTTTTAGGTTGTATGTGACGGTCTTCCATGAAATAATGATTGGAGTCGGAGGAAGTGATGATGGAAATATTTTTTGAGTGAAGTGATGATGAAAATATTGAGGAAAAGGCAACTGGTTTGTTAATTGCTTTATCTATACCTTTTACAGGAAGATGGTTACTTCACACTGCCTGCAGGGCTCCTAACTATGTTGCTAATGAGGTATTCAGTTATATACATACGTGTATGTAGAACGAGTTACAGCACGCCTGCAGGCTTGTTTGGTTTCTCATTTTCTAAATTTTCATTTTGTTTCTCTATTCAAAATCAGATAGATAATGTTTAGTATTGCTCGAATTTTGTTCTGAGATTGCCGTTAGGTATATATATGTTATATGTTTTGAAGCCTATTAGCTCAATTGGTAGAGCAATTGTGCTATTGCACAAAAGACGGGGTGTCGAATCCCACATAGGCTGCTTATGAAGTAGATTTAATTTTGTTGCAAGACACGCAAAAAAAAAAGAAAAAAGAGAATAGGCGTCGGTTGTCTTGGTGAACCGACGCCTATAACATTGACTATAGGCGTCGGTTGACCTAGAGAACCGACGCCTATTTTAAGAATAGGTGTCGGTTCTCTAGGTCAACCGACGCCTATAGTCATAATATAGGCATCTTTCGTTTTAATCAACCGACGCCAATGACCTTTTGGCTTCACATGGGCATTGGCGTCACCCGTGTATGCGTCGGTTGAAAACCGACGCCTATAGGTGTTTTTGTACTAGTGCATACATACATTGTCATACATGTCAAGGTCAGCCCAACATGCATCTTGCATATTGTTGTCGTAACTCTGTCATTGCATTTTCATCATCATGCATTCGAGTTCATATAGACTTCCTTAGATTCATTCACCTTTGGAACTATCGAGGGTCTTCTAAAAATCACGAGTCTTTGTTTTCAAGCCTTTCTTTGGCGTCTTTCTAAGTTGAGACTTGTGTTTAGGATTGGGGGCTCGAGGAAGAATTACGGTGACAAAGGTTGGGCTCGATCGTCCGACAGATTGATACGTGTACAAGCTACTTCCAAGACACCACCACATTCCAAAAGGCCATCACCCCATAATCCATCACCACCACAAAGCTCGCCACCACTCAATACATCCCTTACCTCACCAATCACACCCCCAAACTTCACCATGGTCAAAACCACTGACGAGAGGCTTGATGAGCTCATGAGTGAGTTGGAAAGGCTGCGACTCAAGGTTGAAGATATCGAGAGGAAAAGAGAAGAGAAGTCAAGGATCCCTTTCGATTCCGATTCTGAGAAGAAGGTTCAGATGCTATGCTGGCTAAGATCACCTCCGTGCTCAAAAGTAGCGGCTTGATCTCTAACTATAGTGCCAACGTAGGAAAGTTTGACACTAAGATCAAGGGTAAGCTTCCAGTCAAATTCTCTATGCTTGAAGTACCCACCTTCACGGGAGTCGACAACCCGCAGGATCACCTGAAATCCTTCACTGCTGCTATGGCTCTAAGGGGAATCAACAAGAAACTCTATGTCCATCTGTTTCCCCAGACCCTTGATACTCCCTAGATCTGGAAAGCTACCCAACTTGGTCCGATTTTACCACAGTCTTCCTTGCACGCTACAAGGAAAATGTTGCTCTACCTATGACCATTCGAGAGTTAGAGATCATTAAACAAGAAGAAGATGAGGGATTCACTTCCTTCCTTAGGCGTTGGAAGCTAAAGATAGTCGAACTGGTTGAGCAACCTTCGCAAGCTGATCAAATCCGCCAACTCATCAAGAACCTGCAACCTGCTTACAAGGAACCCCTCAAGTATCAAGCAATTGACTCCAACAACCGGCTCTATGTTGTGGGCATCCTAATTGAAGATTACCTTCTTAAGAATTCCACTTAAGTCGTGAACTACGCGAGTATCTACAAGGGGATGTCCTTCATGTCCCTGTGAACAACCTATGCTCGAGAAGTTTAAGAGAGTGGAAGTCTCCTAGTGTGCAAGTCTAGTTGAGTCCATTCAAGTTTAATGATGTCTAGTTTGTCCTTTCAATTCGTCCATAGAGTCTAGCTTACTTCTCGTGTAATGCTTTTTTTCGATTCAATAAATATTGCATTTTGATTCCCATAATTGTTCTTTGTTCAATCCTATGACGAACTTAAGTTGTCTATGACGGAACAAAAAAAAAAATAAAAAAAAAACATTCAAAAGAAAGCCTTCATTGTGGAAAACATTAAACAAAAACTCCTTATTGATCCTCGCCATAGAGGACATACAGTTGAACCGTCTGTGCCGAGGACAGGAGGCATTCATTTGGCACCTCACATCAATATCCTTTATTACCCTATACATCATTACCACTTGCAACCCTTTGAGCCTTAAACACATAGCCTTTCATTTCTTAACCACATCATCCTTACCCGGGGAATGGGTGTGTGCGACATGGGAATAGAAGCAACCTTCTAGGCAAGGTGGACCGACCTACAAAAAAAACCACCGAAAGAAATACCAAAAAAAAGAGAGAAATCGAAAGTTCATGGGCAAAAAAAAAAAATAGAAGAGAAAAAATTCGAGAGCGATCAAAGATCCAAAAGAGTGCAAACACTTCGAGCACAACCAAACAGTGGCTTTACCTAAACATAGGTCCCTTAGCCACCTCGCCTCGATCAAAAGCTTCTATACCATCTAGCATACTTTGGGGAGGGGATTTACATTGGGTTTATTTGAGCCTTTATCCTTTCTTTGACACCTCAACCCAGCCTGACATTACAACCCTAATGTCCTCCAAGAGGTACAACCATTCAATTGTATAGTCCTGAACTACGTTGGCCTGATTCCATAAACTGGATACGTAGGAAACCTCAAGGAGGTCCGGCCACGACAACCACTTTGTCACATGATCATAAGGAGTTTTCCCATTCCACCATTCTCATCTAAGACAAAAAAAAAAATGAGCCCGGTAGGTTGAAAACCCGAAAGGGCGACCTAGGCAAAAGTTAGGGAAACAAAAAAAAAATATATAAAACAAATTCAACATCTTGTGGCAACTTAAATTTCCGAGGATTTAGAACATTGTTCTGATGTATGCGCTCTTTGGTCAGTCGTCTAGAGGTCATACTCATCACCTTCCTCGTAGGCTTTGCACATAGACTTCCCGACTGGGGGCTGTTTTAGAATGAGTCGGTTCTTTATCCGTTCCAAGTTGGCCATTTCGTCCCCATACCTTAAGTTAGGATATTTTGTACCACCACATCAACACCCATAGCTCCTCGAGTAGGTCATAACCATCAAGAACCACACATCAAACTGGGGGCTGATTCTTCCTTGACTACACCCAGTTTTGTCCCCTTGTCTCATACTCTGCCAAGATCACCACAATAATGAAATTCTTGATCACAAAAACTTTTCCTATATGAAGACCCTCTTCAGACCCTATAGGAGAGTCGTGCATGTTAGGCTAGAATGCATGGAGCTGTGAGTCAATAGAGTCTGCATACATCATATTTGCATAAGTACTAGAGTCGCCTTCAAAGGCATGCATGTGTACATAATTTCTTAGTGTCTTGAGTCGCTGCTTGTTTACATGTTAATCCCCCTGTGTCCCATGCATATTACTATTTCATGTGTTGTGCATCTTGTCATGGTCAGTCGGACATGTCTATTGCATCTTTTCCCTATGTGCATATTTTCACTACAGGTTTGAGTCTACCCACTCTCCATCGAAACCAGCAAGCCCGTAACTCATGATCAAACCCATAATTGACCTTCCGAATACAACCAATAATGAAGATAACCCTCCAACAACAGCCAAGCGCACGGGCCCCACAAACTGACCCATGGCCCATTTTTCCAGTCCAGAGTTCGTTATTACAGTTCATCTTGCGGTAATATCAGTACCAAACGCACGGGAGCGAAGCCCTCAGGCCCACAAATTCAAATTCAACAGTTGGCCCATTTTACGGTACCAACCATTTACAACTAAAACTAACCCGTTTATTTTTGCAGGTTCTAGAAACTGAAACGTGGATCTACACGGTGACGGCCCTCAACCCAGATCTCCCAAGTTATTTATTTTTTGCAGGTCCCAAAAATAGAAACTCGGATCTACACGACGACGACTCTCAACCCAGAGCGCCCAAGTTATTCATTTTTGCAGGTCCCCAAAACTGAAACCCGGATCTACACGGCGACGACTCTCAACACGGAGCGCCCAAGCTTTTTTTTTTTTTTGCAGGTCCTAGAAACTGAAACAAGGATCTACACGGCGACGACTTATTTTTGCAGGTCCTAGAAACTGAAACGCGGATCTACACGACGACGACTTATTTTTGCAGGTCCCAGAAACTAAAACGTGGATCTACATGGCGATGACTCTCACGACCCAGAGTGTCCAATTTATAAGCCCGAAATTTTTGACGGCACTTGTTTAGCAAAATGACACTACAAATTTCTAGGGTTAGTCAATGATCGCTAAAGTTAGTGCGGTTAAAATGTCCCTCTGCAAGGTTACTTATATGCTTCAGTCAACGATCGCTTAAACTAAAGCGGTTATACTGTCCATTTATATGTTTCAGTCAATGATTGCCTAACGCGGTTATATTGTCCAGTGTTTTTTATATGTTTCAGTTAATGATTTCTTAACCTATTGCATTTAAATTGTTCATATGTTTTGACCATTTTACAGCCGTCATTTTGATCGCGTTGTTTCGTCGACCTTTTCGTTTCTTGTACAGGGACGGAATCTCGGTATCCACCGAGTGGTGTTTAGTCACTGTTTGCTCGATGAAGCATTTATACTGTTCACTCTCATGTTACAAACCATTTTTGCAGCCGTTATTTTTAATCGCACTGTCTCGTTGACTTTTTTGTTTCTCGAAGAGGGACGAAATCTCGAAATCCGCCGGGCGGTGTTTAGTCACTGTTTGTCGAAGCATTCTATGTTGATCATTTTCAAAGTATTACTAACTTTTTCATTCACTCTGAATACAGGTCCCCAACAGACGTTTAGACCATCTACGAGCAATGTTCTATCGTGCTACTATAACCTTTCTTTTTGTCTTGTGTTCACAGGGATGAAATCTTAGCACATTACTAGCGAGTTCCAACTCAGGTGTGTCTTCATATGCATGCATACTGTACACTCTTACACACCGTTTTCACATCAGCATCTTGCTTGTCGCCTTCGGAGTACTTTGATTTTCGCTTTTACTTAAGCTCGATCAAAGTGGGGGCTTCTGTTGATGCCAAAAAAGCGTCCTCAGATTTCTCCGCAAAAGCCCGATGATGAAAGGAGTAATTTTTAAGCTTGAAGTGCTATTTTTGCTTTAATAGTTAAGATAAGGTCTCAGGTTTTTCCTCCAAAACACTCCTTTATTTCCACTTCATTTAAAATCTCCTTTGAAGAGCTTTCGATTGCTTCCCTCCGTTTCCAAATACGATTCCACACCTAAGAGTTATGGCCAATCAAAGTTTAGGGTCAAAACAGATGTAGCCGAATACCGTGGACCGTGTTTCCAGCCCTATTTGGGAGTTCATTTGGTTGAATTAATTTGTGAATATTATAGTTTTGGATTCCTTATTCAAATAGCTTTTTAATGACATATCATGAGCCCACACCACATTCCTAACCAAGGAGTTACGAGCCCAACATTGATGCGTACTCCAAACCTGACCTCTCCTCACTCGTTTGGTTATATCTTGAGATCCACAAAATATTTGGACCTGAAACCAAATCTATAAGCGTTCGAACGCATCTTGAAGAATCCAATTTCGAGCCCAAACGAGTGAGATATGGCCCGGACAAAATCCAGCTAAAAAGCTGTCAGGGCCGCTAGTGGCTGACCAAATTTCCAGGGCCGCTAGCGGCGCTGACCTTGCTTCGGCCCGACTGATTTTTCAAGCCCAATCTAATTTTCAGCTCAAATTCGACCGTACAACCCTACTTTTCCAGGCCTATAGAAATAACCCTCCACCCTCAGTTCAAAACACACAGTCTACAGTTGACACCCTCTATTCTCAGCAGTATTGACTCTGAGCTTCTTCCTCTTTCTTCCATAAACAATTATATTCTATTCTCGAGAGTATGGACACCGAGCTTCCCCCTCTTTCTTTACATGAGATCTATTTTTAATATTCTTGTCAAATATATCCTACAGTTCAGGTACAAATTCTTGAGAGGTCAAATTAAATTAATTGCCTAATTGTTTATTTTTCCAGTAGTCATAATGTAGATATCATGCTAGAATAACGTTTTAATTGCTTCCTAAATATTGTCTATATAGTCGTTATGCTGCCCAACTTGTCAATCAAATGCATGTCTAAATAAGGGTTAAAATAAATGTTTTGATGCTTGTGATAAACAAATTAATAGTCCAAGTCTAGGTTGTTAATACGGTTTTGCATGTGAATTATGTCTTTAAATTATTAATCAAACTTGAGTTAGTAGAGGCCGTCATAATACGGGCGAGTTGGGTGGCTAACACCTTCCTACCTCGTACCTTCGCCCTGAACCTATTATTCTTAGGTACTTATATGTTTTATATAAGCGGGCGTCTTTCTAAAAACATGATCAGTTCACTTTTCACGCTATTGGGTTGTCCCTTCGATAAAACGCCGATAGCAGATTTCTAAACTCGATGGTCCCTTGAAATTATCTAAACCCCCAACTGACAAATTTTCTATAAGGACGCACTCCGTGGAACACGTAGGAAATCCCGAGTCTTTGCATCTAGGCGTTTCTTGGAGGAAATATTGGGCCAAGTCCTTCTTGATGATTAAGTATATGATATTATGTATAATTATGAAATTATCCTTATTACCTTCATTCCAATATACCACGCACATACCTCCAAAACATACTTCATCTGATATTGATACGTATAGATACACCAATAACACAGGTGAAAACTTTCTAGAGGCGTTTTTTGGAGAAAGTATTGGGCCAAGTCCTTCTTGATGATTAAGTACAAGATATTATGTATAATTACGGAATGACCCTTATTACCTTCATTCCAATATATACCACGCACATACCACTGAAAACATTATTCATGTGATATTGATACGTATAGATACACCAAAAACACATTTGAATTTGGGAAGTAATTCAGAAGGACAAAACTACCCTCAACTATGTAAATTGACCCAACTACGATAAAAAACTTTAATTGCAAAAAAAGTGGTCTAGAGGCGTTTCTTGGAGGAAATATTGTGCGAATTCCTTCTTGATGATTAAGTATATGATATTATGTATAATTACGGAATTACCTTGATTACCTTCATTCCAATATAACATGCACATACCTCCGAAAACTTTCTTTATGTGATATTGATACGTATAGATACACCAATAACACATGTGAATTTGAGAAGTAATTCAGAAGGACAAAAGTAGCCTCAACTATGTAGACCAAACTACCATAAAAAACATTAATGGCTAAAAAAAGTGGTCAAGAGGCGTTTTTTGGAGAAAATATTGGGCCAAGTGCTTTTGATGTTTAAGTATATGATATGATGTATAATTACGGAATTACCCTTATTACCTTCATTCCAATATACCACGCACATACATCCGAAAACTTTCTTCATCTGATATTGATACGTATAGATACACCAATAACACATGTGAATTTCAGAAGTAATTCAGAAGGACAAAACTACCCTCAACTAAGTAAATTGACCAAA
Source organism: Tetragonia tetragonoides (assembly GCA_038025085.1). Classification (NCBI taxonomy): domain Eukaryota; kingdom Viridiplantae; phylum Streptophyta; class Magnoliopsida; order Caryophyllales; family Aizoaceae; genus Tetragonia; species Tetragonia tetragonoides. Next base: position 25,014,988 of record CM076149.1, read on the forward strand.
CTACCATCAAAAACTTCAATGGTTAAAAAATTTGGTCTTGATGCGTTTTTTGGAGGAAATGTTGGGCCAAGTCCTTCTTGATGATAAATTATATGAAATTATGTATAATTACGGAATTACCCTTATTACCTTCATTCCAATATAGCACGCACATACCTCGAAAAACTTTCGTCATCTAATCTTGATACTTATAGATACACCAATAACACATGTGAATTTGAGAAGTAATTCAGAAGGACAAAACTACCCTCAACTAAGTAAATTGACCAAACTACCATCAAAAACATTAATGGCTAAATAAAGTGGTCTAGAGGTGTTTTTTGGAGGAAATATTGGGTCAAGTCCTTCTTGATGATTAAGTATATGATATTATGTATATATACGGAATTACCCTTATTACCTTCATTCCAATATACCACCCACATACCTCCAAAAACATGCTTCATCTAATATTGATACGTATAGATACACCAATAACACATGTGAATTTGAGAAGTAATTCAGAAGGGCAAAACTAAGTAAATTGACCAAACTACCATCAAATACTTTAATGGCTAAAAAAAGTGGTCTAGAGGTGTTTTTGGAGGAAATATAGGGCCAAGTCATTCTTGATGATTAAGTATATGATATTATGTATAATTACGGAATTACCCTTATTAACTTCATTACAATATACCACCCACATACCTCCAAAAACTTGCTTTATCTAATATTGATACGTATTGATACACCAATAACACATGTGAATTTGAGAAGTAATTCAGAAGGACAAAACTACCCTCAACTAAGTAAATTGACCAAACTACCATAAAAAACATTAATGGCTAAAAAAGTGGTCTAGAGGCGTTTTTTGGAGGAAATATTGGGCCAAGTCCTTCTTGTTGATTAAACAAGGAAATTTGAGAAGTAATTCATAAGGACAAAACTACCCTCAACTAAGTAAAATTTCCAAACTACCATCAAAAACATAAATGGCTAAACAATTGTCTAGAGGCGTTTTTTGGAGGAAATATTGGGCCAAGTCCTTCTTCATGATTAAGTATATGATATTATGTATAATTACGGAGTTACCCTTATTACCTTCATTCCAATATACTACGCACATACCTCCAAAAACTTTCTTCATCTGATATTGATACGTACAGATGGACCAATAACACATGTAAATTTGAGATGTAATTCAGAAGGACAAAACTACCCTCAACTAAGTACATTGACCAAACTACCATAAAAAACTTTAATGGCTAAAAAAAGTGGTCTAGAGGCGTTTTTTGGAGGAAATATTGGGCCAAGTCCTTCTTGATGATTAAGTATATGATATTATTTATAATTACTGAATTACCCTTATTTCCTTCTATAGACACCAAAAATTGTGTCTATAATAAGTCCCCGTAAAAACCCGATGATGAAAGGATTGGATTTTGGTCGAACTTAGGTTGCGAGAATAATTGCTCTGATGATTAGCCCAGTTCATTTGAATTAACCTGAGGAAGCCTTTTGTACAGGTGATCCAAACCAGTTGGAATCAATTCAATTAGAGTCCAAAACTGAGAGATAGACCTCTTTGAATCTAAGGGCCCGAAAGGGAACCGAAACCCATGAGTGAACCCTTGGTCAAACAAGGGAGCTCAGTCAATCCCTCGTGGAACCCCTCGAAAAAGCCTCCCCCGCACGAAAATCATGCCAGGCGCCTATGCAGGCACACCGATCCATGTCTAGGAGGCTACGCTTGGGCTCAAGCGGTGGCCGCTAGGCCAAGCGGTTTGATCGCTTGCCTTGCGGCTAAGCCGCTTGCAAAGCGGCATGACAGCTTGGCCTGCCGGTTTGGCCGCTTGTCCTAGCGGTTTGGCCACCTGGACCCTTTCTCGCGGACGGCAAATACGAGGCCCATTCGATTTCCGTGCCAAACCCTGGCAGCTGTTCCTCTTCTATAAAAACAAACCTTAGGGTTCAGTTGAATAGGTTGGACATTCTCTCTAAGAGGTTGGTCTTTTGGTTGGTAGTTGGAGACTAGAGGTTGGACATTCTCTCTCTCATATTACATACCCGAAATTCTGATTCTACTCCTTCTTTAGGGTTAGCCGTAGCACCACAAAATAAACCCTCATACTTCATCAAGAGCATGAATTCAAGCAATACAACCTAATAAGTTCATTGTAAGCATCCAGGTAATCCAACCTGAGGTTTTTCAATAATATTTATTTTGCTTGTAATTACTGACGATTTTGGTTTATGTGATATGTACATGCATGGCGCGATTTGTGCAAAAGGGCTTGTATTAAGCCTATGTTTATGGATGAATGATTGTTTTAATTTTGTTATTTATTGCTTTATTATGAATGAATCATGCTTTGTTTGTGGATTGGTGGATGAATCATGTATGTGTCCTTTAAATTGCATGTTTTAGCATATTATCATCTCTTAGCAATAAAGCATGTAACTTGATAAATTGTTAAAAGTGGTCACAATAATAATGCTTGTTCAAACCTATTAGTTAAAACTAGGAATTTGGACAAATTGAACCTTGTTTGGAACCGTAGCATTAATAATTATATTGAATAGATTAGTAAAGGCTTTTTTGTTGTTAACGGGTGAGTTGGGTGCCTAACACCTTCCTAGCTCGTACCTACGCCCCCGAACTCATTTATGAAGTCAATCTCCCCAATAGGGATTGGGGGGCCCAGGAGCTGAGTTGACGTCTTTCTAGACTATCGACTTGATCTCCAAAGTTTTCAAATTACCTCAAAATTTGGTGGCGACTTCCGACAATCTTAATCATGTCTTTGGTACAAAAATCTTTATGTGCATACACACTAAAAGATTCCCGAAATTCGATCACCCAACGCGCTCTCCCAGGCTGTCCGGAAATCCTGACCCCCGAAAAGAGGGCTGAGGGAAGGCACGCGGAAAAGAGAGGAGAAAACTAAGGCAGCCTATAGTGGCGACTTCACTGGGGACATGATTAAGAGAGTGTAACTTGAAAATCGATTCATTATAATTATTTTTGCTTGGTTCACTACCTTGAGTGTTCTTATTATCATTTTGTGACTTGTTATTCATCTATTAATTTGCATTCATTGAATTTATGTGCATGCGCGACTTCCGAGCTTGTTTTTACAAGTTCAAACTAGTTTTTAGTCATTAGAGTGTGGTGAAGTGCCTTGGTGAGAATCCACTCGATTCTTCTTTGCCAAGCAATATGGATCCCCCCACCTCATATACCTGCCTACGCATTCGTCCACTCGACGAGTAGGATAACTAGAATGCCTCACATTGTCGCGCATCCCGCGGATTGTAGTACATTCTTGATCATGAGTACCTTTTGACCAAAACCCTTTAGCCTACCCCATTGCATGAACTAGAACCAATGTTTTAGGTTGAAACTCAGTCCCATGTCCATGCTAGATTTGCAGAATCATGTCATACTGCGTTGTTTGCTGTCTGCCCATATGTGAATGCAATCTTTGCGTAGTCTTTTTGGTTGTCGTAGAATATTAGGTTAGACCCAAATTAGGATCTTTTCCTTTTTTTGAGTCTAGATTTTGTCTTAAGATCGAGTCTAGAATCTTTATTTTTAGAAAATAACTATCCTTGAATGTTCTATATGATGCTCGTTACCTTAGGAAAGATTTGGTTGCTATATCCTTTCGCCTTATTTAGCTAGTGAGTCTAGGCGAAAAGATCTCAATAATATCTCTCCCCTTTCCTTTTAGTCAAGAGTATGATATCTTTTGCTTTATTCCATATTGAGTCGAGATAATATCTCTCCCCTCTCCTTTTAGTCACGAGAATAATATCTTTTGCTTTATTCCATATTGAGTCGAGATAATATCTCTCCCCTCTCCGTTTAGTCAAGAGTATAATATCTTTTGCTTTATCCCATATTGAGTCGAGATAATATCTCTCCCCTCTCCTTTTAGTCAAGAGTATATCATCTTTTGCTTTATCCCATATTGAGTCGAGATAATATCTCTCCCCTCTCCTTTTAGTCAAGAGTATAATATCTTTTGCTTTATCCCATATTGAGTCGAGATAATATCTCTCCCCTCTCCTTTTAGTCAAGAGTATAATATCTTTTATCCCGTGTCGAGATCTTTTGACCTAAACCCATTACTTAGTCCCCAAGAGTAACTATGTTGATAGAATATTCTATATAGAAACTTCCCATCTTTGTTTTAAAAAACTTTTCTTTCGTGGAACTTTTTAGTCTTTCCTTTTCTAAGTCTTATCCGCTGTCTAGGATTGTGAAGAAAACAGTCGGTCCAAAAAGTTGGGAACGCGATCATAGTAATCAACATCTGGCTAGGAAGCTCGTATTGGATTCTCCCCCTTCGAGCAAGGCTAGGCCTGACGCAGTATTTGTTACTCACCCTCCGTATTGACCATCTTTTTCTAAGTTGACTGAAATGGCTGACGATGATGTGCCCCCTCCACCACCTAAGACTACTGATGAGATGTTGACTGAAATGATGAAAATGTTGGAAACTATGGGAAACCGTGTGACATGGATAGAGAACAAGGTCAAAGAAGCCGGCCCTCTTAACCAGGATGATCCTCCACCTCGAGATGACAAGGTAGAAGAACTAAGTGCTTAAAATAAGAACCTTGAGTTAGCCCTAACTCAAAACAAGATCATAAGTGACTACATGATCAATGCTGAAGGATACTCCTCTCACATCAAGGGGAAACTCCCACAAAAGTTCTCTATGCCTGAAGTCCCCATCTTTAAAGGGACCGATAATCGAAAAGATCACATAAGGGCTTTCACCACTGCAATGGGTCTAAAGGGAGTAGATCCTGACCTCTATATTCATCTTTTCTCACAAACCTTGGATCCACTGTTAGGGCATGGTTTTTCAAACTTGAGCCCAATCAGGTTCAGGAATTGAACAAAGTGTCCAGTTTATTCCTCACTAGGTATGCCGACAATGTCATCCAACCAACCACCATGAGAGAGTTTGAAGCAATCAAGCATGGTGAAAATGAAAGCTTCACTGATTTTGTTAAGAAATGGAGAACTAAACTGGCCGAAATGCTCGACCGTCCATCCGTGGAAGACCAAATTTGAAAACTCATCAAGAACTTACAACCTCCTTACTTGAACCCTCTCAAAGACCAAGCAATTACTTCACACACACACAACTCAATAGTGTGGTATTGCTCATAGAGGATGATCAAGCACTCAAAAAGGAGAAAAACAAGGCCGATATCTCTATATGGAAAGTCTTGACTACTTCCCAAGTACACAGGAATGCTTTACTAAAGGCGCTTAATCAGATTATGGTTTCCCCCGAAGCTACTCCAGATGACTTAGTCACCCCCTCACAAAAGGAAATTCATTACAAGCAATTGCATTCACTATTGAAGACCTTCCACCCGAAGGAACTCATCACAATAAGGCACTCTACCTAACTTCCATATGCGAGAAGAAACAAGTCCCAATGACTTTAGTAGACAACGGATCCGCTGTCAACGTTTTTTCTCTAAGGACCGCTCAATGTTTGGGCATAAACGTCAACAACCTCGCGCACGCCGCACAAGGGTTGAGAGCCTATGACAACTCCAAACGAAACGTTCTATGGCATATTTTCAATCAACCTTAACACCGAACCCATTGAGAAAATGGTGCAATTCCATGTCATCAACATCCCAGCTTCCTTCAATTTACTCCTAGGGCGCCCATGGCTCCATGAACTTAACGTGATAGCTTCAACATTACACCAAAAGGTCAAAATGATGGTCGGAGGGGTAGTTTTAGAGGTTACAGCTGATTCCATGATCACTAGCATTGAAGACGTTCCAGTTGTTAAAGTCGAGCACACTGCCCAAGACGAAGAATTCTGGGGCTTTATGACTGAAGGCGTCGCCGTACTTGAGAAAGATATAGCTCCTTTCGCACCATATTCCCACCTAGGAATTAATCCCATTTTAAGAAATCAGGGACACTTTCCTGGCACATCTCTAGGCAAAGTTGTCTCCAAACCACTTTCAGTTTGGTCATCCAAAACCGGCAACAATCTTTTTGGGTTAGGCTATAACCCCACCAAGCAGGAGTTACGAGAGCACGTCGCTAAAGAAAAGGCGAAGAAAAGGGCCATTAAGGAAAATAAAGTCTATGACATCCCCATGGCACCATACCCGCACACACTGAACGGGCAATTCGTCCAGTCTGGAGATCCATTCCCTTATTATGGATTTCCTGAACCCTATGTTCTCCCTGTTTACGGAATCCCAGTTCCCGGATTCGAAATCTTTCAAGACTGCTATGTCTTGGAAGAAACTCCTTTGCCTGTAAGAAGGAGGCTGAACTTTGATTGGGTAGAGAACACACCCAACAATGCTTTGGGTCTATTATATGGACAAGAGCATCGCCATCCAAAAGATGAAGAGCTCCACAATGTCAATAATGCAATTCAAGGTGAAAACTTTGACCCAACTAAGTTGATCACTCCAAACGAGGGTCAACTCACGAAGCAGAAACGTACTATAAGCTGGATAGGAGCCAATGGAAAGAAGATCAAGATCACGATCTCCGAAGAATCCAAGCCTGACTCTGACACTGATTCCGACCGGACCGAGTCCGATTCCGAAGACGAGTCTAATATAGTAGAGTTGGGTGGTCCACCCAAATCTATGTTTAATTCTGTTTGCAAGTCTAAAGATGTCAAAGCAAATAGTAATGGCTTAGTTGATGTTTCAGTTTTCCCTATCAATGAAATGATTACTGATTCTGCTTACTTCCTGGATTACTTAGTAGCTAATAATTCAAAAGATGAACAAGAATTTCCCAAAGAAGTAACTAAAGCACTATTAGAGCATGAACAAAAGACTTCAATTGTGGAAGAAACATAATTAATAAATCTTGCAAACTATCAAGAGCCGCGCTAGGTGCGCATTGTTAGTAAACTCCCAAAGAGCGAGAAAACTTTATAAATCTCTTAAAAGAATACATGGACGTTTTCGCTTGGGCCTACAAATATATGCCAGGAATAAGTCGCGAGATAGAACAGCATACCATACCGCTCAATCCGGATTCAAAGCCGGTAAAGCAGAAACTTCGGAGAATGAAGCCTGAGTGGACACTGAAAATCAAAGAAGAGGTGCAAAAACAGCTCGCAACAGGTTTATCAGGGTTGCTCAGTACCCGTTCCAGAAAGGATGGCAAAGTAAGGATGTGTGTTGACTTTAGAGATCTGAACAAGGCAAGTTGAAAGGACGACTTTTCCTTGCCACATATAGATGTACTGGTGGATAATACCGCAGGACATGTCCTCTTATCATTCATGGATGGCTATGAGGGTATAACCAAATACAAATGGCCGAAGAAGATATGGAGAAAACCACTTTCATTACCCAATGGGGGACCTATTGCTACACCGTCATGCCTTTCGGGTTGAAGAACGCGGTAGCAACATACCAAAGAATCGCAAATTTCCTTCCACATGACATGATACACAAGGAAGCTGAGGTGTACGTAGACGACATGATCATTAAATCGAAGGAGAGAGAAGGGCATATACCCTCTCTGAAGAAATTCTTTGACAGGCTTCAGAATTACAACATGAGATTGAATCCTCAAAAGTGCGCATTTGGAATAATTTCGGGCAAGCTCTTAGGATTCGTCATAAGCACAAGAGTATTGAAATTGATCCTACCAATATCAAAGCTATAAGGGATATGCCATCTCCCAAAAATGGAAAGGAGATAAGAGGATTCCTAGGACGGCTCCAATATATAAGTCGATTCATATCCAAATTGACTATTACATGCGAGCACATCTTTAAGAAGCTCAAAAAGGACATTAAATCTACCTGGGATTATCAATTCCAGCAAGCCTTCCACAAGATTAAGGAATACATAGCTAATCCACCCGTATTGGTTCCGCCCATTCCGAGAAAACCACTTATGCTATACCTAACAGTCACAGAAACCGCCATGGGTGCTATGTTGGCCCAAAAGGTGGAGAATGATGAAAAGGCAATATACTACCTTATCAAGAAATTCCTCGATTACGAAGCACGATAATTGTAAGGACCCGGGATTTTCCTACGTGTTCCACGGAGTGCGTCCTTCTAGAAAATTTGTCAGTTGGAGGTTTAGATAAGTTCAAGGGACAATTGAGTTAGAAAAGCTTTTTGAAAAGACTTGAATTGAATAAAAACCATGAAAGAGGTCACGAATCTGCCATTGGCCTTTTATCGAATGGACAAACCAAAGGGACAAAACCGAAGGGACAACCCAATAGGGCAAAAAGTGAACTGATCATGTTTTTACAAAGACTCCCGTTTATATAAAACATATAAGTACCCAAAAATAAAGGGTTCAGGGGCAAAGGTACGAGGTGGGAAGGTGTTAGGCACCCAACTCGCTCGTATTATGACGGCCTCTACTAACTCAAGTTTACTTAATAATTTAAAGACATAATTCCATTGCAAAACCAGATTAGCAACCTAGACTTAGACTATTAATTGGTTCATCACAAGCATCACAACATTTATTTTTAACCCTTATTTAGACATGCATTTGATTGACAAGTTGAGCAGCACAACGACTATACAAACAGTATTTAGGAAGCAGTAAAAACGTTACCTAGCATGATATCTACATTATGACTACTAGAAAAATAAACAGTTAAGCAATTAATTTAATTTGAGCCCTCGGGAATTTGTACCTGAACTGTAGGCTATATTTGACAAAAATAGTAAAAATAGATCTCAAGTAAAGAAAGAGGGGGAAGCTCGGTGTCAATACTCCCGAGAATAGAATAGAATTGTTTACGGAAGAAAGAGGGAGAAGCTCAGAGTCAATACTACTGAGAATAGAGGGTGTCAACTGTAGACTGTGTGTTTTCAACTAAGGGTGAAGGGTTGTTTATATAGGCGAGGGAAGTAGGGTTGTACGGTCGAATTTGAGCTGAAAATCGGATTAGCCTTGAAAAATCAAACAGGCCGAAGAAAGGTCAGCGCCGCTAGCGGCCCATGACAGCGCCGCTAGCGGCGCTGGCAGCTTTCCAGCTGGCTTTTTTCCAGGACATCTCTCACTCGTCTGGGCTCCAAATTGGATGATTCAAGATGAGTTAGAAATATTATTGAGTCTAGTTTCATATGGCTTTGGTTTCAGGTCCAAATGTTTTATGGATCTCGAGATATACACGAAAGAGTAAGGAGAGGTCAGTTTTGGAGTGCGCATCAGTGTTGGGCTCGTAACTCCTTGGTTGGGAATGTGGTGTGGGCTCATGATATATCATTGGAAATCTATTTGAATAAGGAATATCAAAAATATAATGCTCACAAATTAATTCAACCAAATAAATTCCCAAATTGGGTTGGAAACACGGTCCACGGTATTCGGCTACATCTGTTTTGACCCTAAACTTTGTTTGGCCATAACTCTTAGGTGTGGAATCGTATTTGGACACGGAAGGAAGCAACCGAAAGCTCTTCAAAGGGGCTTTTAAATAAAGTGGAAATGAAGGAGTGCTTTGGAGGAAAAACCTGAGACCTTATCTTAACTATTAAAGCAAAAATAGTTGTTCAAGCTTAAAAATTACTCCTTTCATCATCGGGCTTTTGCGGAGAAATCTGATGACGCGTTTTTGGCGTCTACAGAAGCCCCCACTTTGATCAAGTTTGAGTAAAAGCGAAGATCAAATTACTCCGAAGGCGACATGCAGGATGCTGATGTGAAAACGGTGTGTGAGGGTGTACAGTATGCATGCATATGAAGACAAACCTGAGTTGGAAGACGCTCGTAGTGTGCTAAGATTTCATCCCTGTGAACACAAGACAAAAAGAAAGGTTATAGTAGCAGGATAGAACATCGCGCGTAGATAGTCTAAACGTCTGCTGGGGACCTGTTTTCAGAGTGAATGAAAAAGTTAGTAATACTTTGAGAATGATCAACATAGAATGCTTCGACAAACAGTGACTAAACACCACTTGGCGGATGTCGAGATTTCGTCCCACTTCGAGAAACAAAAAAGTCAACGAGACAGCGCGATTAAAAATAACGGCTGCAAAAATGGTTAGTAACATGAGAGTGAACAGTACAAATGCTTCATCGAGCAAACAGTGACTAAACACCACTTGGTGGATGCCGAGATTCCGTCCCTGTACAAGAAACGAAAAGGTCGACGAGACAGCACGATCAAAATGACGGCTGTAAAATGGTTAAAACATATGAACAGTTTAAAAGCAATAGGTTAAGCAATCATTGACTGAAACATATAAATGGACAGTATAACCGCTTTAGTTTAAGTGATCATTGACTGAAGCATATAAGTAACCTTGCAGAGGGACAGTTTAACCGCAATAACTTTAGCGATCATTGAGTAACCCTAAAAATTTGTAGTGTCGTTTTGCTAAACAAGTGCCGTCAAAAATTTCGGGGTTATAAATTGGACGCTCTGGGTCGTGAGAGTTGTCGCCATGTAGATCCACGTTTCAGTTTCTAGGACCTGCAAAAATAAGTCGTTGTCGTGTAGATCCGCGTTTCAGTTTCTAGAACCTGCAAAAATAAGTCGTCGTTGTGTAGATCCATGTTTCAGTTTCTAGGACCTGCAAAAAAAAATAACTTGGGCGCTCCGTGTTGAGAGTATCCGCCGTGTAGATCCGGGTTTCAGTTTTTGGGACCTGCAAAAATAAATAACTTGGGCGCTCCGGGTTGAGAGTCGTCGCCGTGTAGATTCGAGTTTCTGTTTTTGGGACCTGCAAAAAATAAATAAGTTGGGCGATCTGGGTTGAGGGTCGTCGCCGTGTAGATCCACATTTCAGTTTCTAGGACTTGCAAAAATAAACGGGTTAGTTTTACTTGTAAATGGTTGGTACCGTAAAATGGGCCAACTGTTGAATTTGAATTTGTGGGCCTGAGGGCTTCGCTCCCGTGCGTTTGGTACTGGTATTGCCGCAAGATGAACTGTAATAACGAACTCTGGACTGGAAAAATGGGCCATCGGTCAGTTTGTGGGGCCCGTGCGCTTGGCTGTTGGTGGAGGGTTATCTTCATTCTTGGTTGTATTCGGAAGGTCGCTTCTGGGTTTGATCATGAGTTACGGGCTTGCTGGTTTTGATGGAGAGCGGGTAGACTCAAACTTGCAGTGAAAATATGCACATATGGAAAAGATGCAATAAACATGTCCGACTGACCATGACAAGATGCACAACACATGACATAGTAATATGCATGGGACACAGGGGGATTAACATGTAAACAAGCAGGGACTCAAGACACTGAGAAATTATGTACACATGCATGCCTTTGAAGGCGACTCTAGTACTTATGCAAATATGATATATGCAGACTCTATTGACTCACGGCTCCATGCAGTCTAGCCTAACATGCATGACTCTCTTATAGGGTCTGAAGAGGGTCTTTATATGGGAAAAGTTTTTGTGATCAAGAATTCATTCCTGTGATGATCTTGGCAGAGTATGAGACAAGTGGACAGAACTGGGTGCAGTGAAGGATGAATCAGCCCCCAGTTTGATGTGTGGTTCTTGATGGTTATGACCTACTCGAGGAGCTATGGGTGTTGATGTGGCGGTACAAAATATCCTAACTTATGGTATGAGGACGAAATGGCCAACTTGGACGGACAAGGAACCGACTCATTCTAAAACAGCCCCCAGTCGGGAAGTCTATATGCAAGCCTACGAGAAAGGTGATGAGTATGACCTCTAGACGACTGACCAAAGAGCGCTTACATGAGAACAATGTTCTAAATCCTCGGAAATTTTAGTTGCCTCAAGATGTTGAATTTGTTTTATATATGTTTTTTTTTTTTGTTTCCCTTAGTTTTGCCTAGGCCGCCCTTTCGGGTTTTCAACCTACCGGGATATTTTTTTTTGCCTTAGATGAGAATGGTGCAATGGGAAAACTCTTTATGATCATGTGATAAAGTGGTTGTCGTGGCCGGACCTCCTTGAGGTTTCTTACGTATCCAGTTTATGGAATTAGGCCAACGTAGTTCAGGACTATACAAATCAATGGTCGTACCTCTTGGAGGGCTTTAGGGTTGTAATGTCAGGCTGGGTTGAGATGTCAAAGAAAGGATAAAGGCTCAAATAAACTCAATGCAAATTCCCTCCCTGAAGTATGCTAGATGGTATAGAAGTTTTTGATCTAGGCGAGGTGGCTAAGGGACCTATGTTTAGGTAAAGTCACTGTTTGGTTGTGCTCGAAGTGTTTGCACTCTTTTGGATCTTTGATCGCTCTCAAATTTTTTTCTGTTTTGTTTTTTTATTTTTGCTCATGAACTTTCGATTTCTCTCTTTTTTTTGGTATTTCTTTCGGTGGCTCTTTTTGTAGGTCGGTCCACCTTGCCTAGAAGGTTGCTTCTATTCCCATGTCGCACACACCCATTTCCCGGGTAAGGATGATTTGGTTAAGAAATGAAAGACTATGTGTTTAAGGCTCAAAGGGTTGCAAGTGGTAATGATGTATAGGGTAGTAAAGGATATTGATGTGAGGTTCCAAATGAATGCCTCATGTCCTCGGCACGGACGGTTCAACTGTATGTCCTCTATGGGGATGATCAATAAGGAGTTTTTGTTTAATTTTTTCCACAATGAAGGCTTTCTTTTCAATGTTTTTTTTTTGATTTTTTTTATTCCGTCATAGGCAACTTAAGTTCGTCATAGGATTGAACAAAGAACAATGATGGGAATCAAAATGCAATCTTTATTGAATCGAAGAAAAGCATTAGACAAAAAAGAAGCTAGACTCTATGGATGAATTGAAAGGACGAACTAGACATCATTAAACTTGACTGGACTCAACTAGACTTGCACACTAGGAGACTTCCACTAGACTTACACACCAGTGAATCCCTCATCTTCTTCTTGTTTGGTGATCTCTAACTCTCGAATGGTCATAGGTAGAGCAACATTTTCCTTGTAGCGTGCAAGGAAGACTGTGGTGAAATCGGACCAAGTTGGGTAGCTTTCCAAATCTAGGGAGTAGAACCATCGTCGAGCATGTGTATCAAGGGTCTGGGGAAACAGATGGACATAGAGTTTCTTGTTGATTCCCCTTAGAGCCACAGCAGTAGTGAAGGATTTCAGGTGATCCTGCGGGTTGTCGACTCCCGTGAAGGTGGGTACTTCAGGCATAGAGAATTTTCCTACTTGAGGGGTTCCTTGTAAGCTTACCCTTGATCTTAGTGTCAAACTTTCCTACGTTGGCACTATAATTGGAGATCAAGCCGCTACTCTTGAGCACAGAGGTGATCTTAGCCAGCATGGCATCCGAACCTTCTTCTCAGAATAGGAATCAGAAGGGATCCTTGACTCTTCTTCTCTTTTCCTCTCGATATCTTCAACCTTGAGCTGCGGCCTTTCCAACTCACTCATGAGCTCATCAAGCTTATCGTCAGTGGTTTTGACCATGGTGAAGTTTGGGGTGTGATTGGTGAGGTAAGGGATGTATTGAGTGGTGACGAGCTTTGTGGTGGTGATGGATTATGGGGTGATGGCCTTTTGGAATGTGGTGGTGTCTTCGAAGTAGCTTGTATACGAACCAATCTTCCCGACGATCGAGCCCAACCTTTGTCACCGTAATTCTTCCTCGAGCCCCCAATCCTGAACACAAGTCTCAACTTAGAAAGACGCCAAAGAAAGGACTTGAAAACAAAGACTCGTGATTTTTAGAAGACCCTCGATAGCTCCTAAGGTGAATGAATCTAAGGAAGTCTATATGAACTCGAATGCATGATGATGAAAATGCAATGACAGAGTTACAACAACAATATGCAAGATGCATGGTGGACTGACCTTGACATGTATGACAATGTATGGATGCTTCCTAGAATGACCATAAAGTACTTAATGAATAACTTGTCTAGACTTCTAGTTCATGAGACGTAGTGAACAAATGGAGACATAGATGAATGCATGACTTGAACTTTTGTACAAATGCAGATGCAAAATGACGCCAATGCAAGCATGACGACTAATTATGAATCCTAGCATGGAGCGTCTAAAGAAAAGAAAAATAATTAAAAAAAAGTTGGAGAGGGGAATTGGAGAGACTGACTCTTTTTTTTTTTGGCTAAAAGGTCCTAGAAAATTGTTCATGACTTCGACGCTATATGAAAATATATCATTGGGGAAATAAGTGCTCATTGAATAGAATTCTCGCACCATTTCTGGGCATTAGGAACTAGCTAAAAATAAAATAAAAGAATCCTAGCACGTAAGTACATGTTGGCACATAATCACGATATTTATGCATTCAGACAAGCATTATAACAACGCAGTTTACAGGCAAACATGTGATCAGACGGGCATTACAACGATACATGCACAACAAGCAAGCGAATGCACGAATGTGGGTTAAAGGCTTTTGGCTCCTGTGAGGTTACCACGACAAATGACAATTTTCGTTCGGCGGATGGTCGACACATCGATTGTAATTTTTTTCATCAACAAGGATTGATGAGTCATGGGTGAGGAAGCCTCGATTTGCACGATAGGACAACTGTATATTCCTTTAGATATACGGGTTGTCTACGAGTTGCGACACAAACTTCCTCGAGGGTCGATAAGGGTCAAAATTGTGCCTAAGCACATGCAAATGATGAAAATGATGCAAAAATATGGAACATGTTATTAAACAATTAAGCAAACTTGACGTTCGAGTCTCACTCTCTTAAATAAATCCCCAGTGAAGTCGCCACTGTAAGGACCCGGGATTTTCCTACGTGTTCCACAGAATGCGTCCTTATAGAAAATTTGTCAGTTGGGGGCTTAGATAAGTTCAAGGGACCATCGAGTTAGAAAAGCTTTTGAAAAGACTTGAATTGAATAAAAACCATGTAAGAGGTCACCAATCTGCTATTGGCGTTTTATCGAAGGGACAAATCGAAGGGACAAAACCGAAGGGACAACCCAATATCGCTAAAAGGGAACTGATCATGTTTTTAGAAAGACTCCCGCTTATATAAAACATATAAGTACCCAAAAATAAAGGGTTCGGGGGCGAAGGTACGAGGTGGAAAGGTGTTAAGCACCCAACTCGCCCGTATTATGACGGCCTCTACTAACTCAAGTTTGCTTAATAATTTAAAGACATAATTCCCATGCAAAACCGGATTAACAACCTAGACTTAGACTATTAATTGGTTCATCACAAGCATCACAACATTTATTTTTAACCCTTATTTAGACATGCATTTGATTGACAAGTTGAGCAGCACAAAGACTATACAGACATTAATAGGAAGCAGTAAAAACGTTACCTAGCATGATATCTACATTATGACTACTAGAAAAATAAACAGTTAAGCAATTAATTTAATTTGAGCCCTCAGGAATTTGTACCTAAACTGTAGGCTATATTTGACAAGAATAGTAAAAAGAGATCTCAAGTAAAGAAAGAGGGCGAAGCTCGGTGTTAATACTCCCGAGAATAGAATAGAATTGTTTATGGAAGAACGAGGGAGAAGCTCAGAGTCAATACTACTGAGAATAGAGGGTGTCAACTGTAGACTGTGTGTTTTGAACTGAGGGTGAAGGGTTGTTGATATAGGCGAGGGAAGTAGGGTTGTACGGTCGAATTTAAGCTGAAAATCGGATTGGGCTTGAAAAATCAGTCGGGTCGAACCAAGGTCAGCGCCGCTAGGGGCCCTGGAAATTTGGTCAGCGCCGCTAGCGGCCCTGACAGCTTTCCAGATGGATTTTGTCGGGGCCATATCTCACTCGTTTGGGCTCCAAATTGGATGATTCCAAATGCGTTGGAAATATTATTGGGTCTAGTTTCATATGGCTTTACTCACCCGAAGGAGTAAGGAGAGGTCAGTTTTGGAATGCGCATCAGTGTTGGGCTCGTAACTCCTTGGTTGGGAATGTGGTGTGGGCTTATGATATGTCATTGGAAAGCTATTTGAATAAGGAATCCAAAAATATAAGGCTCACAAATTAATTCAACAAAATGAACTCCCAAATTGGGCTGGAAATACGGTCCACGGTATTCGGCTACATGTGTTTTGACCCTAAACTTTGTTTGGCCATAACTCTTAGGTGTGGAAACGTATTTGGACATGGAAGGAAGCAATCGAAAGCTCTTGAAAGGGGATTTTAAATGAAGTGGAAATGAAGGAGTGTTTTGGAGGAAAAACCTGAGACCTTATCTTAAATATTAAAGCAAAAATAGCAGTTCAAGCTTAAAAATTACTCCTTTCATCATCTGGCTTTTGCGGAGAAATCTGAGGACGATTTTTTGGCGTCTTCAATAATCCGCCCTAGAGAAAACGTGTCTCACACTGGTCACTGCTACCAAGAAGCTTTGACACTACATGCTACAACACTCCATGCATATAAAGTCAAGGATGAATCCGTTAAAGTACTTGTTCGAAAAACCCATTCTTAGTGGAAGGATAGCAAGATGGATTGTCATGTTTTCAGAATTCAATCTAACTTTTGAACACCAAAAGGCGATCAAAGGACATGCTATTTCTGAACATCTCGCTGAAAACCCAGTTACTAGTGAAGATGCTACACATGACTTTCCAGACGAAGGAATAATGAGTGTCGAGGAGAACACTTGGCGATTATACTTTGATGGAGCCTCAAACCAAAAAGGTTATGGCGTAGGAGTACTATTAGTCATCCCTGAAGGCACACATACTCCCATAGCCGTCAAGTTAGATCATGAGGTAACCAACAACGACACCGAATATGAAGCATGCATCATTGGTCTAGAAACGGCAATAGAGTTACAAAATAAGGATCTAAAGGTATATGGAGATTCAACTCTCATTATAAACCAAGTTTCCAAAAAATGGAAAGTGAAAACCGAATCCCTGGCACCTTACCAGGAATATCATGAAAAGATAGCCAAATATTTCACTTATGTCCGTTTCACATACCTTCCTAGAGATGACAATGAATTTGCAGATGCCTTAGCAAAGATGACTTCCATGATAAACATCCCAGATGATATAATCTCCATGCCCATTCACATTCAAAGGCGCACTGAGCCCGCCTTTTGTAATGCACTTGAAGTATGCCTCAACGAGGAAGAAGAGGAGGAATGGTTTACCGACATTCTCAATCTACTCGCCAAACGCGTTTACCCTCCACAGTCCACACCTAGGCCACAAAGAGCCTTAAGAAGACTAGCCGCACAATACATACATGTGCAAGGCACAATTTATAAAAAGACACCACAAGGGTTAAGTATTCTATGCTTAAAGGAACGTGAGGTCATCAAAGTCATGAGCGATGTACATAATGGCGTATGTGGTCCCCACATGAATGGACTCACCTTGGTCAAGAAAATCCTAAGGCAAGGATACTATTGGACTACAATAGAAAAAGATTGCATCAAATACGTGAGAAAGTGCACACGCTGCCAATTCCAAGCTAATTTACAACATAGACTTCCTACCCATCTTCATACATTAACTTCACCATGGCCGTTCTCTGCATGGGGTATTGACATCATCGGAAAAAGCACCCCTACAGGAAAAGGAGACCATGAATACATATTAGTCGCAATAGACTACTTTACCAAATGGGTTGAAGCTCGTTCGTACGCAATGATAGCGTCCAAACACGTGGCAAAGTTCATACATGACAACAGCATTACCAGATATGGGGTACCCCACGAAATCATAAGTGATCAAGGATGTTGCCGAGCTTTTCACTAAGATTAAAATTCAACATCGATAGTCTTCACTTTACAGGCCACAAACAAATGGAGTCGTAGAATCCGCAAACAAAAACGTGAAACAAATGATAACTAAGATGACGAAAAACTACGATGATTGGCCCGACAAGCTACAATTCACCTTATTGGGAGATAGAACCACCATTCGGTCCTCAACAGGAGCAACACCTTATTCTTTAGTATACGGAGTGGAGGCGGTAGTCGCAATCGAGGTAGAAATTCGCTCTTTGAGGATAGCTTTGAAAAGTGAATTACCCGAAGTAGATTGGGTCCAAGCCCGGTATGACCAATTGATTCTACTAGATGAAAGACGACTAAATGCCCTACATTATGTTCATTTCTACCAAGCAAGGATGGCAAGACATTTTGATGAACGATTCCAGGCTAGAGAACTAAAAGAAGGAGACTTAGTCCTAAAAGAGGTGAGACCGATTGTGGCTGATCCTCGGGGAAAGTTCAAGCCTAATTGGGTCGGCCCATACCTTATCAAGACAATGCTATCCGGTGGAGCGGTAAAGCTAATGGACTTAGACGGCAACGAGTTCACCCAACTCACAAATAGGGACCAACTCAAGCGGTTTTATGCATAAATGTGGCTAAAGTCCATTACATGCTCTAAATATAAGAAAGTAATAATAAAGTGCGAAAAAATGATAATAATAAATAAATAAAAGGGTAATTCTAAGCTACATCTACTTGGGCATGCAAACCCGTTATTTGAATTATAGTACTACGCAAAAAGGACAAGACTTACTAGACAATTAAAGGTGGACTACTCCTTCTTGTCTTTGACTTCTGGCTCTTGGACGGGTTCGCTAGGCTCATCGAGTTCCATTCGTTCTTTCGGAGCCCATCTTTCCCTACCATAGCTAGAAGAGGCCTCGTGATCATTGGGCCTCCTTGCAGTTACTTGCTTGGCCGAATGGGCCGGATTCTTCTTTTTCGTGGATTGGGCCTATGCCTTGCCTTTTTCCTTACCCTTAGTTTGGGGCTTGGAAGGTTTAGTGGGCCTATCAACTGGAGTTATCCTTACACCACTAGGCTCATCATATTTGCGAGCCTTGAATAACTCCTTTTCTTCCTCTAGGAGCCTTTGGTTGACTTGATGGTCACCGCTCCAAATCCACTCCTCCTAAAAGCTAGACAACCCGTTTGAGTGCGGGTAGACCGACTTAGTCCACACTTGGCGACGGTTCCAGTGTCGTTCCCAATTAGACACCAAGGAGGATGTTAAGGGCCTTTGACAAGGAGGTTCACAGCTCACGGTCGCGATCCTTTGCCTTAAGCCATATTGGCGGAGGAGGCGATTCGGCAGGAAGAACGTCAAGGTATTCAAACCAATAATCCTCGTAAAGGGCACATTCTCACTACACCCTACAATCTTGGTGGTACGCCACCATAGGATGAACCAAGCTAGTTGGATATTGGAATAGAGATATGCTATCCACTCCTCCCGAGAGGACTCGGAGAACTTTCGACGCCTCACCGGAAAGTGTTTAGGGAGGAACATCCTAGTATCTATTGGAGCCTCAAGCAAGTCGAGCCTCTCTTGGAGCCATATCTACACAAAAACAACAAAGAGAAAAATTCAAGTCAATACAAGACAAGAATTTCACCATATAAAGTTAAATCCATAAAGATTAAGACTTTATCACAATAGTTACTTAAAGGAGTAAAGGGCTCCCGGTGAAGGACTCTTGATGATTTCTCTTGAGCCTATCTAAAGTAAGGATTGTCTCTCCCACAACCAAGTGCATAGGAGAGCTATCACATTGTATTTGCTCGGTCACCCTAAGAAGGCAAGCTTTGCCCCTGTTGATGGTAAGCTTCTTTTTGGAGGGAATAAGAGCGTCTTCGTTACCACTAACAAACAAATAAAGATGGAGGAGGCAAAATACAAAGGCAAGTTTCTTGTACCTCATATCCATTGCACCCTGGGCCTTGGAAGTGAAGAAAGTCACAAGCTTGGCAAGGTCGACGTCCTCACCATGAAGCACTTGACCCGCTTGACGGGGAGACAACCCAAGGTACCTTTGGAAATCACCCACGAAAGCATTCCCCAAGTAGGGAACGGCAGGAGGACTTTCGATTGGAAAGCCCATTATGTCGGAGAATTCCTCCACCAAAGGGCACATCTCCTGAGCACCAAAGCGGAAGACATGGAATTTTGGGTCCCAAAACACGACTGAAGCATGAAGAAAATCCCATAGAATATTAACTTGTTTAAGATGAAAGAAGGAATTGAGGTGGAAAGGAGTGAGCTCTAACCTCTCCTCTACAGTCATGGAAGCCAACCAAGCATCAAAAGCATCATCAAAGTTCACCATTGTTAAGATTAAGGATTTTCTCTCAAGGAATTCTCTCTCTAGGGGCTTAAAGCAAGTGGTGAGAAGAGAAGAGAAAGAAACCCAACTATATAGAGGCTACAGTTTGATTCTCGTCGAAAATTTAAGGAAATTCAGACAAACGACGAAAAGAGGTCAGGCGGCCTTGAAGGTAGTCCAGACGGTCCACCCGGCTCTACGCTGGACAGGGCTCTACCTTCCTAATTCCCACTTGGACAGATTTTGGAAGCCTATCCTTATATTTTCCTTACCTTAATTTTGGCTCTTGACACTTTTCTACTTATTCCCTCTTTATTTTCTTTCCTTCTTTTTATTTTGATTATCAAGTTCCACTTTTAATCCTTTTATTTTCTGATTTTCTTTATTAATATTTTCCCCTTTTATTATCTTTTTTCTATTTTTACTTTTCTTTACTTTATTTTTATTTTAGGGGAAGGGGTACCCCAAATGTGCTAATTCTCGGGAATCCTAAACTCCCGAATGTCGTGATTTGTGATTTTCCACTCGGAATTAGTTGATTGAAGTTCACATATGGGCATTTGCGTGATATGTTTGTGCGTGAATAAAATGTAATAATTTGTAGCAGGTTTAATACAAGCCCGAAAGTTCGAAATGCACTACAACAAATATCACTGGCCATCTTCGCCAGTACTCGAACCCACTTGAGACGACTCTCCAGGTCCACTCGATGGTGGAGCACCCGAAGGACCGGACTGAGGCATCGCCTAAGCTATAATGAACCCGTCAAGTAAGCGGGATCCAACGAATAACGAGGTGGCTCCGACATGCCGGGATAACCGCCATACCCCGTACTCTCATGACTCCAAGAACCCCTTGGAGGGATTGGAGGATACATGGGCATAAGATAGCCCGGATACCCCATATGGGGAGGCGGTGCAGGCCACTGTGGAAGAGAAGGCACTTGGGGCGAGCTCCCCGTAGCCACTCTAGACTGAGGCGTCCCCTGACGCACCTCTACACTCTCCTGCCTAGGAGGAGGACGCTGTGGTGTAGACACCAACTCCGGGGTGCGAACAACTGAAGGCCTAGGAGGCCTCACCACAGGAATAGGCTGCGAAAATAAGCTCCAGGTCAGAAAAGTACCAAAAATTCAAATCAAGCATTAGTACTTAAAATGAACATACCTCTCGAATGTCGGGCCGACGACTCGTGCATACACTCCGAGACATGAATTTGGAAATCAGGCTCTTAAGGGCATGCATACCCCTAAAGACCTTCCTTGTCTCAGCAGCATCCAACTGCGCACATAAGAAAAAGAATCAGCATAAATACAAAGGAAACATTGCAGATAACAATGAATTTTCACTTACCCCCCTACAGCCAGCTGGTAGAGGCAATCCCTCAACCTCCTCATCAGGGCCACGAAACTCAAGGACTTGTATAACCTGAGGAGTAGGATGTTGAGAAGAAACAGCCGAAGAGCTCGAAGCACTCTGCAAAGATTTAAGAATGTCAGACACATTTCTAAATTTCCAAACGAAATTAAGAAACAAAAGCAAATTACTTACCGGATCGGTAGAGAAGTTGAGGCATAACCGCGCCTCAACGAAATTAGTATAAGCCACCATGATGTCCACCTCAGGATCAACTGGAAGCAAATACTCAAGGGCATTCGGCCCAACGGTGGCCGCCCACATCTGCTCCACGGTAAGGTGACGAACAAAAAGCATAGAATCCGAAGGATCCAGGAACCCTCGGAGCCGGAAGGTCGGGGAAAGTCTTCCTAATCAGTTACTCCCCCAAGAACCACTCGAAACCAAAGGGACCCTTAATAAGGATTCTCCTCTGGTCGTACACCCGGGCACCCAAAAATCTATTCGAGAGGCCCGGGAAGTAATCCGTCCACGGAAACCAGTCGACCTGCAAAAGCAAGAATGAGCACACAAAAGGATAAAAGGACCAAAGAAGAACAAAGGAAAGTTGTTTACATCCTGAGCGGTCAAGGGATATATCGCCTCCCTAACGGCGTGCAGAGTAGTAAATGGGCAAGAAGCCCGTCCCCTCCAGATCTGCATCGCTGGAAAGGAGAAATCCCCAATCTCGAGAAGAGGGGCAAGGTTAGAGAAATGCTCATAAAACCAAATCTAAGACATACAAAGTACATGGATTAGGCACAAGATATTAATAAAGAGCCGAAACAAAAAGTACAAGAAGGGTAAAAGGAAATTACCTCCATAACCTTCCAATAACCGACTAAGGAGACACAAGATGCGCCTTTCTCTTCACTCAGGCGACTGGACTGCCTCAAACACCGTAGAAGACAAGAGTATGCGGGAAGACCCCAGTTATACTCCGCAACTCTATCCAAATCCCGCAAGCACGGGAAATAACGAACATGGTACCTACTAGCCTTATCCGAAAAGATGGAACAAGATAGAACAAGGGCCAAGAAAAGGCGGGCGTGCTGCTCCGTTATGATCTTCTTCAACTTCCTCGGGTTGGTAAAAAACTGGACCATGACGTCGGTCCGACCATACTCCCTACCATCCCAGTTGGTCCTGAAAAGACCAAACATCTCCACCATAACCTCCCGGCTCACATCTCCATAAGTGACAGGAGTACCGGTGCAAGGGAGCCCGGAAATGAGACCAAACTCGAAAGGGGTGATCATGATCTCACCCATAGGTACTGGTAGTATCCCAGTACCGCTCCACAAGGCCTCTAACCAATACGCGATCGGAGCGCTCAGCTGAAGCCATGGACGCTAAAAAGTGACTGAAGCCACAACGCGCCACAATAGCATCCACCGAAGGAGTCACGTAGGTACGGGCTTTAGATACCCGAAAGGTTACCATAACCCCGCATGGCCGTGTCGACGTCCTAAAACAGCACAAAAAATTGTAAAGACAATTAGCTAAGTGATCCTAGTAACAACTACCAGTCTTCCGTTTAGTCCTAAAGTTTTACAAATCGTAAAATTTAGCATTTTAGCTAAACCAATATGACAAGAGTAAATTTTAAAGAAAGTAAATTTCACACAAGTTTATTCTCCACAAATATACTCACAAAAAGGCAAACTTCATTCAAGTTTGTTTGGGAGCCATGGATGAAGAACAAAAAATGTAGTTTTTGAAATTTGAATGAAATTCGCAAAACTCAATAATTCACACAATTTTTAGTTTTGATACTCAAAAAAACAAGAACAACCAACAAAATCAAGTTCTACTAAGGATTTGAGCAAGAAACCTCAAGATTTGGAGCTAGGGGCTTTGATGGAGGTTGAAGAATTTGAGCAAAAATGGAGGAAAGAGAAAGAGAAGGCTCGAAATGGGCAAGATGACCCATTTCGGCCTCCCTTTCTCCTCTGAAAGCAAAACCTTGCAAAATGACCTAGTGCCGGGACAAACCGCCACGTGGATGATCAAAATGCCACGTGGATGGTCAGACCGCCCAGCTGGCGGTCAGACCGTAAGCCACGCGGAATGGCCGCTCCACCAGGCGGCATCGCCGCTTCAGCAAGCGGCATAAGCGCTCCAGCCAGCGGCCAAGCCGCTCCGCGTAGTGGTTCAACCGCTTGACGTGGCGGTTATACCGCCTGGTGTAGACGCCAAAAAAGCGTCATCAGATTTCTCCGCAAAAGCCCGATGATGAAAGGAGTATTTTTTAAGCTTGAACTGCTATTTTTGCTTTAATAGTTAAGATAAGGTCTCAGGTTTGTCCCTCCAAACACTCCTTAATTTCCACTTCATTTAAAATCCCATTTCAAGAGCTTTCCATTGCTTCCTTCCGTGTCCAAATATGATTCCACACCTAAGAGTTATGGCCAAACAAAGTTTAGAGTCAAAACAGATGTAGCCGAATACCATGGACCCTGTTTCCAGCCCAATTTGGGAGTTCATTTGGTTGAATTAATTTATGAGCCTTATATTTTTAGATTTCTTATTCAAATATATTTCCAATGACATATCATGAGCCCACACCAAATTCCCAACCAAGGAGTTACGAGCCCAACACTGATTCGCACTCCAAAACTGCCCTCTCCTTACTCTTTCGGGCATATCTCGAGGTCCACAAAAGTTTGGAACTGAAACCAAATCCATACGAAACTAAACCCAATAAGCTATCCAACGCGTCTTGAATCATCCAATTTGGAGCCCAAACGAGTGAGATATGGCCCGGACAAAATCTAGCTGAAAAGCTGTCAGCGGCCCTTGTCCAGCGCCGCTAGCGGCGCTGCCTTTTCCTTCGGGCCCGGCTCATTTTTCAAGCCCGTCTCATTTTTTAGCTCAAATTCGACCTTACAACCCCACTTTTCCACGCCTATATAAACAACCCCTCCCCTCAGTTCAAAACACACAATCTACAATTGACACCCTCTATTCTCAGTAGTATTGACTTTGAGCTTCTCCCTCTTTCTTCCATAAACAATTCTATTCTATTCTCGGGAGTATTGACACCGAGCTTCCCCCTCTTTCTTTACTTGAGATCTTTTTTTACTATTCTTTCAAATATAGTCTACAGTTCAGGTACAAATTCCTGAGGGTTCAAATTAAATTAATTGCTTAACTGTTTATTTTTCCAGTAGTCATAATGTAGATATCATGCTAGAATAACGTTTTATTGCTTCCTAAATATTGTCTGTATAGTCGTTGTGCTGCCCAACTTGTCTAATCGAATGCATGTCTAAACAAGGATTAAAAATAAATGTTGTGATGCTTATGATGAACCAATTAATAGTCTATGTCTAGGTTGTTAATCCGGTTTGTGTGGAAGTTATGTCTTTAAATTATCAAGCAAACTTGAGTTAGTAGAGGCCGTCATAATACGGACGAGTTGGGTGCCTAACACCTTCCCACCTCGTACCTTCGACCCCAAACCCTTTATTCTTGGGTACTTATATGTTTTATATAAGCGGGAGTCTTTCTAAAAACATGATCAGTTCACTTTTCGCGCTATTGGGTTGTCCCTTCGGTTTGTCCCTTCGATAAAACGCCAATAGTAGATTTGTGACCTCTTTCATGGTTTTTATTCAATTCAAGTCTTTACAAAAGCTTTTCTAACCCGATGGTCCCTTGAACTTATCTAAGCTCCCAATTGACAAATTTTCTATAAGAACGCACTCCGTGGACACTACAACAATTTCAGGCATCAGACACGCTTATTTAGACACACTTTCAAAACCGTGGAAAAAAAAACGGAGTCTACCACGCTTTTAACCGTGGAAAAAAAAGCGTGGCAAAAAAATTAAACTTAAACACGTTTTGGACCGTGACAAAAAAATAAATAAATGAAACACACAGCTTTATCCTCACGCTAGCTTCTTCTCAGATCTACTTCCTCAACCCATCTCTCTCTCTCTCTCTCTCTCTCTCTCTCTCTCTCTCTCTCTCTCTCTCTCCTTCCTCCGTCTATGTCTGAGCGCTCTCTCTTCTTCCTCACCACTGCCGAAAACAGCAAATCAGATCAACACTAGAACACTAGCGAACGAGATCTTCAATCTGAAACCGAGAAATCGGGATGTTCATCCCAAAGAAGGCGTTTTATCTTCATTCAAATCCGTTTATATGTTTGATTTGTAACTATAACCCTCATTGTTTGTTTAATTTGAACTCAATTTATCTAATTGGGTTGCTTTCTATTTGTTCATGAAACCCTAGCTGCGGATGGGCTCTCAAGTCAAAGATTGTGGCTTGGTCAAGAAAGGAAAATCCAACAACAAGGTAAGTTTAACTAATTTTTGGTGAAATTTCTCAAGTTAGAGATGTTTTCCTTCAAGTTTCACTAAAACTTTGGGTAACTGTTCATTGTTTCAATTTTTGCGAGAAGAGCGAGCGAGAGGCTGAAGACAAGAGAAGCGGCTAAATCGACAAGGTTAATGCAATGGAAGCTCGAAGAAGAAAACGACAAGTGGGATGCTGTATCAGGTATCAATTCCTCAAAAATTAGTTTTTTTCTTCTAATTTTTCGTTTCTAATTCATAAAATTGTTTGTTTAACCCAGTAATGGAGCATCATTTTCGCTGTTTTAATTTCATTTCTAGGGTTTTGCCGTCTCCTCTCTCTTAATCGGAGCCTTGTTGTTCCATGCGTAAAAAACAATTGGGAGCTTCCATTGTGTAATGTTCAGTTTGTTTCACTCATCTAATTTCGTTCTAGGGTTCTGCGAGTTAGAGGGTGTTTGGGCGTTTTGTAGCAATTCTTTTGTTTTGCATCTACAAGCAAGTTCATATGATTTAGGTTCTGCAATTTCAACATGTTTACTGATATAAAGTTAGTGATGTGGTGCCATTTGTTTATTCATGAATTTAAGTTGATTGTGCTTGAATTTGTCAAATTGTGTGTTTATCTTTGAATAATGTTGTCTCCTTTTGGCCTGCTTGGATGGATGGATAAAATACTTGAATTTCATATTGCATTCTGCATTTTCAACTATGTTGTTTTTATGGTTTAAGGCTGAAAACTTAGACGAAATTCAGCACACAAAGTGGGGAAGCAAAGTAAATTAGCTAGAATTTGTTTTATGCACTTTATTATCTAAATTCTGGTTTTTTTTTGGATTGTTATACTGCCTGACATCAGATCGGATTTTGGCTTATGTAAGCTTCTTTCTTGCTGGTGTATTGTTTGGAATAATATGAGAAGTTAGGGAAAGAAGTTAGAGTGAGAAGCCACCCTTGCTAATAGAAGCCATGTGGAAGTTATTCCTGCTTCTGTTATAATACATGCTTAACTCCCATGTTCATGTTTTGTTTTTTTACCATAGACTTAGTTGCTTATTGGTGCTCGAGTAAGGGAAAGGTATGGATATGCCATTAATCTTCTTCCGAATGGGTAGAATCTGTGAGTGTTCATGATATTATATTGTCATTCATGTTTTTCTAATTTGTGCAGAATCTGTCATTCATGTTTGTTTGTTGGTTCTGTGGAGCCATTGCTACTCAAAAATAAGGTCTATCATAAATGTTCCTTTTCCTTGTTACAACCTGCAAATATATGCCAAATTAAGATATGTGCTGATTGTTAAATGCTTATTATAGGTTGATTTGGTCATGTTTGGGCATGTGCACAACTATGAGGGGACTTGTGCTATTTATCAAGGGCAATGCAAGGGCAAACCTGTGAAGGATCAGAACGGGATCGACACTTATGATAACACTAACTATACTGCTCCTGTTCAAGCTGTTATTGGAATGGCAGGCTTCAGTTTGGATGAATTCTCACCCACTGTAAGAACACAACAACCTTGTTACGCAACACGATTCGTAGAAGCAGACAACACTCACAAGGTTATTGTCTGAAAACCTTTTAACTCTTTTTGTGCTCTGTGCAGGCCCCAGACTGGAGTTTATCAAGGATCCATAAGTTTGGATATACAAGAATACATGCAACAAGGAACAAACTGAAACTAGAGGTTACTTCATTTCTCCCTATTTCTGTGGGCTTTTTTTTTTTGGGTCTACGACTCTTGTCCTGTGCTCAAAGTTGCCCAAATTTGGCCTGTGGGTTTGGTTTGGTTTGGTTTCAGTTGTGTTATGTGGATTTGGTTTGGTTTAGTTGTGCCCTGTGAGCTTATTGCTTCCTATTTTTCTTTTTCTTTTTTGGTTCTAAGACTCTTGTCCTGTGCTCAAAGTTGTCTAAATTTGCAAATTGGGATTGTTGGTTTTGTTTGGAATCAGTTGTGTTCTATGAGTTTGGCTTGGTTTTGTTGTGTTCTGTGAGCCTATTGTCTCTCTTTTTTCTTTTTGGGTCTACGACTCTTGTCTTGTGCTCAAAGTTGTCAAAATTTGCAAATTCGGCATGTCAGTTTGGTTTGGTTTCAGTTGTGTTCTATGGGTTTGGTTTTTTTGGTTGTGTTCTAGTGAGCTTATTGCTCCCTGTTTTTTTTGGGGGGGGGTCTACGACTCTAGTTCTATGCTCAAAGTTATCAAATTGTGCACTTGGCCTGTGGGTTTCCTTTGGTTAGTTTCAGTTCTCATGATAATCTCTTTGCTAAGCTTATGAGGTTGTCGATGCTTGGGAGAAATGAAGAGTGTATTGTGTGCATATTTTTGTTTTATCTGCAAAATAGAATCAGGCTTTTGTGTAGAATCAGGCTTTAGTGTTGATTCAAACAAATGTTTGCATTCTGTTTTTGTGTTATTTTTGTATTATAAATATATCTTACCATTATTTTTTACATGGGACTCATAGGCCTCTCGAAACATTTCAAGTCGTGGAAATGGAAGTCAAGATGACAGTTCTAGCCGAAGGTCAAGAAGCTCTACTCGAGTTCATGAAGATCAATTGCTCAACATTGAAGCCTAAGAAGATTAATTGCTCTGTCTTCAGCTTGTTGTCTTAGTTTACGTTTCTTTAGTTGTTTTCTATTGAATACTGTCATGACTTAAGTTTTTTTTAGTACTTGTTTTCCAAACGCTGACAAGATGACGTTTCTTTATTGACATAATAGAGATTTTTATATGCATTTATGGTGTCTTGATCAAACAACCATATATATACACATTACGGACTTACGGTAGCTACGTGTACTACCGTAATGTTAAATTATTTTTTCCGTTTTATTTTTGAATATAATTTGTCACAACTCCTCCCAAAAAAAAGTCACGGTGAAAAACGTGGCAAAGTCTTCCCGAGAAATTATTTTACCGCTCAAAACCATTATAATATATTTCTCGCTTAAAATTGCAGGAAAGATTTCTGCACATTTTATTACGCTGGTAAGCGTGGCAAACTTGAATGTATCCGCGGAAAAAACCGTGGAAACAAGCGTGGTAAAAATTCCACCCAGCTTTTTGCCACGCTTTTTCCAACCGTTTTTGCCATGCTTAGTAGCGTGGAAAGGCCCGCATTTCACCGTGGAGAACAGCCATTCTTGTTGTAGTGGGAACAACGTAGGAAAATCTCAGGTCCTTATAGTGGCGACTTCACTGGGGATTTATTTAAGAGGGTGAGACTCGAAAGTCAAGTTTGCTTAATTGTTTAATAACATGTTCCATATTTTGCATCATCTGCATCATTTGCATGTGCCTTGGCACAACCTTTTGACCCTTATCGACCCTCGAGGAAGTTTGTGTCGCAACTCGTAGACAACGCGTATATCTAAAGAAATATACAGTTGTCCTATCGTGCAAATCGACGCTTCCTCACCCATGACTCATCAATCCTTGTTGATGAAAAGAATTACAATTGATGTATCGACCATCCAACGAACGAAAATTGCAATTTGTCGTGGTAACCTCACAGGAGCCAAAAGCCTCTAGCCCACATTCGTTTATTCGCTTGCTTGTTGTGCATATGTTGTTGTAATGCCCGTTTGATCACATCTTTGCCTGTAAACTGCGTTGTTGTAATGCAGTTTACAGGCATGAATATCGTGACTATGTGCCAACATGTACTTACGTGCTAGGATTTTATTTATTTTTTTAGCTAGTTCCTAATGCCCAAAAATTATGCGAGAATTCAATTCAATGAGCACTCGTTTGCCCGATGATATATTTTCATATAACGTTGAAGTCATGAACAATTTTCTAGGACGTTTTAGCAAAAAAAAAAAGAGCCCTTCTCTCCAATTCCCCTCTCCCACTTTTTTTTATTATTTTTCTTTTCTTTTCTTTATTGTTTCGATGTAATTCAGATTCGGCCAAAAAAAAAAAAAACCGAAAATTTAAAAAAATTGCCGAAATTTCTTTTTTTTTTATTTATCCCATTTTCCATTTTCTTTCAGTCTAGCATAAGAAAAAAAAATATATAAAAATTTCGGAAAATTAAAAAAAAAAGAATAAAAAACAAAAGCCGAAATTCCTTCTTTTTTTTATTTATTCCATTTTTTGTGTCTAAAAAAAATAATACGATGGTCCGTCTTTTTTCTATTTTTCTGATTTTCGTTCATCGACTTCGTTTTTCCTTTGATATGAGGGGAAATAATTGGGCATTAAGGCTTAGGTTTTTACTTTTTTTATTTTCCATTTCTTCGCATTGCATTGCATTGTACCTATTGGACGCTCCATGCTAGGATTCATAATTAGTCGTCATGCTTGCATGGTCGTCATTTTGCATCTGCATTTGTACAAAAGTTCAAGTCATGCATTCATCTATGTCTCCATTTGTTCACTACGTCTCATACACTAGAAGTTTAGACAAGTCATTCATTAAGTGCTCTAGGGTCATTCTGGGGAGCATCCATACATTGTCATACATGTCAAGGTTAGTCCGTCATGCTTCTTGCATATTGTTGTCGTAACTCTGTCATTGCATTGTCATCATCACGCATTCAAGTTCATATATAGTCGTCCATAGGCACATTCACCTTAGGAGCTATCGAGGGTCTTCTAAAAATGACGAGTCTTTGTTTTCAAGTCCTCTCTTTGGCGTCTTTCTAAGTTGAGAATTGTGTTCAGGATTGGAGGCTCAAGGAAGAATTACGGTGAGAAAGGTTGGGCTCGATCGTCCAGCAGATTGGTTCGTGTACAATCTACTCCCAAGTCACCACCAGATTCCAAAAGGCCGTCACCCCATAATCCATCACCACCACAAAGCTCGCCACCACTCAATACATCCCTTACCTCACCAATCACACCCCCAAACTTCAGCATGGTCAAAACCACTGACAAGAGGCTTGATAAGGTCATGAGTGAGTTGGAAAGGCTCCAACTCAAGGTTGAAGATTTGGAAATGAAGAAAGAGGATGAAGCAAGAATCCTCTCCAACTCCGACTCTGAGGAAGAAGGACCAAACGCCAAGCTGGCTAAGATTCTTTCTGTGCTCGAAAACAGCGGCCTGTTTGCCAACTACCATGCTAATGTTGGTAAAGTCAATCCCAAAGTGAAGGGCAAGCTTCCAGCCAAGTTCTCCATGCCCGAGGTTCGGATATTCACAAGCACTGATAATCCACAAGACCACCTCAAAGCCTTCACTACTGCCATGGGTTTAAGAGGAGTTGACAAAAATATCTACATTCAGATGTTCCCACAGACTCTTGATGCCCCAACTCGTCGTTGGTTCTACACCTTGAATTTGGAAGACTACCGCACTTGGTCCGATTTCACTACAGTCTTCCTTGCACGCTACAAAAAAAATGTTGCTCTACCTATGACCCTTCGAGAGTTAGAGATCACCAAACAAGAAGAAGATGAGGGATTCACTGCCTTCCTTAGGCGTTGGAAGCTAAAGATAGCCGAACTAGTTGAGCGACCTTCGCAAGCTGATCAAATCCGCCAACTCATCAAGAACCTGCAACCTGCTTACAAGGAACCCCTCAAGTATCAAGTAATTGACTCCTACAACCGGCTCTATGTTGTGGCTATCCTAATTGAAGATGACCTTCTTAAGAATTCCACTTAAGTTGTGAAGAACGCGAGTATCTACAGGGGGCTGTCCTTCATGTCCGTGTGAACAGCCTGTGCTCGAGAAGTTGAAGAGAGTCGAAGTTTCCTAGCGTGCAAGTCTAGTTGAGTCCAGTTGAGTTTAATGATGTCTAGTTTGTCCTATCAATTTGTTCATAGAGTCCATCTTACTTCTCGTGTAATGCTTTTCTTCAATTCAATAAAGATTGCATTTTGATTCCCATCATTGTTCTTTGTTCAATCCTGTGACGAACTTGAGTTGCCTATGACGGAATAAAAAAAAAATTCAGAAAAAAAGAAATTCAAAAGAAAGCCTTTATTGTGAAAAACATTAAGCAACAACTCCCTAATGATCATCCCCATAGAGGACCTAAAGTTGAACCGTCCGTGCTGAGGACAAGAGGCATTCATTTGGCACCTCACATCAATATCCTTTACTATCCTATACATCATTACCATTTGCAACCCTTTGAGCCTTAAACACATAGCCTTTCATTTCTTAACCACATCATCCTTATCCGGGGAATAGGTGTGTGCGACATGAGAATAGAAGCAACCTTCTAGGCAAGGTGAACCGACCTACAAACAAAGCCACCGAAAGAAATACCAAAAAGAAAGAAGAGAGAACTCAAAGTTCGAGAGCAAAAAAAAAAAACAAAAGAGAAAAAAATTCGACAGCGATCAAAGATCCAAAAGAGTACAAACACTTCAAGCACAACCAAATAGTGGCCTTACCTAAACATAGGTCTCTTAGCCACCTTGCCCAGATCACAAACTTCTATACCATCTAGCATACTTTGGGGAGGGGATTTATATTGGGTTTCTTTGAGCCTTTATCCTTTCTTTGACACCTTAACCCAACCTGATATTACAACCCTAAAGCCCTCCAAGAGGTACGACCATTCAATTGTATAGTCCTGAACTACGTTGGCCTGATTCCATAAACTGGATACGTAGGAAACCTCAAGGAGGTCCGGCCACGACAACCACTTTGTCTCATGACTATAAGGAGTTCTCCCATTCCACCATTCTCATCTAAGGCAAAAAAAAAATGAGCCCGGTAGGTTGAAAATCCGAAATGGCGGCCTAGGCAAAAGTTAGGGCAACAAAAAAAATATATATATAAACAAATTCAACATCTTGAGGCAACTTAAATTTCCGAGGATTTAGAACATTGTTTCTAATGTATGCTCTTTGGTCAGTCATCTAGAGGTCATATTCATCACCTTTCTCGTAGGCTTGCACATAGACTTTCCAACTGGGGGGCTGTTTTAGAATGAGTCGATTCTTTGTCTGCTACGTTCCAAGTTGGCCATTTCGTCCCCATTCCTTAAGTTAGGATATTTTGTACCGCCGCATCAACACCCATAGCTCCTCGAGTAGGTCATAACCATCAAGAACCACACATCAAACTGGGGGCTGATCCTTCCTTGACTGCACCCAGTCTTGTCCACTTGTCTCTTACTCTGCCAAGATCACCACAGCAATGAAATTCTTGATCACAAAAACTTTTCCCATATGAAGACCCTCTTTAGACCCTATAGGAGAGTCGTGCATGTTAGGCTAGGCCGCATGGAGCTGTGAGTCAATAGAGTCTGCATACATCATATTTGCATAAGTACTAGAGTCGGCTTTAAAGGCATGCATGTGTACATAATTTCTCAGTGTCTTGAGTCCCTACGTGTTTACATGTCAATCCCCCTGTGCCCCACGCATATTACTGTGTCATGTCTTTTGCATCCTGTCATGGTCAGTCGGGCATGTCTATTGCATCTTTTCCCTATGTGCATATTTTCACTGCAGGTTTGAGTCTACCCGTTCTCCATCAAAACCAGCAAGCCCGAAACTCATGAACAAGCCTAGAAGCTACCTTTCGACTACAACCAAGAATGGAGATAACCCTCCAACAACAACCAAGCGCACGGGCCCCACAATTTGACCAAAGGCCCTTTTCTCCAGTTTAGAGTTCGTCATTACAGTTCATCTCGCAGCAACATCAGTACCAAACGCGCGGGAGCAAAGCCCTCAGGCCCACAAATTCAAATTCAACAGTTGGCCCATTTTACGGTACCAACCATTTACAGGTAAAATTAACCAATTTATTTTGGTAGATCCGAGAAACAGAAACGCGGATCTACACGGCGGCCATTCTCGACCCAGATCGCCCAAATTATTTATTTTTGCAGGTGCCAGAAACTGAAACGCGGAACTACACGGCGGCAATTCTCGACCCAGATCGCCCAAATTATTTATTTTTGTAGGTCCCAGAAACAGAAACATGGACCTACATGGCGACTCTCGACCCGAGCACCCAAATTATTTATTTTTCCAGGTCCTAGAAACGGAAACATGGATCTACACGACCACTCTCGACCCGAGCGCCCAAATTATTTATTTTTGCAGGTCCTAGAAACGGAAACATGGATCTACACAGCGACTCTCGACCGGAGCGCCCAAGTTATTTATTTTTGCAGGTCCTAGAAGCGGAAACATGGATCTACACGGCGACTCTCGACCCGAGCGCCTAAGATATTTGAAATGCTTCAGTCAATGATCGCTTAAAGCGGTTACACTGTCCATTTGTTTTTTTAATGCTTCAGTCAATGATCGCTTAAAGCAGTTATACTGTCCATTTGATTTTAAATGCTTCAGTCAATGATTACTTAAAGCTGTTATATTGTCCATTATTTTTTATATGTTTCAGTCAATGATTGCTTAACCTATTGCATTTAAACTGTTCATATGTGTTAACCATTTTACAGCCATCATTTTGATCGCGCTGTCTCGTCGACCTTTTCGTTTCTTGTGCAGGGACAGAACCTTGGCATCCGCCGAGTGGTGTTTAGTCACTGTTTGCTCGATAAAGCATTTATACTATTCACTCTCACCAGTATTACTTCCCATTTTACAACCGTCATTTTGATCGCGCTGTCTCGTCGATCTTTTCGTTTCTTGTGCAGGGACGGAATCTCGGCATCCGGTGGTGTTTAGTCACTGTTTGCTCGATAAAGCATTTATACTATTCACTCTCACCAGTATTACTTCCCATTTTACAGCCGTCATTTTGATCGCGCTATCTCGTCGGCCTTTTCGTTTCTTGTGCAGGGACGGAATCTCGGCATCCGCTGAGTGGTGCTTAGTCACTGTTTGCTCGATAAAGCATTTATACTATTCACTCTCATGTTACTAACCATTTTTACAGCCGTTATTTTTAATCGCGTTGTCTCGTTGACTTTTTCGTTTCTCGTACAGGGACGGAATCTCGAAATCCGCCGAGCGGTGTTTAGTCATTGTTTGTCGAAGCACTCTATGTTGATCATTCTCAAAGTATTACTATCTTTTTCATTCACTCTGAATACAGGTCCCCAGCAGACGTTTAGACCATCTAGGGACGGCGTTCTATCCTGCTACCATAACCTTTATTTTCTCTTGTGTTCACAGGGATGAAATCTTAGCACACTACGAGCGTGTTCCAACTCAGGTTTGTCGTCATATGCATGCATATTGTACATTCTCACACACCGTTGCACATCAGCATCCTGCATGTCGCCTTATGAGTACTTTGATCTTCGCTTTTACTCAAGCTCGATCAAAGTGGGGGCTTCTGTAGACGCCAAAAAAGCGTCTTTAGATTTCTCCGCAGAAGCCCGATGATGAAAGGAGTAATTTTTAAGTTTGAACTGCTATTTTTGCTTTAATAGTAAGATAAGGTCTCAGGTTTATCCCTCCAAACACTCATTCATTTCCACTTCATTTAAAAGCCCCTTTGAAGAGCTTTCCATTGCTTCCTTCCGTGTCCAAATACGATTCCACACCGAAGAGTTATGGCCAAACAAAGTTTAGGGTCAAAGCAGATGTTACGAGCCCAACACTGATGCGCACTCCACATTCCCAACCAAGGAGTTACGAGCCCAACACTGATGCGCACTCCAAAACTGACCTCTCCTTACTCTTTCGGGCATATCTCGAGATACACAAAATATTTGGACGCATCTTAAATCATCCAATTTGGAGGCCAAACGAGTGAGATATGGCCAGGGCAAAATCCAGCTGAAAAGCTGTCAGCGGCCCAGGCCAACGCCGCTAGCGGCGCTGCCTTTTCCTTCGGGCCCGGCTCATTTTTCAAGCCCGTCTCATTTTTCAGCTCAAATTCGACCATACATCCCTACTTTTCCACGCCTATATAAACAACCCCTCACCCTCAGTTCAAAACACACAGACTACAGTTGACACCCTCTATTCTCAGTAGTATTGACTCTGAACTTCTCCCTCTTTCTTCCATAAACAATTCTATTCTATTCTCGGGAGTATAAGCGGGAGTCTTTCTAAAAATATGATCAGTTCACTTTTAGCACTATTGGGTTGTCCCTTCGGTTTTGTCCCTTCGATAAAATGCCAATAGCAAATTTATGACCTCTTTCATGGTTTTTATTCAATTCAAGTCTTTACAAAAGCTTTTCTAACTCGATGGTCCCTTGAACTTATCTAAGCCCCCAATTGACAAATTTTCTATAAGGACGCACTCCGTGGAACAATGTAGGAAAATCCCGGGTCCTTACACCTGGCCCACTCTCTCACCTCTGACGTTTCTTTGGGCCATTGGTTCAAAATCAGTGGACCCTTATACTCCCGGACCCGATAACCCGATCCGAATAACCCGACCCGTGACCCAATTCAACCAGAATTGCAAGACCCGAAATTGACCCGAAAATCCGAAACAACTCGATCCAAACCGAACCGACCCGAGATTAGCAAACTCGATATGACCCGTACCCGAATCTGATCCAATCCGAAACCGACCCAATCTGAATAAATCGAAGGGACCCAAACCGAACACAACCCGAAATTCATGACCCAAACCAACCCAAACCCGAACCGAAACTGATAAAAATTTATTTATATATTTATTTATTTATTTATTTATTTTAATTAGTTATTAATTAATTTATTTATTTGTTAGTGTTTTTAAAATAGTAAAATTATAATCTTTTAAAACCTTGTGATTACACTCACCTATTAAAATATCTATTTATGTAATTAATTTATATATTTGTAGCCCTGTAATAATTACCTTACAAAAATTGCAACGTAATTGATTACATATCCTAAACTCTGTTAGATTTACTCCTATAAAAATTGCAAGCACTCCAAAATATACTCCCTCCGTCCCAATTTAATTGTCCACTTTGAAATATGTGACTCTAAACATTGTGATAAGATATTGATTGAAAACAACATGTAATCATTCTGATGTTCACCTGACTTCTACCCGAACTCAAAATGTTGTAATGCGATCGGGGATAATTGTACTAAAATCGAACTTGAAAAAAAATTTGTGACTGAAATCTGTCCGACCCATTTCTGACCCGAAATAACATGACCCGAATTGACCCGAAAGCAAACCGA
Source organism: Tetragonia tetragonoides (assembly GCA_038025085.1). Lineage (NCBI taxonomy): Eukaryota > Viridiplantae > Streptophyta > Magnoliopsida > Caryophyllales > Aizoaceae > Tetragonia > Tetragonia tetragonoides. Next base: position 25,051,708 of record CM076149.1, read on the forward strand.
ACCGACCCGAACCCGAACCGAGTACAGTGAGTGATTATCCAATTCAACCCGATCTCATATGGCAAGAACCGGATTGACTCGACCCGACCCGCAACCGACCAGAAAACAACATGAACTGAATCAACCTGAGCCCAAATATACCCGACCCGACCTGACCCGAACCCAAACCGAAATTAGAGATAACCCGAACCGAAACGACCCGACCCGAACCCGACCCAAATGACCCGTTTGCCAAGTCTACATAGCAGTTATTTGCACGCTAAAGTCCGTTATAAAAACAGGACTACTTTAAACCCACAGGTTTGCACATTCATACTTGGCCAAGTGGCATGGGCTCAAACCCGACCTAAGGTCTGAGCAACTTTTTATTACCCTTTACTACTTATACTATTTCTAACGAAATATTTTTATTGTGTAACCTACAGCATTGGGTTCCCCTTCGACTGAAAATCGAAGGACGTTTATTGTTTGACCTACAGCATAGGGTCACCTTACGACCAAGGATCGAAAGATTTTATCTCTTTTTTCTAACGAAATATTTTCATTGTGTAACCTACAGCACAGGGTTCCCCTTCGACTGAAATTGAAGGACGTTTATTGTTTGACCTACAGCATAGGGTCACCTTTCAACCAAGGATCGAAAGATTTTTTATCTCTTATTTTATTTCTAACGAAATGTTTTTTATTGTGTAACCTACAGCATAGGGTTCCCCTTCGACTGAAAATCGAAGGACGTTTATTGTTTGACCTACAGCATAGGGTCACCCCCTTTCGACCAAAGATCGAAAGATTTTTATCTCTTATATTATACATGCATGGTACGTTTTGAGCAAAAGGGCTTGTATTAAGCCTAAGTTTATGGATGAATGATTATTTTAATTTTGTTATTTATTGCTTTATTATTAAGGAATCATGCTTTGTTTGTGGATTGGTGGATGAATCAGGTATGTGTCCTCTAAATTGCAGGTTTTAGCATATTTATCATCTCTTAGCAATAAAAGCATGTAACTTGATAAATTGTTAAAAGAGGTCACAATAATAATGCTTGTTCAAACCCATTAGTTAAAACTAGGAATTTGGAGAAATTGAATCTTGTTTGGAACCGTAGCATTAATAATTATATTGAATCGATTAGTAAAGGCCGTTGTTGTTAACGGGCGAGTTGGGTGTCTAACACCTTCCTAACTCGTACCTACGCCCCCGAACTCATTTATGAAGTCAATCCTCCCAATAGGGATTGGGGTGCACAGGAGTTGAGTTGACGTCTTTCTAGACTATCGACTTGATCGCCAAGGTTCCCAAATTACCTCAAAATTTGGTGGCAACATCCGACAATCTAAATCATGTCCTTGGTACAAAAATCTCTATGTGCATACACACTAAAAGATTCACGAAATTCGATCACCCAACGCGCTCTCCCAGCCTGTCTTGAAACCCCGACCCCCGAAAGGAGGGCCGAGGTAAGGCACGCGGAAAAGAGGGGAGAAAAATACGGCAGCCTACACATTCATTCCAATATACCACGCACATACCTCCAAAAACTTTCTTCATCTGAATTGATACGTATAGATACACCAATAACACATGTGAATCTGAGAAGTAATTCAGAAGGACAAAACTACCCTCAACTAAGTAAATTGACCAAACTACATCAAAAACTTTAATGGCTAAAAAAAGTGGTCTAGAGGCGTTTTTTGGAAGAAATATTGGGCCAACTCATTCTTGATGATTAAGTATATGATATTATGTATAATTACGGAATTACCCTTATTACCTTCATTCCAATGTACCACGCACATACCTCTAAAAACATTCTTCATCTGATATTGATACGTATAGATACACCAATAACACATGTGAATTTGAGAAGTAATTCAAAAGAACAAAACTACCCTCAACTAAGTAAATAGACCAAACTACCATAAAAAAACTTTAATGGCTAAAAAAAGTGGTCTAGAGGCGTTTTCTGGAGCAAATATTGGGCCAAGTCCTTCTTGATGATTAACTATATGATATTATGTACAATTACGGAAATACCCTTATTACCTTCATTCCAATGTACCACGCACTTACCTTCGAAAACATTCTTCATCTGATATTGATACGTGTAGATACACCAAATAACACATGTGAGTTTGAGAAGTAATTCAGAAGGACAAAACTACCCTCAACTAAGTAAATTGACCAAACTACCATCAAAAAACATTAATGGCTAAAACAAGTGGTTTACATGCGGTTTTTGGAAGAAATATTGGGCCAAGTCCTTCTTGATGATTAAGTATATGGTATTATGTATAATTACGGAATTACCCTTATTACCTTCATTCTAATATACCACGCACATACCTCCGATAACTTTCTTCATCGGATATTGATACGTATAGATACACCAATAACATATGTGAATTTGAGAAGTAATTCAGAAGGACAAAACTACTCTCAACTAAGTAAATTGACCAAACTACCATCAAAAAACTTTAGTGGCTATAAAAAGAGGTCTAAAGGAGTTTTTTAGAGGAAATATTGGGTCAAGTCCTTGTTGATGAATAAGTATATCATATTATGTATAATTACGGAAATAACCTTATTACCTTCATTCCAATATATCACGCACATACATCCAAAAACTTTCTTCATTTGATATTGATACGTATAGATACACCAATAACACATTTGAATTTGAGAAGTAATTCAGAAGGACAAAACTACCCACAACTAAGTAAATTGACCAAACTACCATCAAAAACATTAATGGCTAAAAAAAGTGGTCTAGAGGCGTTTTTTGGAGGAAATATTCGGTTAAGTCCTTCTTGATGATTAAGTAAATGATATTATGTATAATTACGGAATTACCCTTATTACCTTCATTCCAATATACCACGCACATACCTCCAAAAACTTTCTTCATCTGATATTGATACGTATAGATACACCAATAACACATGTGAGTATGAGAAGTAATTCAAAAGGACAAAACTACCCTCAAGTTAGTAAATTGACCGAACTATCATCAAAAACTTTAATGGCTAAAAAACGTGGTCTGGAGGCGTTTTTTGGAGGAAATATTGGGCCAAGTCCTTCTCGATGATTAAGTATATGATATAATGTATAATTACGGAATTACCCTTATTACCTTCATTCCAATATACATCGCACATACCTCCGAAAACTTTCTTCGTCTGATATTGATACGTATAGATACACCAATAACACATGTGAATTTGAGAAGTAATTCAGAAGGACAAAACTACCCTCAACTAAGTAAATTGACCAAACTACCATCAAAAAACTTTAGTGGCTAAAAAAAGAGGTCTAAAGGAGTTTTTTTGAGGAAATATTGGGCCAAGTCCTTCTTGATGATTAAGTATATGATATGATGTATAATTACGGAATTACCCTTATTACCTTCATTCCAATATACCACGCACATACCTTCAAAAACTTTCTTCATCTGATATTGATACGTATAGATACACAAATAACACATGTGAATTTAAAAAGATATTCAGAAGGACAAAACTACCCTCAACTAAGTAAATTGACCAAACTACCATCAAAAACTTTAATGGCTAAAAAAAGTGGTCAAGAGGTGTTTTTTGGAGGAAATATTGGGCCAAGTCTTTCTTGATGATTAAGTATATGATATTATGTATAATTACGGAATTACCCTTATTACCTTTATTCCAATATACCACGCACATACCTCCGAAAACTTTCTTCTTCTGATATTGATACGTATAGATACACCAACAACACATGTGAATTTGAGAAGTAACTCAGAAGGACAAAACTACCCTCAACTAAGTAAATTGACCAAACTACCATAAATAACTTTAATGGCCAAAAAAAAGTGGTCTAGAGGAGTTTTTTGGAGAAAATATTGGGTCATGTCCGTCTTGATGATTAAGTATATGATATTATGCATAATTACCGAATTACCCTTATTACTTTCATTCCAATATACCACGCACATTCCTCCGAAAACTTTCTTCATCTGATATTGATACGTATAAATACACCAAAAACACATGTGAATATGAGAAGTAATTTAGAAGGACAAAACTACCCTCAACTAAGTAAATTGACCAAATTACCATCAAAATCTTTAATTGCTAAAAAAGTGGTCTAGAGGCGTTTTTTGAAGAAAATATTGGGTCAAGTCCTTCTTGATGATTAAGTATATGATATTATGTATAATTACGGAATTATCCTTATTACCTTCATTCCAATATACCACGCACATACCTTCAAAAACATTCTACATCTGATATTGATACGTATAGATACACAAATAACACATGTGAATTTGAGAAAATATTTAGAAGGACAAAACTACCCTCAACTAAGTAAATTGACCAAACTACCATCAAAAATATTAATGGCTAAAAAAGGTGGTCTAGAGGCGTTTTTTGGAGGAAATATTGGGCCAAGTCTTTCTTGATGATTAAGTATATGATATTATGTATAATTACGGAATTACCTTTATTACCTTCATTCCAGTATACCACGCACATACCTCCGAAACTTTCTTCTTCTGATATTGATATGTATATATACACCAATAACACATGTGAATTTGAGAAGTTACTCAGAAGGACAAAACTACCCTCAACTAAGTAAATTGACCAAACTACCATAAATAACTTTAATGGCCAAAAAAAAGTGGTCTAGAGGAGTTTTTTGGAGAAAACATTGGGCCAAGTCCGTCTTGAAGATTAAGTATATCATATTATGCATAATTACGGAATTACCCTTATTACCTTCATTCCTATATACCACGCACATTCCTCCGAAAACATTCTTTATCTGATATTGATACGTACAAATACACCAATAACACATGTGAATATGAGAAGTAATTCAGAAGGACAAAACTACCCTCAACTAAGTAAATTGACGAAATTACCATCAAAATCTTTAATGGCTAAAAAAGTGGTCTAGTGGCGTTTTTTGGAGGAAATATTGGGTCAAGTCCTTCTTGATGATTAAGTATATGATATTATGCATAATTACGGAATCACCCTTATTACCTTCATATCAATATACCACGCACATACCTGCAAAAACTTTCTTCATCTGAAATTGATACGTATAGATACACCAATAACACATATGAATTTGAGAAGTAATTCAGAAGGACAAAACGACCCTCAAATAAGTAAATTGAACAAACTACAATCAAAAACTTTAATGGCTAAAATAAGTGGTCTAGAGGCGTTTTTCGGAGAAAATATTGGGCCATGTTCTTTTTGATGATTAAGTATTTGATATTATGTATAATTATGGAATTACCCTTATTACCTTCATTCCAATATACCACGCAAATATCTCCAAAATCATTCTTCATCTGATATTGATACGTATAGATGCATCAATAACACATGTGAATTTGAGAAGTAATTCAGAAGGACAAAACTACCGCCAACTAAGTATATTGGCCAAACTACCATAAAAAAACTTTAATGACTAAAAAATGTTGTCTAGAGGAGTTTTTTTAAGAAAATATTGGGCCAAGTCCTTCTTGATGATTAAGTATAAATACACCAATAACACATGTGAATATGAGAAGTAGTTCAGAAGGACAAAACAACCCTCAGCTAAGTAAATTGACCAAACTACCATCAAAAACATTAATGGCTAAAAAAAGTGGTATAAAGGCGTTTTTTTTGGAGGAAATATTGGGCCAAGTCCTTCTTCATGATTAAGCATATGATATTTACGTATAATTCGGAATTACCCTTATTACCGTCATTATAATATACCACGCACATACCTCCGAAAACTTTCTTCATCTGATATTGATACGTATAGATACACCAATAACACATGTGAATTTTAGAAGTAAATCAGAATGACAAAACTACCCTCAACTAAACTACACTCAACTAAGTAAATTGAACAAGCTACCATCAAAAACATTAATGGTTTAAAAAGTAGTCTAGAGGCATTTTTTGGAGGAAATATTCGGTCAAGTCCTTCTTGATGATTAAGCATATGATATTACGTATAATTACGGAATTACCCTTATTACCGTAACTATAATACACCACGCACATACCTCCGAAAACTTTCTTAATCTGATATTGATACGTATAGATACACCAATAACACATGTGAATTTTAGAAGTAATTCAGAATGACAAAACTACCCTCAACTAAGTAAATTGACCAAACTACCATCAAAAACTTACATGGTTAAAAAAATGGTCCAGAGGCGTTTTGTTGGAAGATATATTAGGCGAAGTCCTACTTAATGATTAAGAATATAGGTTATTATGAATCTAATTGCAGAATTACAATTATTACCTTCATTCCAATATACCACGCACATAGCTTCGAAAACATTCTTCATCTGATATTGATACGTATTGATACGTATATAGACACCAAAAACACATTTGAATTTGAGAAGTAGTTCAGAAGGACAAAACTACCCTCAACTAAGTAAATTGACCAAACTACCATCAAAAACATTAATGGCTAAAAAAAGTGGTCTAGAGGCAATTTTTGGAGGAAATATTGGGCCAAGTCCTTCTTGGTGATTAAGTATATGATATTATATATAATTACGGAATTACCCTATTACCTTCATTCCAATATACCATGCACATACCTCCAAAAACATTCTTCATCTGATATTGATACCTATAGATACGCCAATAACACATGTGAATTTGAGAAGTAATTCAGAAGGACAAAACTACACGCAACAATGTAAATTGACCAAACTACCAACAAAAACATTAATGGCTAGAAAAAGTGGTCTAGAGGCGTTTTTTGAAGGAAATATTGGGCCAAGTCTTTCCTGATGATTAAGTATATAATATTATGTATAATTACGGAATTATCCTTATTACCTTCATTCAAATATACCAAGCACATACCTCCGAAAACATTCTTCATCCGATATTGATACGTACTGATAGACCAATAACACATGTGAATTTGAGATGTAATTCAGAAAGACAAAACTACCCTCAACAAAGTAAATTGACCAAACTACCATCAAAAACTTTAAGGGCTAAAAAAAGTGGTCTAGAGGCGTTTTTTGGAGGAAATATTGGGCCAAGTCCACCTTGATGATTAAGTATATGATATTATGTATAATTACAGAATTACCCTTATTACCTTCATTCCAATATACCACGCACATACCTCCGAAAACTTTCTTCATCTGATATTGATACGTATAGATACACGAATAACACATGTGAATTTGAGAAGTAGTTCATAAGGACAAAACTACCATCACCTAAGTAAATTGACCAAACTACCATCAAAAACATTAATGGCCAAAAAACGTGGTCTAGAGGAGTTTTTTGGAGAAAATATTGGGCCAAGTCCATCTTGAAGATTAAGTATATCATATTATGCATAATTACGGAATTACCCTTATTACTTTCATTCCTATATACCACGCACATTCCTCCGAAAACTTTCTTTATCTGATATTGATACGTACAAATACACCAAAAACACATGTGAATATGAGAAGTAATTCAGAAGGACAAAACTACCCTCAACTAAGTAAATTGACCAAATTACCATCAAAATCTTTCATGGCTAAAAAAGTGGTCTAGTGGCGTTTTTTGGAGGAAATATTGGGTCAAGTCCTTCTTGATGATTAAGTATATGATATTATGCATAATTACGGAATCACCCTTATTACCTTCATATCAATATACCACGCACATACCTGCAAAAACTTTCTTCATCTGAAATTGATACGTATAGATACACCAATAACACATGTGAATTTTAGAAGTAATTCAGAAGGACAAAACGACCCTCAAATAAGTAAATTGACCAAACTACAATCAAAAACTTTAATGGCTAAAATAAGTGGTCTAGAGGCGTTTTTTGGAGAAAATATTGGGCCAAGTCCTTCTTGATGATTAAGCATATGATATTATGTATAATTACGGAATTACCCTTATTACCGTCATTATAATATACCATGCACATACCTCTGAAATTTTTCTTCATCTGATATTGATACGTATAGATACACCAATAACACATGTGAATTTTAGAAGTAATTCAGAATGATAAAACTACCTTCAAATAAGTAAATTGACCAAACTACCTTAAAAAACTTACATGGCTAAAAAAATATCCAGAGGCGTTTTGTTAGAGGAAATATTAGGCGAAGTCCTTCTTAATGATTAAGAATATAGGATATTATGTATATAATTACGGAATTACAATTATTACCTTCATTCCAATATACCACGCACATACCTCCAAAAACTTTCTTCATCTGATATTGATACCTATTGATACGTATGTATACACCAAAAACACATTTGAATTTGAGAAGTAGTTCAGAAGGACAAAACTACCCTCAACTAAATAAATTGACCAAACTACCATCAAAAACTTTAATGGCTAAAAAAAGTGGTCTAGAGGCATTTTTTGGAGGAAATATTGGGCCAAGTCCTTCTTGATGATTAAGTATATGATATTATACATAATTACGGAATTACCATTATTACCTTCATTCCAATATACCATGCACGTATCTCAAAAAGCATTCGTCATCTGATATTGATACCTATAGATACGCCAATAACACATGTGAATTTGAGAAGTAATTCAGAAGGACAAAACTACCATCAACTAAGTAAATTGACCAAACTACCATCAAAAACTTTAATGGCTAGAAAAAGTGGTCTAGAGGCATTTTTTGGAGGAAATATTGGGCCAAGTCTTTCTTGATGATTAAGTATATAATATTATGTATACTTACGGAATTACCCTTATTACCTTCATTCCAATATACCACGCACATACCTCCGAAAACATTCTTCATCTGATATTAATACGTACTGATAGACCTATAACACATGTGAATTTGAGATGTAATTCAGAAGGACAAAACTACCATCAACTAAGTAAATTAACCAAACTACCATCAAAAACTTTATGGGCTAAAAACAGTGGTCTAGAGGCATTTTTTGGAGGAAATATTGGGCCAAGTCCTTCTTGATTATTAAGTATATGATATTATGTATAATTACGGAATTATCCTTATTACCTTCATTCCAATATACCACGCACATACCTCCGAAAACTTTCTTCATCTGATATTGATACGCATAGATACACCAATAACACATGTGAATTTGAGAAGCAGTTCAGATGGACAAAACTACCATCACCTAAGTAAATTGACCAAACTACCATCAAAAACATTAATGGCTAAAAAAAGTGGTCTAGAGGCGTTTTATTGGAGGAAATATTGGGCCAAGTCCTTTTCGATGATTAACTATATGATATTATGTATAATTACAGAATTATCCTTATTACCTTCATTCCAATGTACCACGCACATATCTCCGAAAACATTCTTCATCTGATATTTATACGTATAGATACACCAATAACACAAGTGAATTTGAGAAGTAATTCAAAAGGACAAAACTACCCTCAACTAAGTAAATTGACGAACGTTTGAAAAGTGTAGTATTCTCCATGCAGACCTATTGGTCCCAGGTCTTTATCTTTCCTCGTGCTGTTTTGAATCACATTGATAAGCTTTGTTGTGCATTCTTATGGACTAGTTCTTGTGCTCCCTCAAAAAGAGCTCTTGTAGCTTGAGACCAAGTGTGTACTCCAAAGTCCAAAGGAGGGCTGGGAGTGTTTCATTTGCAAATGTGGAACTCACCATCTGTTGGAAAATTGGTATGGGATTTACATAAATTGAAAGAAAGGCTTTGGATACAGTGGGTCTCTGCTTTCTACATTAAGGGTCAGGGTTTTTGGGAGATGAATTGTCCCAATCAAGCATCATGGATGGTGAAACAGATTTTTGAAGACAGAGATAAGGTTAAGAATGTTGTTATTGGCAGCACATATTATACTATAAGCTTGGCTTATAAGAAACTGTCACCTAATAGGCCAACAGTGCCGTGGACAAAGCTTTGTTGGGCTCCTCTAAATATCCCAAACCAAGCTTTTTGTTTTTGGCTTGTTTGCAAGCAAAAGCTACCTACTATGGATAGAATGGCAGGCATGGGGATTGGAAATGTATCTAGTGTGGAGTGTGTGTTGTATAACACTGAAAATGAATCTCACTCATACTTATTTTTTGAGTGCTCCTTCTCTAGGGAGCTTCTAGAACTACTGTTAACATGGTTGGGTGTTGCTGTCCCCTCCTTCTCTCGGGAGCACCTGATGAACTGGGCAATGAAGTTTGTTGTGGGGAAGAGTCCAAGGAGGAAAGTTACAAAGGTTGTCCTGGTGGCTGCTTGTCATGCTGGGAATGCAAAGATCTTGGGAGCACCTGGGAAGCTGGGAATGCAAAGATCTTCAATTAGGAAAACAGACGGGCAAGCGATGTTTGCAGGGAAATTATTCACCAGTTACATGCGCGCGCAAATGGTTCAAAGTGCCTGAAAATCTATAACTTGATGAAAAATGAGCTAAATTTTGTACCTTAGTCTATTTTACTAGATAATAGGTGGTTTGTTTTACCTCCCCTTCGTGGTATATCTGGATGTGAGAAGTCAGATTATACCAAGATGCTGTAATGATCATTTCTTTTTTGGAAATAAATTTACTAATTTTTCCAAAAAAAAAAAAAAAAAAAGTAAATTGACCAAACTACCATCAAAACATCAATGGCTAAAAAAAGTGGCCTAGAGGCGTTTTTTGGAGGAAATATTGGGCCAAGTCCTTCTTGATGATTAAGTATACAATATTATGTATAATTACGAAATTACCCTTATTACCTTCATTCCAATATATCACGCTCATACCTCCGAAAACTTTCTTCATCAGATATTGATACATATATATACACCAATACATGTGAATTTGAGACGTAATTCAAAAAAAAAAAAAAAAAAAAAAAAAAAAAAAATCTACCCTCAGGCCTCAACTAAGTAAATTGACCAAACTACCATCAAAAACATTAATGGTTAAAAAAAGTGGTCTAGAGCCGATTTTTGGAGGAAATATTGGGTCAAGTCCTTCTTGATGATTAAGTATATGATATTATGTATAATTACAGAATTACCCTTATTACCTTCATTCCAATGTACCACGCACATACCTCCGAAAATCTTCTTCATCTGATATTGATACATATAGATACACCAATAACACATGTGTATTGCAGAAGTAATTCAGAAGGACAAAACTACCCTCAACTAAGTAAATTGACCAATCTACCATCAAAAACATTAATGGCTAAAAAGTAGTCTAGAGGCATTTGTTTGGAAGAAATATTGGGCCAAGTCTTCTTGATGATTAAGTATATGATATTATGTATAATTACGGTATAACCCTTATTACCTTCATTTCAATATACCACGCACATACCTCCAAAAAATTTCTTCATCTGATATTAATACGTATAGAGACACCAATAACACATGTGAATTTGAGAAGTAATTTAAAAAAGACAAAACTACCCTCACGCACGTACCTCCGAAAACTTTCTTCATCTGATATTGATACGTATATATATACCAAAAACACATGTGAATTTGAGAAGTAATTCAGAAGGACAAAACTACCGTCAACTAAGTAAATTGACCAAACTACCATCAAAAACTTATAATTACGGAATATACCACGCACATACCTACAAGTCATTGATGATTAAGTATATGATATAACGTATAATTACGGAATTACCCTTATTAGCTTCATTAAAATATACCACGCACATACCTACAATATACCACGCACATATTATATGTAATTACGGAATTACCCTTATTACCTTCATTCCAATCTACCACGCACATACCTCGACAAAACTTCTTCATCTGATATTGATACGTATAGATACGCCAATAACATATGTGAATTCGAGAAGTAATTCAGAAGGACAAAACTACCCTCAACTAAGTAAATTGATCAAACTACCATCAAAAACTTTAATGGCTAAAAAAAGTGGTCTAGAGGCGTTTTTTGGAGGAAATGTTGGGCCATGTCTTTCTTGATGATTAAGTATATAATATTATGTATATAATTACGGAATTACCCTTATTACCTTCATTCCAATATACCATACACATACCTCCGAAAACTTTCTTCATCTCATATTGTTACGTATAGATAGACCAATAACACATGTGAATTTGATAAGTAATTCAGAAAGACAAAATTACCCTCAACTAAGTAAATTAACAAAACTAACATCAAAAACATTAATGGTAAAAAAATGTGGTCTAGAGGCGTTTTTTGACGAAAATATTGGGCCAACTCCTTCTTGATGATTAAGTATATAATATGATATATAATTACGGAATTACCCTTATTACCTTCATTCCAATCTACCACGCACATACCTCGACAAAACTTCTTCATCTGATATTGATACGTATAGATACGCCAATAACATATGTGAATTCGAGAAGTAATTCAGAAGGACAAAACTACCCTCAACTAAGTAAATTGATCAAACTACCATCAAAAACTTTAATGGCTAAAAAAAGTGGTCTAGAGGCGTTTTTTGGAGGAAATGTTGGGCCATGTCTTTCTTGATGATTAAGTATATAATATTATGTATATAATTACGGAATTACCCTTATTACCTTCATTCCAATATACCATATACATACCTCCGAAAACTTTCTTCATCTCATATTGTTACGTATAGATAGACCAATAACACATGTGAATTTGATAAGTAATTCAGAAAGACAAAATTACCCTCAACTAAGTAAATTAACAAAACTAACATCAAAAACATTAATGGTAAAAAAATGTGGTCTAGAGGCGTTTTTTGACGAAAATATTGGGCCAACTCCTTCTTGATGATTAAGTATATGATATTATATATAATTACGAAATTACCCTTATTACCTTCATTCCAATATACCACGCACATAACTCCGAAAACTTCTTCATCTGATATTGATACGTATAGATACACCAATAACACATGTGAATTTGAGAAGTAATTCAGAAGGACAAAACTACCCTCAACTAAGTATATTGGCCAAACTACCATCAAAAAAGTTTAATTGGCTAAAAACAGTGGTCTAGAGGCATTTTTTAGAGGAAATATTGGGCCAAGTCCTGCTTGATGATTAAGTGTATAATATTATGCATAATTACGAAATTACCCTTATTACCTTCATTCCAATATACCACGTACATAACTCCGAAAACTTTTCTCATCTGATATTGATACGTATAGATCACCAATAACACATGTGAATTTGAGAAGTAATTCAGAAGGACAAAACTACACTCAACTAAGTAAATTGAAACTACCATAAAAAAACATTATTGGATAAAAAGAGTGGTCTAAAGGTGTTTTTTGGAGGAAATATTGGGCCAAGTCCTTCTTGATGATTAAGTGTATAATATTATGCATAATTACGAAATTACCCTTATTACCTTCATTCCAATATACCACGTACATAGCTCCGAAAACTTTCTTCATCTGATATTGGTAGGTATAGATACACCAATAACAAATGTGCATTTAAGAAGTAATTTAGAAGGACAAAACGACCCTCAACTAAGTAAATTGACCAAACTATAATCAAAAACTTTAATGGCTAAAAAAAGTGGTCTAGAGGCGTTTTTTGGAGAAAATATTGGGCCAAGTCCTTCTTGATGATTAAGTATATGATATTATTTATAATTACGGAATTACCCTTATTATCTTCATTCCAGTATACCACGCACATACCTCCGAAAACTTTCTTCATCTGATATTGATACGAATAGATACACCAATAACACATGTGAATTTGAGAAGTAATTCAGAAGGACAAAACTACCCTAAACTAAGTAAATTGACTAAACTACCATCAAAAACTTTAATGCCTAAAAAAAGTGGCCTGGAGGCGTTTTTTGGAGGAAATATTGGGCCAAGTCCTTCTTGATGATTCAGTATATGATATTATGTATAATTATAGAATTACCCTTATTACATTCATTCCAATATACCACGCACATACCTCCGAAAACTTTCTTCTTCTGATATTGATACGTATAGATACACAATTAACACATGTGAATTTGAGAAGTAATTCAGAAAACAAAACTACCCTCAACTAAGTAAATGGACCAAACTACAATCAAAAACTTTAATGGCTAAAAAAAGTGGTCTAGAGGCCTTTTTTCGAGGAAATATTGGGTCAAGTCATCGGGGACGAGTGCTCATTGAATTGAATTCTCGCACTATGTTTGGGCATTAGGAACTAGCTAAAAATAAAAGAAATGACTCGTAGCACGTAAGTACATGTTGGCACATAATCATGATATTAGGCAAGCATTACAACGAGATAATTACAGGCAAACATGTGACCATACGGACATTACAACGACACATGCACAACAAGCAAGCGAATGCACGAATGTAGGCTAGAAGCTTTTGGCTCCTGTGAGGTTACCACGACAAATTACAATTTCCGTTCGGCGGATGGTCGACACATCAATTGTAATTCTTTTCATCAACAAGGATTGATGAGTCATGGGTGAGGAAGCGTCGATTTACACGATAGGACAACTGTATATTCCTTTAGATATACGGGTTGTCTACGAGTTGCGACACAAACTTCCTCGAGGGTGCAAATGATGCAAAATATGGAACATGTTATTAAACAATTAAGCAAACTTGACTTTCGAGTCTCACCCTCTTAGATAAATCCCCAATAAAAACCATGAAAGAGGTCACAAATCTGCTATCAGCGTTTTATCGAAGGGACAAACCAAAGGGACAATCCGAAGTAATTCAGAACGACAAAACTACCCCCAACTACATAAACTGACCAAATTACCCTAAAAAATTTTAATGGCTAAAAAACGTGGTCTAGAGATGTTTTTTGGAGGAAATATTGGGCCAAATACTTCTTGATGATTAAGTATATGATATTATGTATAATTCCGCAATTACGCTTAATACCTTCATTCTAATATACCATGCACATACCTCCAAAACCTTTTTTCATTTGATATTGATACGTATAGATACACCAATAATACATGGGAATTTCAGTAGTAATTCAGAAGGACAAAACTACCCTAAACTAAGTAAATTGACCAAACAACTATCAAAAACTTTAATGGCTAAAAAAAGTGGTCTAGAGGCGTTTTTTGGAGGAAATATTGAGACAGGTCCTTGATGATTAAGTATATGATATTATGTATAATTACGGAATTATCCTTATTACCTTCATTCCAATATACCACGCACATACTTCCAAAAACTTTCTTCATCTGATATTGATACGTATAGATATACCAATAACACATGTGAATTTGAGAAGTAATTTAGAATGAAAAAACTACCCTCAAGTAAGTAAATTGACCAAACTACCATCAAAAACTTTAATTGCTAAAAAAAGTAGTCTAGAAGTGTTGTTTTGGAAGAAATATTGGGCCTAGTCCTTCTTGATGATTAAGTATATGATATTATGTATAATTACGGAAGTACCCTTATTACCTTCATTAGAATATACCACGCACATACCTCCGAAAGCTTTCAACATCTGATATTGATACGTATAGATACACCAATAACACATGTGAATTTGAGAAATAATTCAGAAAGACAAAACTACCCTCAACTAAGTAAATTGACCAAACTACCATCAAAAACTTTAATGGCTAAAAAAAGTGGTCTAGAGGCGTTTCTTGGAGGAAACATTGGGCGAAGTCCTTCTTGATGATTAAGTAAGTGATATTATGAATAATTACGGAATTACCCTTATTACCTTCATTCCAATATACCACGCACATACCTCCAAAAACATTCTTCATCTGATATTGATACGTATAGATACACCAATAACACATGTGAATTTGAGAAGTAATTCAGAAGGACAAAACTACCCTCAACTAAGTAAATTGACTAAACTACCTTCAAAAACTTTAATGGCTAAAAAAAGTGGTCTAGATGCATTTTTTGGAGGTAATATTGGGCCAAGATCTTCTTGATGATTAAGTATATGATATAACGTATAATTACGGAATTACCCTTATTAGCTTCATTCCAATATATCACGCACATACCTACGAAAACTTTCTTCATCTGATATTGATACGTATAGATACACCAATAGCACATGTGAATTTGAGAAGTAATTTAGAAGGACAAAACTACCCTCAACTAAGTAAATTGACCAAACTACCATCAAAAACTTGAATGGCTAAAAAAGTGGTCTAGAGGCGTTTTTTGGAGGACATATTAGGCAAAGTCCTTCTTGATGATTAAGTATATTACATATAATTACGGAATTACCCTTATTAAGTTCATTCAATATACCACGCACATACCTTCGAAAACTTTCTTCATCTGATATTGCTACGTATAGATACACCAATAACACATGTGAATTTGAGAAATAATTCAGAAGGACAAAACTACCCTCAACTAAGTAAATTGACCAAACTACCAGCAAAACCTTTAATGGCTAAAAAAAGTGGTCTAGAGGCGTATTGTGAAGGAAACGTGGGACCAAGTCCTTCTTAATGAATACGTATAATTACGGAATTACCCTTACTACATTCATTCCAATATACCACGCACATATCTCCGAAAACTTTCTTCATCTGATACTGATACGTTTAGATACACCAATAACACATGTGAATTTAAGAAGTTATTCAGATGGACAAAACTACCTTCAACTAAGTAAATTGACCAAACTACTATCAAAAACTTTAATGGCTAAAAAAAGCGGTCTAGAGGCGTTTTTTGGAGAAAATATTGGGCCAAGTCCTTCTTGATGATTAAGTATAAGATATTATGTATATAATTACGGGATTACCCTTATTACCTTCATTCCAATATACCACATCGATACCTCCGAATCCTTTCTTCCTCTAATATTGATACGTATTGATAATTAAGTATAGGATATTATGTATAATTACGCAATTACCTTTATTACCTTCATTCCAATATACCACGCACATACCTCTCAAAATATTCTTCATCTGATATTGATACGGTATAGATACACCAATAACACATGTGAATTTGAGAAGTAATTCAGAAGGACAAAACAACCCTCAACTACGTAAACTGACCAAACTACCCTAAAAAACTTTAATGGCTAAAAAACGTAGTCTAGAGGCGTTTTTTGGAGGAAATATTGGGTCAAGTCCTTCTTGATGATTAAGTATATGATAATATGTATAATTACAGAATTACCCTTATTACCTTCATTCAAATATACCACGCACATACCTCGAAAAAAAATTTCATCTGATATTGATACGTATAGATACACCAATAATACATGGGAATGTGAGAAGTAATTCAGAAGGACAATACTACCCTCAACTAAGTAAATTGACCAAACAACTATCAAAAACTTTAATGGCTAAAAAAAGTGGTCTAGATGCGTTTTTTGGAAGAAATATTGGGCCAAGTCCTTCTTGATGATTAAGTATATGATATTTTGTATAATTACGGAATTACCCTTATTACCTTCATTCCAATATACCACGCACATACTTACGAAAACTTTCTTCATCTGATATTGATACGTATAGATACACCAATAACACATGTGAATTTGAGAAGTAATACAGAAGGAAAAAACTACCCTCAAGTAAATAAATTGACCAAACTACCATCAAAAACTTTAATGGCTAAAAAAACTGGTCTAGAAGTGTTTTTTTGGAGGAAATATTGGGCCCAATCCTTCTTGATGATTAAGTATATATGATATTATGTATAAGTACGGAAGTATCCTTATTACATTCCTTCCAATATATACCACGCACATACCTCTGAAAGCTTTCTTCAACTGATATTGATACATATAGATACACCAATAACACATGTGAATTTGAGAAATAATTCAGAAATACAAAATTACCCTCAACTAAGTAAATTGACCAAACTACCATCAAAAATATTAATGGCTAAAAAACCTGGTCTAGAGCCATTTTTTGGAGGAAATATTGGGCCAAGTCCTTCTTGATGATTAAGTAAATGATATTATGTATAATTACGGAATTAACCTTATTACCCTCATTCCAATATTCCACGCACATACCTCCGAAAACTGTCTTCATCTGATATTGATACGTATAGATACACCAATAACACATGTGAATTTGAGAAGTAATTCAAAACGACAAAACTACCCTCAACTAAGTCAATTGACCAAACTACCATCAAAAACATTAATAGCTTAAAAACGCGGTCTAGAGGCGTTTTTTGGAGGAAATATTGGCCAAGCCCTGCTTGATGATTAAATATATGATATTATGTAGAACTACGGATTTACCCTTATTACCTTCATTTCAAAATACCACGCATATACCTCTGAAAACTTTCTTCATCTGATATTGATACGTATAGATACAGCAATAACACATGTGAATTTGAGAAGTAATTCAGAAGCACAAAACAACCCTCAACTAGGTAAATTGACCAAACTACCATAAAAAACATTAATGGCTTAAAAAAGTGGTCTGGAGTAGTTTTTTGGATAAATTTGTGCCAAGTCCTTCTTTATGATTAAGTATATGATATTATGTATAATTACGGAATTACCCTGATTACCTTCATTCCAATATACCACGCACATACCTCCGAAAACATTCTTCATCTGATATTGATACGTATAGATACACCAATAACACATGTGAATTTGAGAAATAATTCAGAAGGACAAAACTACCCTCAACTAAGTAAATTGACCAAACTATAATCAAAAAATTTTAATGGCTAAAAAAAGTGGTCTAGAGGCATTTTTTGGCGGCAATATTGAGCCAAGTTTATCTTGATGATTAAGTATATGATACTATGTATATAATTACGGAATTACCCTTATTACCTTCATTCCAATATACCACGCACATACCTCCGAAAACTTTCTTTATCTGATATTGATATGTATAGATACACCAATAGCACATGTGAATTTGAGAAGTAATTGAGAAGGACAAAACTACCCTCAACTAAGAAAATTTACCAAACTACCATCAAAAACATTAATGGCTAAAAAAAGTGGGCTAGAGGCGTTTTTTTGGAGGAAATATTGGGCAAAGTGCTTCTAGATGATTAAGTATATGATATTATGTATAATTACGGAATTACCCTTATTACCTTCATTCCAATATACCACGCACATACCTCCAAAAACTTTCTTCATCTGGTAGTGATACGTATAAATACACCAATAACACATGTGAATTTGAGAGGTAATTCAAAAAGACAAAAGTACCCTCAACTATGTAAATTGACCAAACTACCATAAAAAACATTATTGGCTAAAAAATGTGGTCTAGAGGCGTGTTTTGGAGGAAATATTGGGCCAAGTCCTTCTCGATGATTAAGTATAAAATATTTTGTATATAATTACGGAATTACCCTTATTACCTTCATTCTAATATACCACATCGATACCTCCGAAACCTTTCTTCCTCTAATATTGATACGTATAGATACACCAATAACACATGTGAGTTTGAGAAGTAGTTCAGAAGGACAAAACTACCCTCAACTAAGTAAATTGACAAAACTACCATCAAAAACTTCAATGGCTAAAGAAAGTGGTCTAGAGGCAATTTTTGGCTGAACTATTGGGCAATGTCCTTCTTGATGATTAAGTATATGATATTATGTATAATTACGGAATTACCCTTATTACTTTCATTCCAATATATCACGCACATAACTCCGAAAACTTCTTCATCTGAAATTGATACGTATAGATACACCAATAACACATGTGAATTTGAGAAGTAGTTCAGAAGGACAAAACTACCCTCACCTAAGTAAATTGACCAAACTACCATCAAAAACATTAATGGCTAAAAAAGTGGTTTAGAGGCGTTTTTTTGGAGGAAATATTGGGCCATGTCCTTCTTGATGATTAAGTATATGATATTATGTATAATTACGGAATAACCCTTATTACCTTCATTCCAATATACCACGCACATACCTCCGAAAGCATTCTTCATCTGATATTGATACGTAGAGATACACCAATAACACATGTGAATTTGAGAATTAATTGAGAAGGACAAAACAACCCTCAACTAAGTAAATTGACCAAACTACTATCAAAAACTTCAATGGCTAAAAAACCAGGTCTAGAGGCGTTTTTTGGCGGAAATATTGGACCAAGTCCTTCTTGATGATTAAGTATATATGATATTATGTATAATTACGGAATTACCCTTATTACCTTCTTTCCAATATACCACGCACATACCTCCAAAAACTTGATACGTATAGATACACCAGTAACACATATGAATTTGAGAAGTAATTCAGAAAGACAAAACTACCCTCAACTAAGTAAATTGACCAAACTACCATCAAAAAATTTAATAGTTAAAAAAAGTGGTCTAGAGGCGTTTTTTGGAGGAAATATTGGGCTAAGCCCTGCTTGATGATTAAGTATATGATATTATGTATAATTACGGAATTACCCTTAGTTCCTTCATTCCAAAATACCACGCACATACCTCCGAAAACTTTCTTCATCTGATATTGATACGTATAGATACACCAATAACACATGTGAATTTAAGAAGCAATTCAGAAGGACAAAACTACTCTCAACTAAGTAAATTGACCAAACTACGATAAAAAACGTTAATCGCTAAAAAAAGTGGTTTAGAGGCTTTTTTTTGAGAAATTTGTGCCAAGTCCTTCTTGATGATTAAGTATATGATATTATGTATAATTACGGAATTACCCTTATTACCTTCATTCCAATATACCACGCACATACCTCCGAAAACTTTCTTCATCTTATATAGATATGTATAGATAGACTAATAACACTTGTGAATTTGAGAAGTAATTTAGAAGGGCAAAACTACCCTCAACTAAGTAAATTGACTAAACTAGCATCCAAAACTTTAATGGCTAAAAAAAATATTCTAGAGGAGTTTTTTGGAGGAAATGTTGGGCCAAGTCCTTCTTGATGATTAAGTATATGATATTATGTATAATTACAGAATTACCCTTATTAACTTCATTCCAATATACCACACACATACCTACAAAAACTTTCTTCATTTGATATTGATACGTATAGATACACCAATAACACATGTGAATTTGAGAAGTAATTCAGAAGGACAAAACTACCCTCAACTAAGTATATTGGCCAAACTACCATCAAAAAAGTTTAATTGGCTAAAAACAGTGGTCTAGAGGCATTTTTTAGAGGAAATATTGGGCCAAGTCCTGCTTGATGATTAAGTATATGATATTTTGTATAATTACGGAATTACCATTATTACCTTAATTCCAAAATACCACGCACATACCCTTGAAGACGTTCTTCGTCTAATATTGATACGTATAGATACACCAATAACATATGTGAATTGGAGAAGTAATTCAGAAGGACAAAACTACCGTCAACTAAGTAAATTGACCAAACTACCATCAAAAACTTTAATAGCTAAAAAAAGTAATCTAGAGGCGTTTTTTGGAGGAAATGTCCGGCCAAGTCCTGCTTGATGATTAAGTATATGATATTATGTATAATTACGGATTTACCCTTATGACCTTTGTAACGACCCGTAATTTAACCCCCGATTAATTATACATTAATCGTAGGTTATCACCCCAAGATCTAAATTAACAAAACGTCATATCATATCATAAGAATTCCAAGTCATTACTGCCGTATCCATTTTAAGACAAATGGATACAAGGCGATTAGGGAAATTACAAAAATAACCGAAGAAAAAAAATTATTGTCTTAATTACATAGCGACCTAACTTAGCGACTAAGTAAACTAATATTTTTACGATTATGCCCTCCCATGCCATGCAACCAACGTCCATCAAACTGCTCCACACATATCCGAGCAACGATCACATGAAACAAATAAACAGAAAATTAGCGGAATGCTAAGCAATTTCACCCCATTATGTAAAAATAATAATAATAAAATAATTTTGAGAAACTTACCATTTTTACGTCCATAAGTCGTTTGATAAATATAATATAGATAATAAGTGATGTGTTTAATAAATACAATAATAATCAAACATTTTTCATTTCTCAATAATAATTATGTATCAACCAAGTATCCACCGAAATTCAATCTCTCCCAAGTATTTTCTCCTAATATTCATAATCACTCAATAGTCCTAATAATCAACTCATAAAATCTCCTAAAATTATGTTAGACATTTTTATGTTAGGTGGTAGGAAGAGATGCGTGATTAAGGTCTCTCTACCTTAATCATAATTCACTTAATTCACATAATCATCTTGGATTTATAATCCAACTTCTATATCACAAATTCTTGGACTCTAAGGTCCCATAATTCGTACTAAGGCTCTTGGCCGGACATTATAGCCATTTTATTATAGTGTGCACACTTAAACTCACATTCCCTTCAATCATCTCAAGGTTGCAAAGCTTCAGTGCTACCACAATTAATCTTTTATTAGTGATCAAACAAGTGCACACAATTTTCTTTTCACTTTGTTTGGGATCAAGTGATAACTTGATATACCCCATTCATTTAGTATTTTAAGTCCTTAAAAGTCCTCATAAGTCCAATCTCTCCAAGGTTACCATACTTAGTAAAATATTAGCATTATATATATATATATATATATATATATATATATATATATATATATATATATATATATATATATATATATATATATATATATATATATATATATATATATATATATATATATATATATATATATATATATATATATATATATATATATATATATATATATATATATATATATATATATATATATATATATATATATATATATATATATCCATACATAAGCTCACTTTTATCTACACTTAGTATTTCTCACATGCAACAATATTTCCAAATCATCCATAAGTCCAAGTATACAATTATAAGTCCATAAATTATGATAACACCTCAATATATCACAATGTCAATTAATAAGTACAAGTCACACAAATTGTCCAATTTTCATCAAACACTCACGGCACAATCGACAATAGTTCAATAATAATTCCACTTCATTATTCAACACTCAAATTAGTCATAAATCTCCAAATTACTCTCAATCATTTCCAAATAACATTCGAAATACATGCAACTCCAAAAATCCATAAAAGACCATTTCTTTTTAGAATTTTCATAAATCATCCAACGCCGTTTTTATATAAGTTTTTGAGGGATTTAATGGACATGAAAATTACATTGTTCTTGACCCAAAGATCAAACAACAATCCCTTCACTTGATTCGACAATCACTTTTGAGCCTAGAATTTTTATTTTACTTTAATTAGTCAAAATTAACATGCAAGAGCTAAAAATATAAGATCCTTGATTTTTCTTGTTAATTTTGAAAGTTAGGGTTTTACTTCGTCTATTTTTCCCTTTTCGGCTTTTTGCATTTTTGGAAGTGATTTTGTAGTCCATTTTTAGATCAAGTCACCAATTTGGGGTTTTCATTTGTTTTAACTTGATTTTTCCATTTTTGGTCCAAAGTGTCCAAAATCGACATGCAACGACGTTAGGGTCAAGAATGGGTGTTAATGAACATGATCTAGTTTACTTTTGGTCATTTTCGAAAGATTAAGAATGTATGAAAAAGATCAAGAATGTATGAAAAAGATCAAGGTTTTAGGTTTTGCATTTTCATGATTAAGAACTAGAAATCGAAAATGGGCTTAGAAATTTTCCTTGCTTGCTTAATCCGAAGTTGACCTCGGTTTAGGGAAGAAAAGAGTGGACTTCTCAACTTGATTTTGAGTATAGATGAACAACGAAAAGACTTGTGTGAGGATTTATTTTTATGAACTAGAAATTAAATAAAAATGTACAAGTTTTTGGTTTAGATTTCTTACCCTTTTTGCTTCTCTTTCTCTTTCTGTTTTCCCCATATTTCTCTTCACTCTCCCTCTTTAAAAATATGATTTTGTTTGTGATACTGTGGGATAGATTGTGGGAGATTTGATTTTGAGAGAATTAATTTTTGTTGTTGGGTTGGCTTGGGGTTTCGGGTAGTAGGGGTGTAGGGTGTAAGAAGGTTTTAGTTGCTCAATTAAACTTGAGCTTGGGAAATGTAAAAGCAAGTAGATAATGATGATTATGGGTATGGTTCCTTTAATTTTTATTGGGTATTTGTTGGGTGATTTAACCTATCAAAATTTCTGTTATATTTGCTGTGTTTTTCTTTGGTTTTTGCTTGTGATATTCGCGGTTTCCCCTCCCCCCTTTTATAAGCATTTTTCTGAATTTTAAGTCTTCATGCCATACCCCATCAAATGCTAAAACCATGTACATACATGCAATACCATGGTTTGGTTGCATTTTTAATCCTTTCATGGCAAAAATGGATTTTGACTCACTATTTTTTCCTCCATGCAAAAATCTGATTTTTCACTTCTATTTTGGATAGTGCCACCTAAGTGCACACTTGTACCCATTTAGAAAAGTCTTATTAAATATTAGATATATTTTATTGACCCATGTCCAAGTCAATGAATAGGAATTACTTAGCAAAGTCATATTCTACTCCTAATCACATATATTCGGTCACTTAAGAAGTTAACAAAATCATTTAGGTAGTTTAATTAGCTTAATCACACGTTAGATAATTAAACGTGATTTTTAGAGGTTAAACAAGTAATTAACGAAACCGTTAGGATTTCGTGTGAATTAATCCTAATCACGAAAATTATAGAGTTTATCAATCTAATACGAAAATTTTAGAAATTAAAATTTTTGAGTTTAATTAAGGTGTTAAGTTAATTTAATTATGTTCAATTAAGCTAATTGCATGATTAGCGCTTTATTAAGTAATTGAAAATTTTGGGTTATTACAGTCTACCCCCCTTAAAATAAGTTTTGTCCCGAAACTTGAAAATTCTAACCTTGGGTAAACAGATGAGGGTATTGGTTCCGCATGTCTGACTCGGATTCCCAAGTGGCTTCCTCTATCGTTGGACTTTGCCACAAGACTTTGACTAGCGGTGTGATTTTGCTGCGAAGCTTCCTCTGCTTATAATCTAAGATGGTTTTGGGATTTTCTCAAAAGTAAGATTTTCAGACTTGCTGGGTTTGACTTTGCTCTCCTGAGTACTTTCGTAACTGGGATACATGGAATACATTGTGCATGTTTTCATATTCTGAGGGTAATTCGACTCTGTAAGGTACCTCTCCAACTCTCTCAACTATTCGGTATGGACCAACATATCTGGGACTTAACTTTTCTTTTTGCCCGAATCTCTTAACTCCTTTCATAGGTGATACCTTAATCAGAATGTTATCTCCTATTTGGAATTCTAAAGGTTTTCTTCGTTTGTCGGCGTAGCTTTTCTGTCTATGCTGGGCAGCTTTTATCTTTCCTTGTATAACCTTGACTTGCTCCATCGTATCATGTACTATATCAGGTCCTAATACCAAGGTATCCTCTGAATCTACCCAACATAAAGGACTAGTGCATTTTCTTCCATACAATGCTTCGTAAGGGGCTTGGTCTATGGTTGAATGATAACTATTGTTATAGGAAAATTCTACCAAAGGTAAATGTTTCTCCCAAATTCCTTGAAATTCTAAAACACAAGACCTAAGCATATCCTCAAGCGTCTGTATAGTCCTCTCTGTCTGGCCATCTGTGGCTGGGTGAAATGCCGTACTAAACTTAAGTTGTGTCCCAAATGCGGCTTGTAGCTTTTCCCAAAACTGTGATAGAAAACGAGTATCCCTATCAGATACAATATCCTTAGGCACACCATGTAATCTAACAACTTCTCTAATATAGGCTTCTGCAAGCTGGGTTAAACTCCAAGTATCTCTCATTGCTATAAATCTAGCTACTTTGATTAACCTATCCACTATGATCCAAATGGCGTTCATTCCTCTACTTGTGCTAGGTAATCCAGTAACAAAATCCATAGACACTGATTCCCATTTCCAACTTGGAATTTCTAAAGGTTGTAAAAATCCTCCGGTTTTCTGGTGTTCACTCTTCACTCTTTGACAGGTAAGACATTTCGACACATAGTCAGCTATCTCTCTCTTCATTCCTTTCCACCAAAAATGAGATCGTAAATCCTGATACAACTTATTATTTCCAGGGTGTACTGAATATGGTGTGTTATGGGCTTCTCCTAAAATCTTTTCTTTCAACTGCTTATTCTGTGGTATACACCATCTTCCCTTATACTTCAAACTACCATCCTCTAATTCCACAATTTCTGTTAATTCCCCATTTCTGACTAATTCCCTCATTTTCTCTAACTCCGGATCAGTTTTCTGCAATTCTCTAATTTCCTCAAAAAGTGTGGGTTGAATTGAAAACATGGCTATAATCTCCTCAGGTTTTCCTTGTTCTACTAATTCAAGATTAAACTTCTCGATTTCTTTCTCTAAAGGCTGTGATATCGAATGACGGGTTTTCTACTAAGAGCATCGGCCACTAGATTGGCTTTTCCCTCATGATATCTAATATCTAGATCATAATCCTTTAGTAATTCTAACCACCTTCTTTGCCTTAATTTCAACCCCTTCTGGGTAAAAATATACCTTAAGCTCTTATGATCAGTGTAAAGTAACACTTAGCTCCGTACAAGTAATGTCTCCAAATTTTCAAAGCAAACACTACTGCAGCTAATTCTAAGTCATGGGTCGGGTAATTCACTTCATAGGGTTTCAACTGGCTAGAAGCATAGGCTATCACTTTTCTATTCTGCATAAGTACACAACCTAACCCGTTTTTAGATGCGTGACTAAACACTTCATAATCCTCTCCCTCTTTAGGTAAAGTTAAAATTGGTGCGATGGTCAACTTATTTTTCAGTTCCTGAAAGGCTTCCTCACATTTGTCGTCCCACTGAAATTTTGTGGTTTTCCTCAAAGGTTTGTGATGGGTTTAGCTATCCTCGAAAAATCTTTCACAAATCTCCTATAGTATTCGGCTAATCACAAGAAACTTCGAATTTCTGTAACATTGGTTGGCCTGGACCAGTCTTTAACTGCCTCTATATTGCTAGGGTCTACCGACACTCCATCCTTAGAAATAATATGTCCTAGAAAAGTAACTCTCTCGATCCAAAATTCACATTTAGACAATTTTGCATGAAGTTGATTTTCTCTCAAGATTTCTAAGACTATTCCCAAATGCTTCTTGTGGTCTTCTCTATTTTTCAAATAAATCAAAATGTCATCTATGAAAACTACCACAAATCGATCTAAGTAATGGTGAAAAAATTCTATGCATAAGATCCATAAAAGTTGCGGGAGCATTGGTTAATCCAAAGGGCATTACAGTAAACTCATAATGTCCATAGCGGGTTCTAAAAGCAGTTTTAGGTATATCTTCTTCCTTAATTCTCAACTGGTGGTATCCTGACCTCAAATCTATTTTCGAAAATATTCCTGCACCTTTAAGCTGGTCGAATAAATCATCTATCCTAGGTAAAGGATACTTATTTTTTATGGTAACCTTATTCAACTCTTGGTAATCTATACACAATCTCATGCTTCGATCTTTCTTTCTCACAAACAACACAGGTGCTCCCCAAGGTGAAAAACTAGGTCTAATATATCCCTTCTCCAATAATTCCTCTAACTGGGTTTTTAACTCTTTCATTTCTACTGGGGCCATCCTATAAGGAGCTTTTGAAATTGGTGCGGTACCAGGGATAAGTTCTATGGTAAAGTCTATGGCTCTCTTTGGCGACATACCGGGTATTCCTTCGGAAAATATATCCGGGAATTCTGATACTACGGGTATTCTTGACAATTCATTTTCTTTTGGTGCAGACTCGGTCATTTGGAAAAGATGGTTCGAATAGTTTTTCCTATTTAAACTAGCAATATTCATGGCAGAAATTATGTTAAAATGTGGCGTTATATTCATCCCGTCATATTCTACCCTTTCCCCAGATAAGGTTTTTAACGAGACTTTTTGTTGATAACACTCAATTCTAGCCTGGTATTTACTAAGCCAATCCGTTCCTAATATAGCATCAAAATCTCACAAATTAAATTGTATGAGATCACCAGGAAAATTTTTGTTGGCTATTTGGATAAGGCTATTTTTGTAAACGAGTTCACAAGGTACGGTAATTCCTCCGGGAGTTGTGATTTCTACTTTTGGGATGATATTTGGTATTAGTTTATTTTTCTTGCAAAATTCAGTAGATAAAAATGACCATGATGCACCGGAATCAAATAAAACTACTGCAGGAAAAGAATAAATAAGAAAAGTACCAGTGACCACGTTAGGACTAGTGTCAGCTTCTAGATGATTCATCACGTGAATCCTCCCTTTGTTATGGCTAACTGCTTGACTAGTACCAGCAACACTTCCAGGTAGTTGAGTTACGACCTTTTGGAAAGTGGTGGTATTCCTCCAGTCTCTAGCTCCAGTAATTTGCCCTCCATTCTCACGACCATTGTTCCTGTTACGGTTTCCATTTTGGAGCGGGTGGTTTCTCCTATCAAATCCTTCCTCACTCCTCACTTGTCTCCTAGTGTAACACTCACTTGCAATGTGACCAGGCCTGTTACAAGCAAAGCATACAGGTTTGATTCCACAAGGCTTTCCTGGGTGACTCTTTCCACAACGGGGACAGTTTCTCACACTACCTCCATTTCTCTTAAAATTTCCTCCAGATCGAAACACTCCAGCTCCTAGGTGGACTTCTAGACCTCTTTCTCTCGACAATTCCATTTCTCTCCTTCCAATTCTTACTACGTGCCATAATAGCATCACGCCTCTCTTGGATTCTCTCCATGTTAATTGCTTTATCATAAGCTTCCTGAAAAGTGTTTGACGACCCAGCGACTAATTCTTGGATACGCCAAGTAAGACCATCCTCAAACCTCTCAATCCTATCTATCTCATCTTTCACCAAATTTTCTGCAAATCGTGACAACTCATTAAATTTTGCAGCATACTCGGTTACACTCATTTTTCCAAGCCTCAAATTTTCAAACTCTTGTTGCTTCCTTCTCCTAAGGGATCTAGGGTAAAATCTCTCTCTAAGCTTCTCCTTAAATTTCTCCCAATCAAAGTCAGATTTATTAAGGTGTTCCTCCTTAACAACTTGCCACCAATCATCGGCTTCTCTCCTTAAGTAGTATTGCCCACAACTAATCATGTGATCTTTTGGACATCCTATAGCCTTAAATAACTTCTCCATGTCTCTAATCCAATCCTCAAGCAATAACGGGTTAACTCCCCTTTCAAAAGTAGGTGAGTGGTGATTAGCTAGGTTTTTGAAAAGCAAGGCTTGGGGTTCCTTAGTTTTCTCTTTCATTCCTCCTCTCTCCTCTATTTGACCCTTAATTGTTGTCCCAAAGTATTGACACAAAGTCTCTAGAGTTTCTAATCGTCCTCCATTAGAGTTTTCCCCATTAGTCGGGTTGGTGGGTCCGGTTACTACCACTTCTCCTTCTTGAAATGCCATGACTATAATTTGGTAAATTTAGCACATTAGATTAAATCACATATTCACATAGTCGACTTATCTTTATTAAATTTAGGAGGCATCTAAGTCTAATTTTTATTTTCGAAATCATGAACTATTATCAAGGTCATTTCGGACCTTAATCATGCGAAAATCATGCAAAATTGTTTCTAAAGCACCCTAGTTAATTGCAACTCATGCGCATAGTATAGCGTATATATGTAACTAGCAAGATCAAATAAAAGCTAGTTAACAACTACAAATATTACACATAATTAATGGTTCAATTTACACCATTTCAAGCTACATTTTCTCCTTGTAGCTTCCCTACACTTTGGTGAAAATTGGGTTAGCCATAAACCAAAATACATCAAAGCTAACCATCATCATCATTGTGGCCAAAGTTTGTCATGCCACACCAAATATATACACAACCATAAAAAGTGTTTGTTAGTGCCCAAAATATCAGCACTTCCACCAAGTTTAAAAACAAAGACTACCAAGAATGCAACTACCAACCAAGTACCTACACATAACCATGCACAAATTCCTCAATAGGGTCTCGGATAAGAGTAGGAAAGTGGACCACAACCTCATGCTCTATCTCCTCCGTAGCCGGCACCCAAGGTGTAGGTGGAGGCATGGCCGAGGACTCCCCTTGTGTTGGCGGTGGATGCACGGGAACATACTCGGGGATAGGAGGGATGTGAGGGAAGTAAACCGACTTTCCTCTGCGGTATTGGATCACGGTCTCGGGTATGAGAGAATAACCCATAGTGGCGGCATACCACTCGAAATAAGCTTGGTTCAAGATACCCTTCATGTAATCTAAGTCCAAATACCACTTACCCTTATTAGCATAATGAACCGCATTAAACTTGTTATCAAGCACAAGGATATTCATGTAATTGAGACGGACACTAAGCCATGACTCATCGGGAGGAAGAGTTTTAAGAAGAACATAAACTCTCCACCCCTCAAAGTCAACCGGCTCATCGGTGTATGGTGCGTAGGCGTTGCAAGCAATGGCAAAGCGTGCTACATAGTCTTCAATAGACTCGTCCTTCTTCATCGTGAGCGTTACCGGATGTGGTGGTATGAGAGCTACGGGAGTATGAGTAGGAGCCATCTAGAACAAACTCAATATAGCACATAATCTAAGCTTTAGTTGCAAGCAAATTAAACACACATGCAAACATGAAAAGTGAACTTAAACCCTTCTAAATGCACATGCACCCTTTTCTTAGTTTACCCCATTTTCATTTTTAGCTTTTTGAGTTTTAATCGTTTTCACCGTTGCCTTTTGAGTTCTAACTTTCCATTTTTATGCTCTGATACCATCTTGGAATGACCCGGAATTTAACCCCCGATTAATTATACATTAATCGTAGGTTATCACCCCATGATCTAAATTAAAAAACGTGATATCATATCATAAGAATTCCAAGTCATTACTGCCGTATCCATTTTAAGACAAATGGATACAAGGCGATTAGGGAAATTACAAAAATAACCCAAGAAAAATAATTATTGTCTTAATTACATAGCGACCTAACTTAGCGACTAAGTAAACTAATATTATTATGATTATGCCCTCCCATGCCATGCAACCAACGTCCATCAAACTGCTCCACACATATCCGAGCAACGATCACATGAAACAATTTCACCCCATTATGTAAAAATAATAATAATAAAATAACTTTGAGAAACTTACCATTTTTACGTCCATAAGTCGTTTGATAAATATAATATAGATAATAAGTGATGTGTTTAATAAATACAATATTAATCAAACATTTTTCATTTCTCAATAATAATTATGTATCAACCAAGTATCAACCGAAATTCAATCTCTCCCAAGTATTTTCTCCTAATATTCATAATCACTCAATTAGTCCTAATAATCAACTCATAAAATCTCCTAAAATTATGTTAGACATTTTTATGTTAGGTGGTAGGAAGAGATGCGTGATTAAGGTCTCTCTACCTTAATCATAATTCACTTAATTCACATAATCATCTTGGATTTATAATCCAACTTCTATATCACAATTTTGTTGGACTCTAAGGTCCCATAATTCGTACAAAGGCTCTTCGCCGGGCATTATAGCCATTTTATTATAGTGTGCACACTTAAACTCACATTCCCTTCAATCATCTCAAGGTTGCAAAGCTTGAGTGTACCACAATTAATCTTTTATTAGTGATCAAACAAGTGCACACAATTTTCTTTTCACTTTGTTTGGGATCAAGTGATAACTTGATATACCCCATTCATTTAGTATTTTAAGTCCTTAAAAGTCCTTATAAGTCCAATCTCTCCAAAGTTAGCATACTTCGTAAAATTTCAGCATTATATATATCCATACATAAGCTCACTTTCATCTACACTTAGTATTTCTCACGTGCAACAATATTTCCAAATCATCCATAAGTCCAAGTATACATTTATAAGTCCATAAATTATGATAACACCTCAATATATCACAATGTCAATTATTAAGTACAAGTCACACAAATTGTCCAATTTTCATCAAACCCTCACGGCACAATCGACAATAGTTCAATAATAGTTCCACTTCATTATTCAACACTCAAATTAGTCATAAATCTCCAAATTACTCTCAATCATTTCCAAATAACATTCGAAATACATGCAAGTCCAAAACTCCATAAAAGACCATTTCTTTTTATAATTTTTATAAATCATCCAACACCGTTTTTATATAAGTTTTTGAGGGATTTAATGGACATGAAAATTACCTTGTTCTTGAGCCAAAGATCAAACAACAATCCCTTCACTTGATTCGATAATCACCTTGATCCTAGAATTTTTATTTTACTTTAATTAGTCATAATTAACATGCAAGAGCTAAAAATATAAGATCCTTGATTTTTCTTGTTAATTTCGAAAGTTAGGGTTTTATTTCTTCTATTTTTCCCTTTTCGGCATTTCCATTTTTGGAAGTGATTTTGTAGTCCATTTTTAGATCAAGTTACCAATTTGGGGTTTTCATTTGTTTTAACTTGATTTTTCCATTTTTGGTCCAAAGTGTCCAAAATCGACATGCAACGACGTTAGGGTCAAGAATGGGTTTAGATGAACATGATCTAGTTTACTTTTGGTCATTTTCGAACGATTAAGAATGTATGAAAAAGATCAAGGTTTTAGGTTTTGCATTTTCATGATTAAGAACTAGAAATCAAAAATGGGTTTAGAAATTTACCTTGCTTGCTTAATCCGAAGTTGACCTCGGTTTAGGGAAGAAAAGAGTGAACTTCTCAACTTGATTTTGAGTATAGATGAACAAAGAAAAGACTTGTGTGATGATTTATTTTTATCAACTAGAAATTAAATAAAAATGTACAAGTTTTTGGTTTAGATTTCTTACCCTTTTTTCTTCTCTTTCTCTTTTGGTTTTCCCCTTCTTTCTCTTCACTCTCCCTCTCTAAAAATCTGATTTTGTTTGTGATAATGTGGGATAGATTGTGGGAGATTTGATTTTGAGAGAATTAATTTTTGTTGTTGGGTGGGCTTGGGGTTTCGTGTGAATTAATCCTAATCACGAAAATTACAGAGTTTATCAATCTAATACGAAAATTTTAGAAATTAAAATTTTTGAGTTTAATTAAGGTGTTAAGTTAATTTAATTATGTTTAATAAAGCTAATTGCATGATTAACACTTAATTAAGTAATTAAAATTTTTGGGTTATTACAACCTTCATTCCAAAATACCACGCACATACCTCCGAAAACTTTCTTCATCTGATATTGATACGTATAGATAAACCAATAACACATGTGAATTTGAGAAATAATTCAGAACGACAAAATTACCCTCAACTAAGTAATTGACGAAACTACCATAAAAAACATTAATTGCTAAAAATTGTGGTCTAGAGGCGTTTTTTGAAAAATTTGTGCCAAGTCCTTCTTGATGATTAAGTATATGATATTATGTATAATTACGGAATTACCCTTATTACTTTCATTCCACTATACCACGCGCATACCTCCGAAAACTTTCTTCATCTGATATTGATACGTATAGATACACCAATAACACTTGTGAATTTAAGAAGTAATTCAGAAGGGCAAAACAACCCTCAACTAAGTAAATTGACCAAACTAGCATCAAAAACTTTAATGGCTAAAAAAATTAGTCTAGAGGCGTTTTTGGGAGGAAATATTGGGCCAAGTCCTTCTTGATGATTAAGTATATGATATTATGTATAATTACCGAATTACCCTTATTACCTTCATTCCAATATACCACGCACAGACCTCCGAAAACTTTCTTCATCTGATATTGATACGTATAGATACACCAATCACACATGTGAATTTTAGAAGTAATTCAGAAGGACAAAACTACCCTCAACTAAGTATATTGACCAAACTACCATCAAAAAATTTAAATGGCTAAAAAAAGTGGTCTAGAGGCGTTTTTTGGAGGATATATTTGGCGATGTCCTGCTTGATGATTAAGTATTTGATATTTTGTATAATTGTGGAATTACCATTATTACTTTCATTCCAAAATACCACACACATACCCTTGAAGACTTTCTTCATCTGATATTGATACGTATAGATACACCAATAACACATGTGAATTTGAGAAGTAATTCAGAAGGACAAAACTACCCTCAACTAAGTAAATTGACCAAACTACCATCAAAAACTTTAATAGCTTAAAAACGTGGTCTAGAGGCGTTTTTTGGAGGAAATATTGGCCAAGCCCTGCTTGATGATTAAATATATGATATTATGTAGAACTACGGATTTACCCTTATTACCTTCATTTCAAAATACCACGCATATACCTCCGAAAACTTTCTTCATCTGATATTGATACGTATAGATACACCAATAACACATGTGAATTTGAGAAGTAATTCAGAAGGACAAAACAACCCTCAACTAGGTAAATTGACCAAACTACCATAAAAAACATTAATGGCTTAAAAAAGTGGTCTGGAGGAGTTTTTTGGATAAATTTGTGCCAAGTCCTTCTTTATGATTAAGTATATGATATTATGTATAATTACGGAATTACCTTCATTACCTTCATTCCAATATACCACGCACATACCTCCGAAAACTTTCTTCATCTGATATTGATACGTATAGATACACCAATAACACTTGTGAATTTGAAAAGTAATTCAGAAGGGCAAAACTACCCTCAACTAAGTAAATTGACCAAACTACCATCAAAAACTTTAATAGCTTAAAAACGTGGTCTAGAGGCGTTTTTTGGAGGAAATATTGGCCAAGCCTTGCTTGATGATTAAATATATGATATTATGTAGAACTACGGATTTACCCTTATTACCTTCATTTCAAAATACCACGCATATACCTCCGAAAACTTTCTTCATCTGATATTGATACGTATAGATACACCAATAACACATGTGAATTTGAGAAGTAATTCAGAAGGACAAAACAACCCTCGACTAGGTAAATTGACCAAACTACCATAAAAAACATTAATGGCTTAAAAAAGTGGTCTGGAGGAGTTTTTTGGATAAATTTGTGCCAAGTCCTTATTTATGATTAAGTATATGATACTATGTATAATTACGGAATTACCCTGATTACCTTCATTCCAATATACCACGCACATACCTCCGAAAACTTTCTTCATCTGATATTGATACGTATAGATACACCAATAACACTTGTGAATTTGAAAAGTAATTCAGAAGGGCAAAACTACCCTCAACTAAGTAAATTGACCAAACTAGCATCAAAAACTTTAATGGCTAAAAAAATAAGTCTAGAGGCGTTTTTTTGAGAAAATATTAAGCCAAGTCCTTCTTGACGATTAAGTTTATGATATAATGTATAATTACAAAATTACCCTTACTACCTTCATTCCAATATACCACGCACATACCTCCGAAAACTTTCTTCATCTGATATTGAAACGTATAGATATACCAATAAGACATGTGTATTTGAGAAGTGCTTCAGAAGGACAAAACTACCCTCAACTAAGTATATTGACCAAACTACCATCAAAAAAGTTTAATGGCTAAAAAAAGTGGTCTAGAGGCGTTTTTTGGAGAAAATATTGAGCCAAGTCCTCGTTGATGATTAAGTATATAATATTTTGTATAATTACGAAAATTACCATTATTACCTTCATTCCAAAATACCACGCACATACCTCCGAAAACTTTTTTCGTCTGATATTTATACGTATAGATACACCAATAAAACATGTGAAATTGAGAAGTAATTCAGAAGGACAAAACTACCCTCAACTAAGTAAATTGACCAAACTACCATCAAAAACTTTAATGTCTAAAAAAAGTGGTCTAGAGTCGTTCTTTGGAAGAAATATTGGGCCAAGTCCTTGATGATTAAGTGTATTATATTATGTATAACTAAGGAATTACCCTTATTAGCTTCATTCCAATATACCACGTACATACCTCCGAAAACTTTCTTCATCATATATTGATACGTATAGCTACACCAATAACTCATGTAAATTTGAGAATTAATTCAGATGAAAAATCTACCCTCAACTAAGTAAATTGACCAAACTACCAACAAAACCTTTAATGGCTAAAAAAAGTGGTCTAGGGGCGTTTTTTGGAGGAAGTATTGGGCCAAGTCCTTCTTGATGATTAAGTATATGATATTATGTATAATTACGGAATTACCCTTATTACCTTCATTCCAATATACCAAACGCATACCTTCGAAAACTTTCTTTCTCGGATATTGATACGTATAGATACACCAATAACACATGTGAATTTGAGAAGTAATTCAGAAGGACAAAACTACCCTCTACTAAGTATATTGACCAAACTACCATCAAAAACATTAATGGCTAAAAAAAGTGGTCTAGAGTCATTTTTTGGAGGAAATATTAGGCCAAGTCCTTCTTGATGATTAAGTGTATTATATTATGTATAACTAAGGAATTACCCTTATTAGCTTCATTCCAATATACCACGTACATACCCCCAAAAACTTTGTTCATCAGATATTGATACGTATAGATACATCAATAACACATGTGAATTTGAAAACTAATTTAGATGAAAAAACTACCCTCAACTAAGTAAATTGACCAAACTACCAACAAAACCTTTAATGGTTAAAAAAAGTAGTCTAGAGGCGTTTTTTGAAGGAAATATTGGGCCACGTCCATCTTGATGATTAAGTATATGATATTATGTGTAATTACGGAAATACCCTTATTACCTTCATTCCAATTTACCACGCACATATCTTCGAAAACTTTCTTCATCTGATACTGATACGTATAGATACACCAATAACACCTGTGAATTTGAGAAGTAATTCAGAAGGACAAAACTACCCTCAACTAAGTAAATTGACCAAACTACCATCAAAAACTTTAATTGCTAAAAAAAGAGGTCTAGAGGCATTTTTTTGCATCATTCAAATATACCACACACATACCTCCGGAAACTTTCTTCATCTAATATTGATACCTATAGATACACCAATAACACATGTGAATTTGAGAAGTAATTCAAAAGGACAAAACTACCCTCAACTATGTAAATTGGCCAAACTATCATCAAAAACATTAATGGCAAAAAAAAGGTGGTCTAGAGGCATTTTTTTGGAGGAAATATTGTGTCAACTCCTTCTTGATGATTAAGTATAAGATATTATGTGTAATTACGGAATTACCCTTATTACCTTCATTCCCATATACCACGCACATACCTCCGTAAACTTTCTTCATCTGATATTGATACGTATAGATACACCAATAACAAATGTGAAGTTGAGAAGTAATTCAGAAGGACAAAACTACCCTAAACTAAGTAAATTGTCCAAACTACCATTAAAAACTTTAATTGCTAAAAAAAGTGGTCTAGAGGCATTTTTTTGCTTCATTCCAATAACACACATTCCTCAGGAAACTTTCTTTATCTGATATTTATCCGTATAGATACACAAATAACACAT
Organism: Tetragonia tetragonoides; assembly: GCA_038025085.1. Taxonomy (NCBI): domain Eukaryota; kingdom Viridiplantae; phylum Streptophyta; class Magnoliopsida; order Caryophyllales; family Aizoaceae; genus Tetragonia; species Tetragonia tetragonoides. The sequence continues at coordinate 25,089,030 of CM076149.1, forward strand.
GTGAATTTGATAAGTAATTCAGAAGGACAAAACTACCCTCAACTACGTATGTTGACCAAACTACCATCAAAAACTTTAATGGCTAAAAAAAGTGGTCTAGAGGCGTTTTTTTGAGGAAATATTCGGCGAAGTCCTTCTTGTTGAGTAAGTATATGATATTATGTATAATTACCGAATTACCCTTATTACCTTCATTCCAATATACCACGCACATACCTCCAAAAACTTTCTTCATTTGATATTGATATGTATAGATACACCAATAACACATGTGAATTTGAGAAGTAATTCAGAAGGACAAAACTACCCTCAACTAAGTAAATTGACAAAACTACCATCAAAAACTTTAATGGCTAAAAAAAGTGGTCTAGAGGCGTTTTTTGGAGGAAATATTGGGCCAAGTCCTTCTTGATAATTAAGTATAGGATATTATGTATAATTACAGAATTACCCTTATTACCTTCATTCCAATATACCACGCACATACCTCCGAAAACTTTGTTCATATCATATTGTTACATATAGATACACCAATAACACATCTGAATTTGAGAAGTAATTCAGAAGGACAAAACTACCCTCAACTAAGTAAATTGACCAAACTACCATCAAAAACTTTAATGGATAAAAAAAGTGCTCTAGAGGCGTTTTTTGGAGGAAACATGGGGCCAAGTCCTTCGCGATGATTATGTATAAATATGGAATTACCCTTACTACCTTCATTCCAATATAACACGCACATACTTTCGAAAACTTTGTTCATCTGATATTGATACGTATAGATACACCAATAACTCATGTGAATTTGAGAAGTAATTCAGAAGGACAAACTTACCCTCAACTAAGTAAATTGACCAAACTACCATCAAAAAAGTTTAATGGCTAAAAAAAGTGGTCTAGAGGCGTTTTTTGGAGAAAATATTGAGCCAAGTCCTCGTTGATGATTAAGTATATAATATTTTGTATAATTACGAAAATTACCATTATTACCTTCATTCCAAAATACCACGCACATACCTCCGAAAACTTTCTTCGTCTGATATTTATACGTATAGATACACCAATAACACATGTGAAATTGAGAAGTAATTCAGAAGGACAAAACTACCCTCAACTTGAAGGATTTATATCCTGTCAGTCAAGGTGCAAAATTCGGGATTAAATAACAGCGATAGTTAACCCATCGATTTAATAGGTCGTAATGTTTAGCTAGAGATCGCTTACGATAATTGGACCAATATGAGTTGGCTGAAAACTAAATGCGATGGGCCTAGCGGGTCACACACTTAAGTAATCGATGGATCAATAATTAATTAATGGACCTTAGAGTTGCATTAGTTAATTAGTAAGAGAGAACGTTAAGTGGGCCTACCTAGGGTTAGCCCACTACATGTGAATTCTACAGTTTAAATAGAAGAGAAGGAGGATGTAACTAGGTTACAGGTTTCAACTGGTAGCCTCCTTCTCTCATATTTTCTCTCTAAACAACCAAGCACCTCCATAGCCCAAGGAACGGTTCCTTGTGCTCGTTCTAGCTGACGAACATGTTTGGATTGATCAAATCAATTGCTGTGTGGACTACGGTAGAGGGATTACACTTGAAATCCTAATTCGCACATATTGATATTTAATCGATCAACGAGGCACGCATCAAAGGTATATATATGTGTATTTAATGACCCATTAAGTTTCCTGTTTTCTAGTTGTCTTCCACTTATGTGATTAAATCATTGCAACTAGATCCTACAGTGGTATCAGAGCCTAATTAATAGGTTAATTAGATCAATTTATTCAACCTTGTTGCATTATTGTTTGCGTTTTGAGGACGATTGTTTTCGTTACAGTTTTTGGTTCGTTTATATTGTATTTGCCATGATTGGATCAGTCGCAAGTTTATTGGACCATATGATACTGTATTATTTTATGCGTGTAATCATTGATTAGATCAGTTGTTTTATTCGCTCCTTATTCGCAATTGCTTGCTGCGTCTTTCCAATCCTTGTCCAGTAGTACATAAAGTCAACTATTGTGATTGGAACAATTTTTGTGTGCTGACTTCAATCATCTATTTGAGAGTTTCATGTACGTGATTGCCTGATTGGACTAGTATATGGTATAGTTTTGGTTCGCTCTTATTGATTCTCACTTTGATTACCGTGAGTCTTATTGCAATAAAGTTAAAGTTTGTGTCTTTGGAAGACTAGAAAATTTAACATGTTTGCTCAGATCATATTTGGTGTATTTGGGTTAAGATCACTTGCTTGGAGCGTGTGATTGCAATCAGAGACTTGAAATCACAATTGTCTAGGCATATAATTGAGCACTCCAGTGTCATGAAACTTGTTTTGTTTGAAGAGCATATACTTCTTTTATTTCAATTATTAGATAATTGAATTACTTGTTAATTATATGATTTTGGATATATTTTATATTTTATGGGTCACCCATCTTATGGGTGAATGAATGTATGATCTAGTATGGCCCAAAATACGGTCTACGCACCGTTTGTATTTTTGTAACCTAAATACGGTATGTAAAACCGTTTTATTTATGTAATTTATTTTATTACATTAGCTTTAAGTTTAAATTACAGTTACAAAATGTAAAGCTTGAAAATCGGAGTCTTGGAGGAGATCGCGATTCAAGTGGGAGATTTTGAAGATTAGATCTTTTATTTTTAGGGGCCATACTAGGATCATTTATTTATTGCTTTAATTATTGCTTAAATTAGATTTATTGCTTTAATTATCGCATGCCTGATTTATTATATTGTTTTAATATAACTATTAGTTCACATATATTAAAACAATTTATTAAATCTCGTCCCAAGGAAATATTGAGTTTATGCCCTCCCAAATAAGGTTCAGCCATTACACTTTCGATCATTCATAATGGGCATCGCCAAAGCGTGATATTATTTTAATCTTGAGTTAATGCGGGTAAGTCTAAGAAGAGATTTACAAGACTATTTTGGTTCCCTCAAAGATATGAGTAAGGAGTCCTTACATATCGGGACAAAGGGATAGTCATATTAGATATGCCTATCAACCAAGAGTTATGTTGGACATAATTAGCAAGGATTGCTTACCTATTTTGACTAGTGTGGTTGACAAGCCAAAGCTTGGTCACATTAGGGTAAAATGAGGATCTTGGAATTATTTTATTCATAGGGGCACCTTAGAGGGTGAATAAAATATTAAATAACTTGTCTATTTTGGAAATTGATTAAGTTATTTATTGATAAATGTACTAAATTTTTGCATATTATTTCTGTTTTGTAGCAATGGCCAATGAAAGCAAGTCAACTTTTAACCTAAAGTCGAAGCTAGACAGTGAACGTTTGGTTGGACCAAACAGTTACCTGGAGAGTCATCGCAACCTGAAAATAGTTCTCAGGCATGATAAGAAGGAATGGGTCTTGGAGACGCCTATTCCAAGACTTCTCAAAAAGCAAATGCTTAATGTCGGGAGGGGAAAGAAAGAGGCCACTTCAAAGGGCAACTTGTTGAAAGGCAAGGGTGGTTTGACCAAGCCTAAGCCTAAGCAACAGTTGACCGCTAAGAAATCGTCCTTAGCTGTGGATAATCAGTGCTTCCATTGCCAACAAAAATGGCATTGGAAGAGGAACTGCCCAAAGCTAAAGGAAGACCTGAAGTATGGAATGGTTTCCATGACTTCAAATGTTTTCGTTAATGAAATCAATCTAGCTACAACTACTTCTGATTGGATATTGGATACCGGTTGTGGTACTCACATTTGCTCAAATCTTGAGGGACTTAAACAACGTCGGAAGGTAGCTAGAGATGAGGTGAACCTACGAGTCGCAAATGGGGCCAAGGTGGCTGCCTTGACTGTAGGAACTTATGTTTTGTCGTTGCCCTCGGGCCTTGAACTAGAACTTAATAATTGTTATTATGTTCCTAGTATAAACAAAAACATCATTTCTCCTTCTGTATTGGATATGGAAGGTTTTGATATGCGTATTAAGAATGGTTCTTATACGGTTTCAAAATGATGTATTTTATTTTAGCGCTCGTTTGCATAATGGGCTTTATTTGCTAAATTTTGACAAACATATACTCACTATCAATAACAAAAAGGCTAGAACTAATGATTCTAACCCCACATATCTATGACATTGTCGATTAGGCCATATAAATATGAAACGCATTCAGAAACTTCTTAAAGAAGGGATTCTGGACTCATTTGACTTGGAGTCATTTGATACTTGTGAATCATGTTTACTTGGCAAAATGACAAAGTCACCCTTTCTAGGAACGGGAGAGCGAGCCAGTGAGCTATTGGGTCTAATACACTCAGATGTATGTGGACCAATGAGTTCGACTGCAAGATGTGGGTTTAGCTACTTCATTACATTTACTGATGATTTGAGTAGATATGGATATATTTACTTAATGAAACATAAATCTGAATCTTTTGAAAAATTCAAAGAGTTTCAGAATGAAGTTGAAAATCAGTTAGGAAAGAAAATAAAAGTTCGTCGATCGGATCGAGGAGGCGAATGTATGAGCCTAGAGTTCGATGAACATCTAAAGGGTTGTAGAGTACTTTCACAACTAACTCCGCCCGGAACATCACAATGGAACGGTGTATCTGAACGGAGGAATCGAAACTTATTAGATATGGTTAGATCAATGATTGGTCATGCCAATCTTCCTATTTCTTTCTGGGGATATGCTCTCGAGACGGCAGCTTTCACACTGAACAAGACTCCGTCAAAAGCCGTTGAAAAGACACCACATGAACTGTGGACGGGACGGGTTCCCAAGTTGTCTTTTCTCAAGGTTTGGGGGTGTGAAGCTTATGTAAAGAGGTTACTCGGCGATAAGCTTGCACCCAAATCAGACAAAGTTTTCTTTGTGGGTTATCCAAAGGAAACGAAGGGTAATTATTTCTACAACCGAACTGAGAACAAGGTATTTGTTGCTCGGAATGGTGTCTTTTTGGAGAAGGAATTCCTTTTCAAAGAGACAAGTGGGACTAAAGTTCATATCGAAGAAATTCAAGATGAGCAACAAATAGAGATGGATAGGGATTTAGAATCCATCCAAGATGTTTCGGAAACAACTCCAAATTCAACTCTAGAGGCAACTCCAGAGGTTGAACCAGAATCCACCCTTCGAAGGTCTGATAGAGTCAGGACTCCGACAAATAGATACATTTCAATCTATACAACGGAGAGCTGTAATATTTTTCTTGTAGAAAGTGAAGAACCCACCACTTACAAGGAAGCAATGACGAGTCTAAATTCCAGCAAATGGCAAGAAGCCATGAAATCCGAAATGGATTCCATGTCCGAGAATCAAGTCTGGGACTTGGTCGATTTGCCGGATGGAGCTAGGCCCATCGGGTGCAAATGGATCTTTAAGATCAAGATGGACAATGATGAAAACATTCTAGTTTTCAAAGCTCGACTGGTGGCAAAAGGTTATAGGCAGATTCAAGGAATTGACTATGATGAAACTTTCTCACCAGTTGCCATACTTAAATCTATAAGGATACTCCTAGCCATTGCAGCTCATTATGACTATCAGATCTGGCAAATGGATGTCAAAACCGCCTTCCTGAACGGGGTTCTGGAAGAGGATGTGTACATGACACAACCTGAGGGTTTTGTCAATCCTAAGAACGCTGGGAAGGTTTGCAAGCTAAAGAGATCCATTTATGGGTTGAAGTAAACATCCCGGAGCTGGAATCTGGGTTTTGATGAAGCCATAACTAAATTTTGTTTTATCAGAAATATAAAAGAACCTTGTGTATACAAGAAGTTCAATGGGAGCAAAATTGTCTTCGTGGTCCTGTATGTTGATGACATACTGATCATTGAAAACGATATTCCAATGCTGGAGTCCGTAAAGACTTGACTTGGAAAGTGTTTTCAATTGAAAGACCTCAGACAGGCAGAGTACATCTTGGGCATCAGGATCTGCAGGGACAGATCCAAAAGGCTAATTGGACTTAGCCAAAGTATGTATATTAACCAGATAGTATCTCGGTTTAATATGCAACATGCTAAGAAGGGTTTACTATCCATGAGTCGTGGCACGATTCTTAGCAAGACGCAGGGTCCTGAGACACCTGCTGAGCAAGAACGCATGAGTAGAGTTCCTTATGCATCAACTATAGGATCTATATGTATGCCATGATTTGTACTCGTCCGTACATCTCGTATGTTTTGAGTATGACGAGTAGATTTCAGGCCAACCCAGGTGAGGCGCATTGGATTGCGGCCAAGAATATCTTGAAGTATCTGAAAAGAACTAAGGACAAGTTCCTGGTGTATGGTGGTGAAGAAAAGTTGATTGTGAAAGGTCACACTGATGCTTCCTTCCAGACAGACAGAGACGGTTCTGAATCCCAGTCAAGATTTGTCTTTTGTCTCAATGGAGGAGCAGTGTCCTGGAAGAGTGCAAAGCAAAGCACTGTGGCAGATTCTACAACGGAAGCGGAGTACATCGCAGCTTCGGAAGCTACAAAGGAAGCTGTTTGGATTTGCAAGTTCATAGCTGAACTTGGAGTTGTGCCTGCGGCGGTTGAACCGTTGGCTCTTTATCATGATAATAATGGAGCCATCGCCCAAGCCAAGGAGCCAAGGTCACATGAGAAGTCTAAACATGTACATCGCAAATATCACCTTATTAGACAACGGGTCAAAGATGGTGATATTAGCATATGCAAGGTTCATACAGACGAGAATGTCGCTGATCCATTGACTAAGCCGCTTGATCAGGCCAAGCACGAGAGTCATACAGCTTCGATAGGCATTCAGCACTTCGGAGATGATTAGCTTCATTGTTTTAGATTATGAAATGGTGTTCATGATTAAAACATTGTTATGTACATTTATCACATTAATAAAGTTTTGGTACTATTCAGTTTTCAGTATGATTTTAAATATTAATCCAAAGTAATATAACACAAATATCCAAATAGGTTATCAAGACGACGTCTTGGATAATGAAACCCTATTAAGTGAACTGGATTTTGTGGTTATTTGTCCCTAATCTAGGTGTTAGAATTGGATTCTAATAACCAGTGATGATGAGATTGCAAGGTGATCTCAGTGCCTATTTCATGGGCAGGAGACATGGGATGTCAAGGACCATTTGCATAGATATGAATTGGGAATTCATGATCGGACAGACCCGCCATAAGAGTTCTTTAAGAATGAGTAGTCATATTAGACTCTCATAAAACTATCTTGAACCATTTCTCAAACCTGAGTGGTTATGAATAAAGACATGAGGATTGGTGATCTGTGATTACTCCTAGCAGCTGCGTAAAAGGAGGCAATAACGGATATGTGCGGATCATTGAAAATCATGTTGGAATTCTTGAGCGCACAAGACGGGAATTGTCCTCCCTACGGGGAATGTTGTCTTATGGGCCTCTTGTAGAATTGGGATTGTGAAATGCATGGTCGTGCTCAAATGGATTATTGGATAATCATTTGTCTTAACAATCCAATTCGGGATCGAGAAAAGATATGAACATTGTAAGGATGACTAGGCTTCTTATCTTACATTCACATCAAGACAGTAAGTGACAAGGGAATGGATTTGAACACTTGTCTTAAGGACAAGTGGGAGATTGAAGGATTTATGTCCTATCAGTCAAGGTGCAAAATTCGGGATTAAATAACAGAGATAGTTAACCCATCGATTTAGTAAGTCGTAATGTTTAGCTAGAGACCGCTTACGATAATTGGACCAATATGAGTTTGCCGACTACTAAATGCGATGGGCCTAGCGGGTCACACACTTAAGTAATCGATGGATCAATAATTAACCAATGGACCTAGGAGTCGCATTAGTTAATTAGTAAGAGAGAACGTTAAGTGGGCCTACCTAGGGTTAGCCCACTACATGTGAACTCTAAAGTTTAAATAGAAGAGAAGGAGGATGTAACTAGGTTACAGGTTTCAACTGGTAGCCTCCTTCTCTCATATTTTCTCTCTAATCAACCAAGCACCTCCATAGCCCAAGGAATGGTTCCTTGTGCTCGTTCTAGCTAACGAACGTGTTTGGATTGATCAAATCAATTGCTGTGTCGACTACGGTAGAGGGATTACACTTGGAATCCTAATTCGCACATATCGATATTTAATCGATCAACGAGGCACGCATCAAAGATATATATATGTGTATTTAATGACCCATTAAGTTTCTTGTTTTCTAGTTGTCTTCCGCTTATATGATTAGATCATTGCAACTACATCCTACAGAACTAAGTAAATTGACCAAATTAACTTCAAAAACTTTAATGGCTAAAAAAAGTGGTCTACAGAGGTTTTTTGGAGATAATATTGGGCCAAGTCCTTCTTGATGATTAAGTATATGATATTATGTAATTACAGAATTACCCTTATTACCTTCATTCCAATATACCACGCACATGCCTGCGAAAACTTTCTTCATCTGATATTGATATGTATAGATACACCAATAACACATGTGAATTTAAGAAGTAATTCAGAAGGACAAAACTACCCTGAACTAAGTAAATTGACCAAACTACCATCAAACACATTAATGGCTAAAAAAAGTAGTCTAGAGGCGGTTTTTGTGGAAACATTGGGCCAAGTCCTTCTTGATGATTATGTATAATTACAGAATTACCCATATTACATTCATTCCAATATACCACGCACATACCTCCGAAAACTTTCTTCATCTGATATTGATACGTATAGATACACCAACAATACATGTGAATTTGAAGAGTAATTCAGAAGGACAAAACTGCCCTCAACTAATTAAATTGACCAAACTACCATAAAAAACATTAATGGCTAGAAAAATTGGTCTAGAAGCGTTTTTTGGAGGAAATATTGGGCAAAGTCCTTATTGATGAATAAGTATATGATATTATGTATAATTACGGAATTACCCTTATTACCTTCATTCCAATATACCACGCACATACCTCCGAAAACTTTCTTCAGTTGATATTGATACGTATAGATACACCAATATCACACGTGAATTTGAGAAGTAATTCCGAAGGACAAAACTACCCTCAACTAATAAAATTGACCAAACTACCATCAAAAACTTTAATGGCTAAAAAAAGTTGTCTAGAGGCGTTTTTTGGAGGAAATATTGGGCCAAGTCCTTCTTGATGATTAAGTATGTGATATTATGTATAATTACGGAATTACTCTTATTACCTTCATTCCAATATACCACGCACATACCCCCGAAAACTTTCTTCAGCTGATATTGATACGTATAGATACACCCATATCACACGTGAATTTGAGAAGTAATTCAGAAGGACAAAACTACCCTCAACTAATTAAATTGACCAAAGTACCATCAAAAACTTTAATGACTAAAAAAGTGGTCTAGAGGCGTTTCTTGGAGGAAATATTGGGCCAAGTCTTTCTTGATGATTAAGTATATGATATTATGTATAATTACGGAATTACCCTTATTACCTTCATTCCAATATACAACGCACATACCTCCGAAAACTTCCTTCATCTGATATTGATACGTATAGATACACCAATAACACCTGTGAATTTGAGAAGTAATTCAGAAGGACAAAACTACCCTCAACTAAGTAAATTGACTAAACTACCATAAAAAAGTTTAATGGCTAAAAAAAGTGGTCTAGAGTCGTTTTTTAGAGGAAATATTGGGCAAAGTCCTTCTTGATGATTAAGTGTATGATATTATGTATAATTAAGGAATTACCCTTATTACGTTCATTCCAGTATACCACGTACATACCTCCGAAAACTTTCTTCATCTGATATTAATACGTATAGATACACCACTAACACATGTGAATTTCAGAACTAATTCAGATTAAAAAACTACCATCAACTAAGTAAATTGACCAAACTACCATAAAAAACTTTAATGGCTAAAAAAGGTAGTCTAGAGGCGTTTTTTGGAGGAAATATTGGGCAAGTCCTTCTTGATGATTAAGTATATGATAGAATGTATAATTACGAAATTACCCTTATTACCTTCCTTCCAATATACCACGCACATACCTCCTAAAACTTTCTTCATCTCATATTGATACGTATAGATACACCAATAACACATGTAAATTTGAGAAGTAATTCAGAAGTACAAAACTACCCTAAAAAATTTTAATGGCTAAAAAAAGGCGTATAGAGGCGTTTTTCTGAGGAAATATTGGGCCACGTCCTTCTTGATGATTAAGTATATGATATTATGTATAATTACGGAATTACCCTTATTACCTTCATTCCAATATACAACGCACATGTGAATTTGAGAAGTAATTCAGAAGGAAAAAACTACCCTCAACTAAGTAAATTGACCAAACTACCGTAAAAATCTTTAATGGCTAAAAAAAGTGGTCTACAGTCCTTTTTTGGAGGAAATATTGGGCCAAGTCCTTCTTGATGATTAAGTGTATGATATTATGTATAACTAAGAAATTACCCTTATTACCTTCATTCCAATATACCACGTACATACCTCCGAAAACTTTCTTCATCTGATATTAATACGTATAGATACACGAATAACACATGTGAATTTGAGAACTAATTCAGATTAAAAAAACTACCATCAACTAAGTAAATTGACCAAACTACCATAAAAAACTTTAATGGCTAAAAAGAGTAATCTAGAGGCCTTTTTTGGAGGAAATATTGGGCCAAGTCCTTCTTGATGATTATTTATAATTACGGAATAACCCTTATTACCTTCATGCCAATATACCACGCACATACCTCCAAAAACTTTCTTCATCTCATATTGATACGTATAGATACACCAATAACACATGTGAATTTGAGAAGTAATTCAGAAGTACAAAACTACCCTAAAAAACTTTAATGGCTAAAAATAGGCGTCTAGAGGCGTTTTTCTCAGGAAATTTTGGGTCACATCCTTCTTGATGATTAAGTATATGATATTAATTACGGAATTACCCTTATTACCTTCATTCCAATATACCACGCACATACCTTCGAAAACTTTCTTCATCTGATATTACCTTCATTTCAATATACCAGTTACATACCTCCGAAAACTTGAAACGTATAGATACACCAATAACACATGTGAATTTGAGAAATAATAATTCAGAAGGCCAAACTACCCTCAACTAAGTAAATTGACCGAACTACCATAAAAAACATTAATGGCTAAAAAAGTGGTCTAGAGGCATTTTTTGGAGTAAATATTGGGCCAAGTCTTTGTTGATGATTAAGTATATGCCATTGTGTATAATTACGGAATTACCCTTATTACCTTCATTCCAATATACCACGCACATACCTCCAAAAACATTCTTCATCTTATATTGATACGTATAGAAACACCAATAACACATGTAAATTTGAGAAGTCATTCAGAAGGACAAAACTACCCTCAACTAAGTAAATTGACCAACCTAGCATCAAAAACTTTAATGGCTAAAAAAAGTGGTCTAGAAGCGTTTTTTGGAGGAAATATTGGGCCAAGTCCTTCTTGATGATTAAGTATATGATATTATGTATAATTACAGAATTACCCTTATTATCTTCATTCCAATATACCACACACATACCTCCAAAAATATTCTTCATCAATATTGATACGTATAGATACACCGATAACACATGTGAATTTGAGAAGTAATTCAGAAGGACAAAACTACCCTCAACTAAGTAAATTGACCAAACTAATACCCTCAACTAAGTAAATTGACCAAACTAACATCAAAAATTTTAATGGGGTAAAAATGTGGTCTAGAGGTGTTTTTTGGAAGAAATATTGGGCGAAGTCCTTGTTGATGAGTAAGTATATGATATTACCCTTATTACCTTCAGTCCAAAATACCAATAACACATGTGAATTTGAGACGTAATTCAGAAGGACAAAACTACTCTCAACTAAGTAAATTGACCAAACTACCATCAAAAACTTTAATGGAAAAAAAAGTGGTCTAGAAGTGTTTTTTGGAGGAAATATTGGGCCAAGTCCTTCTTGATGATTAAGTATATGATATTATGTATAATTAAGGAATTACCCTTATTACGTTCATTCCAATACACCACGCACATACCTTCGAAAACTTTCTTCATCTGATATTGATACGTATAGATACACAAATGACAAATGTGAATTTGAAAAGTAATTCAAAAGGACAAAACTACTCTCAACTAAGTAAATTGACCAAACTACCATCAAAAACTTTAATAGCTAAAAAAAAGTGGTCTAGAGGCATTTTTTGGAGAAACTATTGGGCAAAGTTCTTCTTGATGATTAAGTATATGATATTATGTAAAATTACAAAATTACCCTTATTACCTTCATTTCAATATACCACGCACATACTGTAAGGACCCGGGATTTTCCAACCTTGTTTCCGCGGAGTGCGTCCTTATAGAAAATTTGTCTGTTGGGGGCTTAGATAAGTTCAAGGGACCATCGAGTTAGAAAAGCTTTTGAAAAGACTTGAATTGAATAAAAACCATGAAAGAGGTCACAAATCTGCTATCGGCGTTTTATCGAAGGGATAAACCGAAGGGACAAACCGAAGGGACAACCCAATAGCGCGATAAGTGAACTAATCATGTTTTTAGAAAGACTCCCGCTTATATAAAACATATAAGTACCCAAGAATAATAGGTTCGGGGGCGAAGGTACAAGGTGGGAAGGTGTTAGGCACCCAACTCACCCGTTTATGACGGCCTCTACTAACTCAAGTTTGCTTAATAATTTAAAGAAATAATTCCCATGCAAAACCGTATTAACAACCTAGACTTAGACTATTAATTGGTTCATCACAAGCATCACAGCATTTATTTTAACCCTTACTTAGACATGCATTCGATTGACAAGTTAAACAGCACAACGATCATACAGACAATATTTAGGAAGCAATATAAACGTTATTCTAGCATGATATCCACATTATGACTACTGGAAAAATAAACAGTTAAGCAATTAATTTAATTTGAGCCCTTAGAAATTTGTACCTGAACTGTAGGATATATTTGACAAGAATAGTAAAAATAGATCTCAAGTGTTTAGAAGAAAGAGGGAGAAGCTCAGGAGTACTCAACTGAGAATAGAGGTTGTCAACTGTAGGTTGTCTGTTTTGAACTGAGGGTGAAGGGTTGTTCATATAGGCGAGGGAAGTAGGGTTGTACAGTCGAAAATGGAGCTAAAACGAGACGGGCTTGAAAAATGAGCCTGGCCCGAAGGAAAAGTCACCGCCGCTAGCGGCGCTGGAATTTTTGTCAGGGTCGCTAGCGGCCCTGGCCATGGCCGCTGTCAGCTGGATTTTGTCCGGGTAGTATCTCACTCGTTTGGGCACCAACTTGGATGATTCAATACGCGTTGGAAAGCTTATGAGGTCTAGTATCAAATGTCTTTGGTTTCAGGTCAAAATGTTTTGCGGATCTCGAGATATAGACGAATGAGTAAGGAGAGGTCAGTTTTGAGTACACATCAATGTTGGGCTCGTAACTCCTTGGTTAGGAATGTGGTGTGGGCTCATGATATGTCATTGGAAAGCTATTTGAATAAGGAATCCAAAACTATAAGGCTCACAAAATAATTTAATCAAATGAACTCCCAAATAGGCTGAAAACACAGTCCACGGTATTCGGCTACATCTGTTTTGACCCTAAACTTTGTTTGGCCATAACTCTTAGGTGCGGAACCGTATTTGGACACGGAAGGAAGGAAAGGAAAGCTCTTGAAAGGGGCTTTTAGATGAAGTGGAAATGAAGGAGTGTTTGGAGGAAAAACCTGAGACCTTATCTTAACTATTAAAGCAAAAATAGCAGTTCAAGCTTAAAAATTACTCCTTTCTTCATCGGGCTTTTACGGAGAAATCTGAAGACGCTTTTTTGGCTTCTATAGAAGCCCCCACTTTGATTGAGCTTGAGTAAAAGCGAAGATCAAAGTACTCCGAAGGCGACATGCAAGATGCTAATGTGCAAACGGTGTGTGAGAGTGTATAGTACGCATGCATATGAAGACAAACCTGAGTCGGAACACGCTCGTAGTGTGCTAAGATTTCATCCATGCGAACACAAGAGAAGACAAAGGTTATAGTAGCAGGATAGAACACCGTCCATAGATGGTCTAAACGTCTGCTGGGGACCTGTATTCAGAGTGAATGAAAAAGTTAGTAATACTTTGAGAATAATCAACATAGAGTGCTTCAACAATCAGTGACTATACACCGCTTGGCGGATGTCGAGATTCCGTCCCTGTTTAAGAAAAGAAAAAGTCAACGAGATAGCGCGATAAAATAATCGGCCATAAGGTGGTTAAAATATATGAATAGTTTAAATGCAATAGCTTAAGCAATCATTGACTGAAACATATAATGAAAAATAATGGACAGTATAACCGTAACAGTTTAAGCAATCATTGACTAAGACACATAAAGAAAAATAATGGAAAGTATATCCGCAACAGTTTAAGCAATCATTGACTAACACAAAATAAGTAATCTTGTAGAAGGATAGTTTAACTACAACAGCTTAAGAGATCATTGACTAACCCCAAAAATTTGTAACCTTGCAGAGAGACAGTTTAACCGCAATAGCTTAAGCGATCATTGACCAACCCTAAAAATTTGTAGTGTTGTGTTGCTTAGCAAGTACCGACAAAATTTCGGGCTTATAAATAACTTGGGCGCTCCTGGTGGTGAGAGTCGTCGCCGTGTAGATCCGAGTTTCAGTACCTGGGACCTGCAAAAATAAACGGGTTAGTTTTACCTGTAAATAGTTGGTACCATAAAATGGGGCAACTGTGGAATTTGAATTTGTGGGCCAGGGGGCTTCGCTCCCGCGCGCTTGGTACTAATATTACCGCAAAACGAACTGTAATAACGAACTCTGGACTGGAAAAGGGGCCGTAGGTCAGTAAAGGGGCCCGCGCGCTTGGCTGTTGTTGGAAGGTTATCTCCATTCTTTGTTGTAGTCGAAAGGTCGCTTCTGGGATTGTTCATGAGTTCCGGGCTTGCTGGTTTCGATGGAGAGCGGGTAGACTCAAACTTACAGTGGAAATATGCACATAGGGAAAAGATGCAATAGACATGCCCGACTGACCATGACAAAATGCACAAGACATGACATACTAATATGCATGGGGCACAGGGGGATTGACATGTAAACACGCAGGGACTCAAGACACTGAGAAATTATGTACACATGCATGCCTTTGAAGGCGACTCTAGTACTTTTGCAAATATGATGTATGCAGACTCTATTGACTCACAGCTCCATGCAACCTAGCCTAACATGCACGACTCTCTTATAGGGTCTAAAGAGGGTGTTCATATGGGAAAAATTTTTGTGATCAAAAATTTCATTCCTGTGGTGATCTTGACAGAGTAAGAGACAAGTGGACAAGACTTGGTGCAGTCAAGGGAGAATCAACCCCCAGTTTGATGCATGGTTCTTGATGGTTATGACCTACTCGAGGAGCTATGGGTGTTGATGCGCCGGTACAAAATATCCTAACTTAAGGTATGGGGACGAAAATGGCCCACTTGGAACGTAGCGGACAAAGAACCTACTCATTCTAAAACAGCCCCCAGTTGGGAAGTCTATGTGCAAGCCTACGAGAAAGGTGATGAGTATGACCTCTAGATGACTGACCAAAGAGCGCTTACATGAGAAACAATGTTCTAAATCCTCGGAAAATTAAGTTGCCTTAAGATGTTGAATTTGTTTTATATATTTTTTTTTTGTTTGCCCTAACTTTTACCTAGGCTGCCCTTTCGGGTTTTCAACCTACCGGGCTCATTTTTTTTTTTGCCTTAGATGAGGACGGTGGAATGGAAAAACTCCATATGATCATGTGACAAAGTGGTTGTCGTAGCCGGACCTCCTTGAGGTTTCCTACGTATCCAGTTTATGGAATCAGGCCAACGTAGTTCAAGACCATACAAATGAATGGTCGTACCTCTTGGAGGGCTTTAAAATTGTAATGTCAGACTGGGTTAAGGTGTCAAAGAAAGGATAAAGGCTCAAATAAACCCAATGTAAATCCCTCCCTAAAGTATGCTAGATGGTATAGAAGTTTTTGGTCTAGGCGAGGTGGCTAAGGGACCTATGCTTAGGTAATGTCACCGTTTGGTTGTGCTTAAAGTGTTTGCACTCTTTTGGATCTTTGATCGCTCTTGAATTTTTTTCTCTTTTGATTTTATTTTTTTTGTTTTTGCTCTTGAACTTTCGAGTTCTCTCTTCTTCTTTTTTTTCGCATTTCTCTCGGTGTCCCTTTTTTTTGTAGGTTGGTCCGCCTTGCCAAGAAGGTTGCTTCTATTCTCATGTCGCACACACCCATTCCCCGGGTAAGGATGATGTGGTTAAGAAATGAAAGGCTATGTGTTTGGCCCAACGAGTTGCAAGTGGTAATTATTTATAGGGTAGTAAAGGATATTGATGTGAGGTGCCAAATGAATGCCTCATGTCCTCGGCACGGACGGTTCAACTGTAGGTCCTCTATGGGGATGATCATTAGGGAGTCTTTGTTTAATGTTTTCCACAATGAAGGCTTTCTTTTGAATTTTTTTTTTTTTTTTTGATTTTTTTTTTTTGTTATTGCTTCATAGGCAACTTAAGTTCGTCATAGAATTGAACAAAGAATAATGATGAAAATCAAAATGCAATCTTTATTGAATCAAAGAAAAGCATTACACGATAAGTAAGCTACACTCTCTGGACGAAATGAAAAGACAAGTAGACATCATTAAACTTGAGTGGACTCGACTAGACTTGCACACTAGGAAACTTCGACTCTCTTCAACTTCTCGAGAGTAGGCTGTTCATAGGGATACGAAGGACAACCCCATGTAGATACTCGCGTTGTTCACGACTTAAGTGGAATTCTTAAGAAGGTCATCCCCAATTAGGATGCCCACAACATAGAGCCGGTTGTAGGAGTCAATTGCTTGATACTTGAGGGGTTCCTTGTAAGCAGGCTGCAAGTTCTTGATGAGTTAGCGGATTTGATCAGCTTGCGAAGGTCGCTCAACCAGTTAGGCTATCTTTAGCTTCCAACGCCTAAGGAAGGCAGTGAATCCCTCATCTTCTTCTTGTTTGGTGATCTCTAACTCTCGAAGGGTCATAGGTAGAGCAACATTTTCCTTGTAGCGTGCAAGGAACACTGTAGTGAAATCTGAACAAGTGCGGTAGTTTTCCAAATTCAAGGTGTAGAACCAACGACGAGTTGGGGCATCAAGAGTCTGTGGGAACAAGTGAATGTAGATATTTTTGTCAACTCCTGGTAAACCCATGGCAGTAGTGAAGGCTTTGAGGTGGTCTTGTGGATTATCAGTGCCAGTGAATGTCGGAACCTCGGGCATGGAGAACTTGGCTGGAAGCTTACCCTTCACTTTGGGATTGACTTTACCAACATTAGCATGGTAGTTGGCAATCAGGCTGCTGTTTTCGAGCACAGAAATAATCTTGGCCAGCTTGGCATTTGATCCTTCTTCCTCAGAGTCAGAATCGGAAGGGATCCTTGACTCTTCTTCTCTTTTCCTCTCTATATCTTCAACCTTGAGTCGAACCCTTTCTAACTCACTCATGAGGTCATCAAGTCTTTCATCGGTGGTCTTAGGTATTGTGAAGTTTGGGGGTGTGATCGGTGAGGTAAGGGATGTATTGAGTTGTGGCGGGCTTTATGGTGGTGATGGATTATGGGGTGATGGCCTTTTGGAATGTGGTGGTGTCTTGGAAGTAGCTTGTACACGAACACAACCTTTGTCACTCTAATTCTTCCTCCAACCCCCTATCCTTAACACAAGTTTTAACTTGGACTTGAAAATAAAGACTCGTTATTTTTAGAAGACCCTCGATAGCTCCTAAGGTGAATGTGCCTATGGACGTCTATATGAACTCAAATGCATGATGACAACAATGTGACAACAAAGTTATGATGACATTATGCAAGATGCATGACGGACTGACCTTGACATGTATGACAATGAATTGATGCTTCCTAGAATGACCCTAGAGCACTTAATGAATGACTTGTCTAAACTTCTAGTGTATGAGACGTAGTGAACAAATGGACACATAGATGAATGCATGACTTGAACTTTTGTACAAATGCAGATGCAAAATGACGACAATGCAAGCATGACGACTAATTATGAATCATAGCATGGAGTGTCTAATACGTATAATGTAAGGCAATGCAAAGAAATGGAAAAGAAGAAAATAAAAACCTAAGCCTAAATGCCCAATTATTTCCCCTCATATCAATGGAAAAATAAAGTCGATGAACGAAAATGAGAAAAATAAAAAGAAAGACGGACCAACCTATTTTTTTTTCTAGACTCAAAAAAAAAGGGAAAATGGGATAAATAAAAAAAAAGAAGGAATTTCGGCCTTTTTTTTTCAAAAAAAATATTTTATCGAATTTTTGTTTCTGCGTTTTTTTTTCAACGCCAATTTGTTTTTTGTTTTTTTTTTGCCGAATTTGAATTACATCAAAACAATAAAAAAAAGGGGGGAGAGGGGAATTGGAGAAACTGAGTCTTTTTTTTGCTAAAAGGTCCTAGAAATTTGTTCATGACTTCGACGCTATATGAAAATATATCATCGGGAAAAATGATGAATGTTCATTGAATTTGAATTCTCGCACCATCTTCAGGCACTAGGAACTAGCTAAAAATAAAAGAAAAGACTCCTAGCACGTAAGTACATATTGGCACATAATCACGTAATTCATGCATTCAAGCAAGCATTATAACAACGTAGTTTACAGGGAAACATGTGATCAGACGGGCATTACAACGACACATGCACAACAAGCAAGTGGATGCACAAATGTGGGTTGAAGGCTTTTGGCTCCTGTGGGGTTACCATGACAAATTACAATTTCCGTTCAGCGGATGGTCAACACATAGATTGTAATTCTTTTCATCAACAAAGGATTGATGAGTCATGGGTGAGGAAGCGTCGATTTGCACGATCGGAAAACTGTATATTCCTTTAGATATACGGGTTGTCTACGAGTTGCTACACAAACTTCCTCGAGGGTCGATAAGGGTCAAAAGGTTGTGCCAAGACACATGCAAATGATGCAAAAATGTGGAACATGTTATTGAACAATTAAGCAAACTTGACTTTCGAGTCTCACCCTCTTAAATAAGTCCCCAGTGAAATCGCCACTGTAAGGACTCGGAATTTTCCAACCTTGTTTCCAGGGAGTGCGTCCTTATAAAAAATTTGTCAGTTGGGGCTTAGATAAGTTCAAGGGACCATCGAGTTAGAAAATCTTTTCAAAAGACTTGAATTGAATAAAAACCATGAAAGATGTCACAAATCTGCTATTGGCGTTTTATCGAAGGGACAAACCAAAGGAACAAAACGAAGGGACAACCCAATAGCGCGATAAGTGAACTAATCATGTTTTTAGAAAGACTCCCGCTTATATAAAACATATAAGTACCCAAGAATAATAGGTTCGGGGCGAAGGTACGAGGTGGGAAGGTGTTAGGCACCCAACTCGCCCGTTTATGACGGCCTCTACTAACTCAAGTTTGCTTAATAATTTAAAGACATAATTCCCATGCAAACCCGTATTAACAACCTAGACTTAGACTATTAATTGGTTCATCACAAGCATCACAACATGTATTTTAACCCTTACTTAGACAGGCATTTGGACAAGTTGAGCAGCACAACGATTATACAGACAATATTTAGGAAGCAATATATTTGACAAGAATAGTAAAAATAGATCTCAAGTTTTTAGAAGAAAGAGGGAGAAGCTCAGGAGTACTCAACTGAGAATAGAGGTTGCCAACTGTAGGCTGTCTGTTTTGAACTGAGGGTGAAGGGTTGTTTATATAGGAGAGGGAAGTAGGGTTGTACGGTCGAAAATTGAGCTTAAAATGAGACGGGCTTGAAAAATGAGCCGGGCCCGAAGGGTAAGTCAGCGCCGCTAGCGGCGCTGGAATTTTTTGGTTAGCTGGATTTTGTCCGAGCCGTATCTCACTCATTTGGGCTCCAAATTGGATGATTCAATATGTGATGGAAAGCTTATTGGGTCTAGTTTCAAATGTCTTTAGTTTCAGGTCTAAATGTTTTGTGTATCTTAAGATATACCCGAATGAGTAAGGAGAGGTCGGTTTCGGAGTACACATCAATGTTGGGCTCGTAACTCCTTGGTTAGGAATGTGGTGTCGGCTCATGATATGTCATTGGAAATTTATTTGAATAAGAAATCCAAAACTATAAGGCTCACAAATTAATTCAACCGAATGAACTCCCAAATAGGGATAAAAACACGGTCCACAGTATTCAGCTACATCTGTTTTGACCCTAAACTTTGTTTGGCCATAACTCTTAGGTGCGGAATTGTATTTGGACACAGAAGGAAGCAATGGAAAGCTCTTGAAATGGGCTTTTAGATGAAGTAGAAATAAAGGAGTGTTTGGAGGAAAAATCTGAGACCTTATCTTAACTATTAAAGCAAAAATAGCAGTTCAATGTTAAAAATTACTCCTTTTATCAACGGGCTTTTGCGGAGAAATCTGAAGACGCTTTTTTGGCGTCTACACATACCTTCCAAAACTTTCTTCATCTGATATTTATACGCATAGATACACCAATAACACTTGTGAATTTGAGAAGTAATTAAGAAGGACAAAACTACCCTCAACTAAGTCAATTGACCAAACAAGCATCAAAAACTTTAATGGCTAAAATTTTTGGTGTAAAGCAGTTTTTTGGAGGAAATATTGGGCCAAGTCATTCTTGATGATTAAGTATCTGATATTATGTATAATTACGGAATTGCTTTTATTACCTTCATTCCAATATACGACGCACATACCTCCGAAAACTTTCTTCATCTGATATTGATACGTATAGATACACCAATAACACATGTGAATTTGAGAAGTAATTCAGAAGGACAAAACTACCCTCAATTAAGTAAATTGACCAAACTACCATCAAAAAAGTTTAATGGCTAAAAAAAGTGCTCTAAAGGCGTTTTTTGGAGGAAATATTGGGCCAAGACCTGCGTGATGATTAAGCATTTCATATTATGTATAATTACGGGATTACACTTATTACGTTCATTCCAAAATACCACGCACATACCTCCGAAAACTTTATTCATCGGATATTGATACGTATAGATACACCGATAACACATGTGAATTTGAGAAGTAATTCAGAAGGACAAAACTACCCTCAACTAAGTAAATTGAACAAACTACCATCAAAAACTTTAATGGCTAAGAAAAGTGGTCTAGAAGCGTTTTTTGGAGGAAATATTGGGCCAAGTCCTTATTGATAATTAAGAATATGATATTATATATAATTACGGAATTACCCTTATTACCTTCATTCCGAAATACCACGCACATACCTCCGAAAACATTATTCATCTGATACTGATACGTATACATACACCAATAACACATGTGAATTTGAGAAGTAATTCAGAATGACAAAACTACCCTCAACTAAGTAAATTGACCAAACTACCATCAAAAACATTAATGGCTAAAAAAAGTGGTCTAGAGGCGCTTTTTTGGAGGAAATATTGGGCGAAGTCCTTCTTTCTGATTAAGTATATGATATTATGTATAATTACGTAATTACCCTTATTACCTTCATTCCAATATACCACGAACATACCTCCGAAAACTTGATACGTATAGATACACCAAAACAAATGTGAATTTGAGAAGTAATTATGAATGACAAAAGTACCTTCAACTAAATAAATTGACCAAACTACCATCAAAAAGTTTAGTAGCTAAAACAAGTGGTCTAGAGGCGTTTTCTAGAGGAAATATTGGGTCAAGTCCTTCGTTATGATTAAGTATATGATATTATGTATAATTACGGAATTACCCTTATTACCGTCATTCCAATATACCACGCATATACCTCAGAAAACTTTCTTCATCTGATATTGATACGTATAGATACACCAATAACAGATGTGAATTTTAGAAGTAATTCAGAATGACAAACTTACCCTCGACTAAGTAAATTGACCGAACTACCATCAAAAACTTTAATGGTTAATAAAAGTGGTCTAGAGGCGTTTTTTGGAGGAAATATTGGGCCAAGTCCTTCTTGATGATTAAGTATATGATATCATGTAGAATTACGGAATTACCCTTATTACCTTCATTCCAATATACAACGCACATACCTCCGAAAACTTGATACGTATAGATACACTAATAACACATGTGAATTTGAGAAGTAATTATGAAGGACAAAACTACCTTCAACTAAATAAATTGACCAAACTACCATCAAAAACTTTAATAGCTAAAAAGAGTGGTCTAGAGGCGTTTTTTCTAGAGGAAATATTGGATCAAGTCCTTCTTTATGATTAAGTATATGATATTATGTATAATTACGGAATTACCCTTATTACCTTCATTCCAATATACCACGCATATACCTTAGAAAACTTTTTTCATCTGATATTGATATGTACAGATACACCAACAACACATGTGAATTTTAGAAGTAATTCAGAATGACAAAACTACCCTCGACTAAGTAAATTGACCAAACTATCATAAAAAACTTTAAGGAAAATTGGACGCAAATAATCCCAACTTTGGGCCGTCCGCAGCCAATAATATCAAGTATCACGTCGGCTCAAAATAATCCCAAGTTACGACCCGCCCGCCCGTACTGGTTTAAATGAGGACGGCGTTACAACGCCGTTCCCTTCCGTTTGTTGGTGTTAGTACTCGGTTGACAGTTTTCTCTCTCCTCAAACTCCTCTCTGAAGCAACCTCTTTCACTCCCACCGATCACTACCTCGTCAACTGCGGCTCCGCCTCACCTTCCACCTCTGATCCCGACAATTGCAAGTTCACCGGCGACGATTCTTCTCTTTCTGACTCGGTTCTCCTCTCTGCAACTCGCTCCATCTCACTCACTCATTCAAACTCATCCGGCCCCATTTACAGCTCCGCTAGAATCTTCACAACTCCGTCCAGCTATGCGTTCCGGGTAACAGATAAAGGTGCCCACTTGGTACGTCTTCATTTTCACCGCTTTAATTCCTCCAAATACAGCTTTAATGTAATTAGCTTAAATGAGGACGCCGTCACACTCCGTTTACGCCGTCCACGGTTTCTGTTTTGCCAGAAATCAAAGATGCAGCTTTAATGTAATTAGCTTCCCAACCAAACTTTGCACCATTAATTTACCAAAAACTTAAACCCCAACCCAGAAACCAAAACCCTTCCCCTTCCATTAACTAGCTTGAGCTCAAATCCACAAATGGAGGAAGTGCAGCCGCCACTGAAGAATTGGAGCATAATTCATACTGAATTGGGAAGATGAAGCTTGAGCCAATTAGGGCTGCAAAAAAAAAAAAAAATCAAAGCTTTTACAATGGATATGCTGTCAAATTGGAGTCAGATTTGTTGTGGGTGGTTTCTCTTTGAGACTTTTAATGACGCAGATTTTGTGTATTTTTAGTGAGCTAAAAATATTATCTTGATGCTTGCATTATACATGTGTTTCTTGTTTACTGATTTAGGCAAAACATTTTGTGCAATGAAAAATTTGTGTCTTTCACTTTGTTTATAGTAGTGGTGTATTAAAAAAGAAGTTTAAGTGATCAGAATATATGGGTGGATCTGTTAAAGGTTATTCATGAGTGGAAGGGGGCTAGAGATTTATCAGAGAAGGAAGCAGCTGCAGATTATTAGATGAAGTGAGAAAAAGAAAGAGAGGTTGAAGATGAAGAACCAATAAATTGGGATTTTTGTGTTTCAAAGGGGGATCTGCAACTCTGCAGCTCTTATTGGCTCTTGTTTAACGTTAAAACGTGCAACAGTCAACAAACATAACGGGAGTTAACGGAATTGTAAACGGAGTACTAACACCAACAAACGGAAGGGAATGGCGTTGTAACGCCGTCCTCATTTAACCCAGTATGGGTGAGCGGGTCGTAACTTGGGATTATTCTGGACGGACGTGAAACTTGGGATTATTGGCTGCGGACGGCCCAAACTTGGGATTATTCGCGTCCAATTTTCCAAACTTTAATGGCCAATAAAAGTGGTTTAGAGGCGTTTTTTGGAGGAAATATGGGCCCAAGCCTTCCTGATGATTAAGTATATGATATTATGTATAATTACGGAATTATCCTTATTACCTTCATTCCAATATACCACGCACATACCTCCGAAAACTTGATACGTATAGATACACCAATAACACATGTGAATTTGAGAAGTAATTATGAAGGACAAAACTACCTTCAACTAAATAAATTGACCAAACTACCATAAAAAACTTTAATAGCTAAAAAAAGTGGTCTAGAGGCGTTTTCTAGAGGAAATATTGGGTCAAGTCCTTCTTTATGATTAAGTATATGATATTATGTATAATTACGGAGTTACCCTTATTACCTTCATTCCAATATACCACGCATATACCTCAAAAAACTTTGTTCATCTGATATTGATACGTACATCTACAGCAATAACACATGTGAATTCGAGAAGCAATTCAGATGGACAAAACTACACACAACTAAGTAAATTGACCAAACTACCATCAAAAACTTTAATGGCTAAAAAAAAGGGTCTAGAGGCGTTTGTTGGAGGAAATATTGGGTCAAGTCCTTCGAGATGATTAAGTATATGATATTATGTATAATTACGGAATTACCCTTATTACCTTCATTCCAATATACCACGCACAAACCTCCGAAAACATTCTTCATCTAATATTGATACGTATAGATACACCAATAACACATGTGAATTTGAGAAGTAATTCAGAAGAACAAAACTACCCTCAACTAAGTAAATTGACCAAACTACCATAAAAAACTTTGATGGCTAAAAAAAGTGGCCTAGATGCGTTTTTTTGAGGAAATATTGGGCCAAGTCCTTCTTGATGATTAAGTATATATGATATTATGTATAATTACGGAATTACCCTTATTACCTTCATTCCAAAATACCACGCACATACCTCCGAAAACTTTATTCATCTGATATTAATACGTATAGATACACCAATAACACATGTGAATTTGAGAAGTATTTTAGAAGGACAAAACTACCCTCAACTACGTAAATTGACCAAACTACCATAAAAAACTTTAATGAGTAAAAAAAATGGTCTAGAGGCGTTTTTTGGAGGAAATATTGGGCAAAGTCCTTCTTGATGATTAAGTATATGATATTATGTATAATTACGGAATTACCCTTATTGCCTTCATTCCAATATACCACGCACATACCTCCGAAAACTTTCTCCATCCGATATTATTACGTATAAATACACCAATAACACATGTGAATTTGAGAAGTAATTATGAAGAACAAAACTACCTTCAACTAAATAAATTGACCAAACTACCATCAAAAACTTTAATAGCTAAAAAAAGTGGTCTAGAGGCGTTTCCTAGAGGAAATATTGGGTCAAGTCCTTTGTGATTAAGTATATGATAGTATGTATAATTAAGAAATTACCCTTATTACATTCATTCCAATATACCAGGCACATACCTCCGAAAACTTTCTTCATCTGATTTTGATACGTATAGATACACCAATAACACATGAAAATTTGAGAAGTAATTCAGTAGGACAAAACTACCATTAACTAAGTAAATTGACCAAAATATCAACAAAAACTATAATGGCTAAAAAAAGTGGTTTAGAGGCGTTTTTTGGAGAAAATATTGGGACAAGTCCTTCTTGATGAATAAGTATCTGATATTATGTGTAATTACGAAATTACACTTATTACCTTTATTCCAATATAGCACGCACATACCTCCCAAAACTTTCTTCATCTGATTTTGATACGTATAGATACACCAACAACACATGTGGATTTGAGAAGTAATTCAGAAGGATAAAACTACCCTCAACTAAGTAAATTGATCAACTTACCATCAAAAAATTTTAATGGCAGTGGTCTAGAGGCGTTTTTTGAAGGAAATATTGCGCCAAGTCCTTCTTGATAATTAAGTATATGATATTATGTTTACGTGCGGAATTACCCGTATTAACTTCATTCCAATATCCAACGCACATACCTCCGAAAACTTTCTTCATCTAATATTGATACGTATAGATACACCAATAACACATGTGAATTTGAGAAGTAATTCAGAAGGACAAAACTACCCTCAACAAAGTAAATTGACCAAACTACCATCAAAAACTTTAATGGCTAGATAAAGTGGTCTAGAGGCGTTTGTTGGTGGAAATATTGGGCCAAGTCCTTCTTAATGATTAACTATATATGATATTATGTATAATTCCGAAATTACCATTAATACCTTCATTCCAAAATACCACGCACATACCTTCGAAAACTTTATTTATCTGATATTGATACGTATAGATACACCAATAACACATGTGAATTTGAAAATTATTTCAGAAGGACAAAACTACCCTCAACTAAGTAAATTGACCAAACTACTATCAAAAACTTTAATGGCCAAAAACAGTGGTCCAGAGGCGTTTTTTGGAGGAAATATTGGGCCAAGTCCTTCGTATAGGATATTATCTATAATTACGGAATTACCCTTATTACCTTCATTCCAATATACCACACACAAAACTTCGAAAACGTTCTTCATCTGATATTGATACGTATAGATACACCAAAAACACTTGTGATTTTAAGAAGTAATTCAGAAGGACAAAACTACCCTTGACTAAGTAAGTTGACCAAACTGCCATCAAAAATATTAATGGCTAAAAAAAGTGGTCTAGTGGCGTTTTTGGAGGAAATATTGGGCCAAATCCTTCTTGATGAATACTGATATTAGGAATAAATTACGGAAGTGCCCTTTTTTACTTCATTTCAATATACCACGGAGATACCTCCGAAAACATTCTTCATCTGATTTTGATACGTATAGATACACCAATAACACATGTAAATTTGAGAAGTAATTCAGAAAGACAAAACTACCTTCAACTAAGGTAATTAACCAAACTACCATTAAAAACATTAATGGCTAAAAAAAGTGGTCCAGAGGCGTTTTTTGGAGGAAACATTGGACCAAGTCCTTCTTGATGTTTATGTATAATTACGGAATTACCATTATTACCTTCATTCCAATATACCACGCACATACCTTCGAAAACTTTCTTGATCTGATATTGATACGTATAGATACACCAATAAAACATGTGAATTTGAGAAGTACTTCAGAAGGACAAAACTACCCTCAACTAAACCATAAAAAATTGTAATGAATAAAAAAAGTGGTCAAGAGGCGTTTTTTGGAGGAAATATTGGGCCAAATCTTTCTTGATGATTAAGTATATGATATTATGTATAATTACGGAATTACCCTTATTGCCTTCATTCCAATATACCACGGACATACCTCCGAAATCTTTCTTCATCTGATATTGATACGTATAGATACACCAATAACACATGTGAATTTGAGAAGTAATTCAGAAGGACAAAACTACCCTCAACTAAGTAAATTGACCCAACTACCATAAAAAACATTAATGGGTAATAAAAGTGGTCTAGAGGCGTTTTTTGGAGGAAATATTGGGCCAAGTCCTTTTTGATGATTATGTTTATGATATTATGTATAATTACGGAATTACCCTTATTACCTTGATTCCAATATACCACACACATACCTCCGAAAACATTATTTATCTGATATTGATACGTATAGATACACCAATAACACCTGTGAATTTGAGAAGTAATTCAGAAGGACAAAACTACCGTCAACAAAGTAAATTGACCAAACTACCATAAAAAACTTTAATGGCTAAAAAAAGTGGTCTAACGGCGTTTTTTGGAGGAAATATTGGGCCAAGTCCTTGTTGTTGATTAAGTATATGATATTACATATAGTTACGGAATTACCCTTATTACCTTCATTCCAATGTGCCATGATATACCTCCGAAAACTTTCTTCATCTGATATTGATACGTATAGATACACCAATAACACATGTGAATTTTAGAAGTAACTCAGAATGACAAAACTACCATCTACTAAGTAAATTGACCAAACTATCATGAAAAACTTTAATGGCTAAACAAAGTGGTCTAGAGGAGTTTTTTGGAGGAAATATTGGGCCAAGTCCTTCTTGATGATTAAGTATATGATGTTATGTATAATTACGTAATTACCCTTATTACCTTCATTCCATTAAACCACACACATAACTTCGAAAACTTTCTTCATCTGATATTGATACGTATAGATACACAAATAACACATTTGAATTTAAGAAGTTATTCAAAACGCCAAAACTACCCTCGACTAAGTAAGTTGACCAAACTAACATCAAAAACATTCTTTATTTATCGAGAGGGTATCCACATCCGCTTTATACCCACACGAAAAGAAACGAAGCCCACATCTGGTTCTACATCAAATTCACCCAAGATAATTTGCAAGGAAAAATTTAAGCTTTTTGATAAGCAATATCAGTAGACAATTTTATATATTTGGTAAAATAAGATTTTAGATATTTTTATTTTGCATTTTTTATTTTTTTGTGGGCATGAGGCGGGGCAGATGGGTATGAGGCGGGGCGGGTAGGCGGGTATAAGGCGGGGCGGGGCTCCAATGGGTATCCACTGGAGGAAGAAGGCAAACCACACCTGCCGCATCCCATGGCGGTTTTGCTTTATCAAAACCACACCCGTCCCATCCCCACCAAGCACTCCCCCATCCCCGCACCAACTGGGGCGGATGCGGGGCGGTATCAACCTGTATCCGCCCACTGCCATCCCTAGTCTAGAGGCATTTGTTGGAGGAAATATTCGTACAAGTCCTTCTTGATAATTAAGTATACGACATTATGTATAAGTACGGAATTACCCTTATTACCTTCATTCTAATATACCACGCACATACCTCCGAAAACTTTCTTCATCTGATTTTGATACGTATAGATACACCAATAACACATGTAAATTTTAGAAGTAAATCAGAAGGACAAAACTACCCTCAACTAAGTAAATTGACCAAACTACCATCAAAACATATACTGGCGAAAAAAGTGGTCTAGAATCATTTTTTGGAGGAAATATTGGGCGAAGTCCTTCTTGATGATTAAGTATATGATATTATGTATATAAATACGGAATTACACTTATTACCTTCATTCCAATATCCCACGCACATACCTCTGAAAACATTCTTCATCTGATATTGATACATATAGATACACCAATAACACATGTGAATTTGAGAATTAATTCACTACCCTCAACTAAATAATTTGACTAAAATACCATCAAAAACATTAATGGCTAAAACAAAGTGGTCCGGAGGCATTTTTGGTGGAAATATTTGGCCAAGTCCTTCGTGATGATTAAATATATGATATTATGTATAATTACAGAATTACTCTTATTACCTTCATTCCAATATACCACGCACATACCTCCGAAAACTTTCTTCATCTGATTTTGATACGTATAGATACACCAATAATACATGTGCATTTGAGAAGTAATTCAGAAGGACAAAACTACCCTCAACTAAGTAAATTGACCAAACTACCATCAAAAAGTTTAATGGCTAAAAAAAGTGGTCTAGAGGCGTTTTCTGGAGGAAAAATTAGGCCAAGTCCTTTTTTATGATTAAGTATTTGATATTTTGTATAATTACGAAATTACCCTTATTACCTTCATTCCAATATACCACACACATACCTACGAAAACTTTCTTCATCTGATATTGATACGTATAGATACTCCAATAACACATGTGAATTTGAGAAGTAATTCACAAGGACTAAACTACCCTCAACTAAGTAAATTGACCAAACTACCATCAAAAACTTTAATGGCTAAAAAAAGTGGTCTAGAGGCGGTTTTTGGAGGAATTGTTGGGCCAAGTCCTTCTTGACGATTAAGTATATGATATTATGTATAATTAAGGAATTACCCTTTTATTACCTTTATTCCAATCTACCACGCACATACCTCCGAAATTCTTCATTTGATTTTGATACGTATAGATATACCAATAGCACATGTGAATTTGAGAAGTAATTCAGAAGGACACAACTACCCTCAACTAAATAAATTGACCAAACTACCATCAAAAACTTTTATGGCTAAATTGGTCTAGAGGCCTTTTTTGGAGGAAATATGGGGCCAAGTCGTTCTTGATGATTAAGTATATTATATTATATATAAATTACGGAATTACCCTTATTACCTTCATTCCAATATACCACGTACATACCTCCGAAAACTTTCTTCATCTTATTTTGATACGTATAGATACACCAATAACACATGTGAATTTGAGAAGTAATTCAGAAGGACAAAACTACCCCCAACTAAGTAAATTGACCAAACTACCATCAAAAGGTTTAATGGCTAAAAAAAATGATGTAGAGGCGTTTTTTGGAGGAAATATTGGGCATAGTGTAACACCCCGACTCAACTGTCTCATATAATAACATTATATGAGCAATTCACCTATTACGCGGAAGCGAAAATTATAGTCGGGGAGTTACCGCCGCATTTATTCAAAAGATTAAATGCAAGTCTGTGATAAACATATTCAACCTGCTAATTTATTCACCTTCATTTCCTAACAAAGTCATTTCTTAATAAACTAAAAGTTTGTTCAGTATATACAAATATGTACAGTCTAGTAACTAGTAGTTACAATTTTACATTACAAAGACAATTTACATCAAAATATCACAGAAACTGGGTTCGTCTTCTAATAGTCCTTTGAGCGTCCTCCCCTCTCTAGCAAAACTCACCTATATAATAAGAAGGAACAAAGCAGACAAGATAGAAAAACAGAAAACACACGAAAATTAGCCAAAATGCTAAGTAAACCCACTCTACCCCGTAAAAATAACTTTTATGAAAATATATAGGTTTTTAAGTGTTTGCTAGAAAACAACTTTTTAATCATGAAAGCTTTAGAAATCAATTCTGTTTATTTATTTTAAATTGAGTAGTAGTCTTACGGTTCCCTACGCTTAATTAACTACCCATAACATCAACTACTAAGTAATCTAGCTAGCTTACAATATTTGCGTATACAATCTTCCTTAACTAACTTCCTTTTTATCACTTCTACACCTACACCAATTTGTTTACACTATCGGGGAAGAGAACGACGAAAGACCCGGGAGACCCAGCTAGTCTATCTCAATGGATGACCCGGGAGACCCAGCCGATCTTAACCTGAAAAGGAAAGACTAAAACTACTTTTGAAGTCACAAGAACTATTACCAATCCTGTTCCTCATCTCTAGTATAGTATTCCGGTTTACTAACTAGAAACTTCTCCCCTGACGACCTTTACTTTAGAAAAATAAGCTCAAATGATTTATACTAGTTCAACATCACAAAAACTTGTCATTTGTCTATGCTATGTACTGACTTCTTTTCCTTTCCTAATGCCAGGATCACATGACATTCATACTACCACACACTATAAATATACTCATATTGTAATAATCTAGCTACTTCATTAAATCAACCAGTATTCACTTCAAGTATTCACTTCATGTATAGAGCATGTTTTATTCTTCATTGGTTCTTAACATGCCAGTCATATCCACCCATACCCATTCATACATCAATAATATTTTCCACGTACAAGTCACCAACAAATATACTAATGTACTAGCTATATATCTACATACATACTTGGTTTTGGTAAAAGAACTTAGTTTCCACAATTGAGCAAATACCACAACAAAACATGATTTCACATATAAACACAAATAGCATTATTTTTACGGGAAAGAGGTTTTGGGTAGACATGGTATTTACCTCGAAGCAAAATAAAGAAGCTAGATAACCAAAATATTCCTTTCTCCCTACTGATCAACACCCTCTGAACCGCTACCGAGGCCTTAAACAATGTCAAGTAATTTTTCTGGAATCAGTATTACTATACTATAGAATGTAGAATCTTAAAATTACATAATCTGGGTTTTATTGTTCTGTTTTACTATAACTTAGTTGTCTATGTATAATTCAGAATACCCACTTAATACAGGAAGTGCAATTATCCAATTACTACCATAATTTATTTACTATAGCCAAGTAGGGGGAAATAATCTAAGGGTTAAATTATCAAGAACAAAGTTGGAAATCAAACAACAAATTGACAATTGGGTTTAGTTCGAAAATAAGGCTCAGATGACCCAAATTCGGGTCTGCATATCACTGACTGGAGAGATAAAGAGGGGAATTGAAATGGGTTACAAAGACCTATGGTCGATTGGCCTTAAAAACCCCAAAAAAGCCACCCACCATCACCATTTTTGGTGGTTTGTGGCTGAATTTCAGCCGCCAAAAGGAAAAAGAAGAAAAAAAAGAGATGGTGGCTACGATGGTTATAGAGAAGGTGGGTTTGGTTTTAGAGGAATGGAACAGAATGTTAATGCAAAGGTGAGGAGTTTGTGAGTGATTTATTTTCATTGTCAAAGGCAATTGTGTAATAAGGTCTTCATTTATAATTAGAACTAATACTAGATGATTTGTGAAATGGTGGGATGTCTCTAGAACATACCCACCGTCATTCTTCATTTCAATTTTTTTTTTTGATATATACTTTTCTAACATCTTTTTGTAAGTATTATTATTTAGTTACTAGGCTAATCATTAAATAAACAAATCAACCACACTTTAAATGTTTTTATTTATTTACTTGATTAAATAGGAAAACCTTAGTATTACACCAAGTCCTTCTTGATGATTAAGCATATGATATTATGTATAATTACGAAATTACCCTTATTACCTTCATTCCAATATACCACGCACATACCTCCGAAAGCTTTCTTCATCTGATATTGATACGTATAGATAGACCAATAACACATGTGAATTTGAGAAGTAATTCAGAAAGACAAAACTACCCTCAACTAAGTAAATTGACCAAACTACCATCAAAAACTTTAATTGCTAAAAAAAGTAGTCTAGAGGCGTTTTTTGGAGGAAATATTGGGCCAAGTCCTTCTTCATGATTAAGTATATGATATTATGTATAAGTACAGAATTACCCTTATTACCTTCATTCCAATATACGACGCACATACCTCCGAAAACTTTCTTCATCTGATATTGATACGTATAGATACACCAATAACACATGTGAATTTGAGAAGTAATTCTGAAGGACACAACTACCTTCAACTAAGTAAATTAACCAAACTACCATAAAAAACTTTAATGGCTAAAAAATGTAGTCTAGAGGCTTTTTTGGAGGAAATATTGGGCCAAGTCCTTCTTGATGATTAAGTATATGATATTATGTATAATTACGGACTTTCCCTTATTACCTTCATTCCAATATACCACGCACATACCTCCGAAAACTTTCTTCATCTGACATTGATACGTATAGATACACCAATAACACTTGTGAATTTGAAAAGTAATTCAGAAGGACAAAACTACCCTCAACTAAGTAAATTGACCAAACCACCATCAAAAACTATAATAGCTTAAAAAAAAGTGGTCTAGAGGTGTTCTTTAGAGGAAATATTGGGCCAAGTCCTTCTTGATGATTAAGTATATGATATTAAGTATAACTACGCAATTACCCTTATTACCTTCATTCCAATATACCACGCACATACCCTTGAAAACATTCCTCACCTGATATTGATATGTATAGATACACCAATAACACATGTGAATTTGAGAAGTAATTCAGAAGGACAAAACTACCCTCAAGTAAGTAAATTGACCAAACTACCATCAAAAACTTTAATGGCTAAAAAAAGTGGTCTAGAGGTAAATATTGGGACAAGTCCTTCTGGATGATTAAGTATATGATATTATGTATAATTACAGAATTACCCTTATTACCTTCATTCCAATATACCACGCACATATCTCCAAAAACTTGATACGTATAGATACACCAATAACACATGTTAATTTGAGAAGTAATTCAGAAGGACAAAAGTACCCTCAACTAAGTAAATTGACCAAACTACCATCAAAAACTTTAATGGTTAAAAAACTGGTCTAGAAGTGTTTTTTGGAGGAAATATTGGGCCAAGTCCTTCTTGATGATTAAGTATATGATATTATGTATAATTACGGAATTACCCTTAGTACCTTCTTTCCAATATACCATGCACATACCTCCGAAAACATTCTTCATCTGATATTCATACGTATAGATACACCAATAACACATGTGAATTTGAGAAGTAATTCAAAAGGACAAAACTACCCTCAAGTAAGTAAATTGACCAAACTACCATAAAAAACATTTATGGCCAAAAAATGTGGTGTAGAGGCGTTTTTTGGAGGAAATATTGGGTCATGTCCTTCTTGATGATTAAGTATATGATATTATGTTTAATTACAGAAACCCTTATTACCTTCATTCCATTATACCACGCACATACCTCCGAAAACATTCTTCATCTGATATTGATACATATAGATGCACCAATAACACATGTGAATTTGAGAAGTAATTCAGAAGGACAAAACTACACCCAACTAAGTAAATTGACCAAACTACGATCAAAAACTTTAATGGCTAAACAAAGTGGTCTAGAGGCGTTTTTTTTTTTTGAGAAAATATTGGGCCAAGTCCTTCTTGATGATTAAGTATATGATATTATGTATATTTACGGAATAACCCTTATTACCTTCATTCCAATATACCATGTACATACCTCCGAAAACTTTCTTAATCTGATATTGATAAGTATAGATACACCAATAACACATGTGAATTTAAGAACAAATTCAGAAGGACAAAACGACCCTCAACTAAGTACATTAACAAAACTACCATAAAAAACTTTGATGGCTAAAAAAGTGGTCTAGAGTCGTTTTTTTGGAGAAAATATTGGGCCAAGTCCTTCTTGATGATTAAGTATAAGATACTATGTATAATTACGAAATTACGCTTATTACCTTCATACCAATAGACCACGCACATACCTCCGAAAACTTTTTTCATCTGATATTGATACGTATGAATACACAATAACACGTGTGAATTTGAGAAGTAATTCCGAAGAAAAACTACCCTCAACTAAGTAAACTGACCAAACTACCATAAAAAACATTAAAGGCTAAAAAAAAGTGGTCTAGAGGCATTTTTTGGAGGAAATATTGGACCAAGTCTTTCTTGATGATTAAGTATATGATATTATGTATAATTACGGAATTACCCTTATTACCTTCATTCCAATATACCACACACATACCTCCGAAAACTTTCTTAATCTGATATTGATATGTATAGATACACCAAAAAGACATGTGAATTTGAGAAGTTATTCAGAAGAACAAAACTACCCTCAACTAAGTAAATTGACATAACTACCATCAAAAACATTAATCGTTAAAAAAAGTAGTCTAGAGGCGTCTCTTGGAGGAAATATTGCGCCAAGTCCTTCTTCATGATTAAGTATATGATATTATGTATAATTACGGAATCATCCTTATTACACCTTCATTCCAATATACCACGCATATACCTCAAAAAACTTTCTTCATCTGATATTGATACGTATAGATACACAAATAACACATGTGAATTTGAGAAGTAATTCAGAAGGACAAAACTACCCTCAACTAAGTAAATTGACCAAACTACCATAAAAAACATTAAAAGCTAAAAAAGGTGGTCTAGAGGCGTTTTTTGGAGGAAATATTGGGTCAAGTCCTTCTTGATGATTAAGTATATGATATTATGTATAATTATGGAATAACCCTTATTACCGTTATTCCAATATACCACGCACATACCTCCGAAAATATTTTTCATCTGATATTGATACGTATAGATACACCAATAACGCATGTAAATTTGTGAAGTAATTCAGAAGGACAAAACTAGCCTCAACTAAGTAACTTGACCAAACTACCATCAAAAACTTTAATGGCGAAAAGTAGTCTAGAGGCGTTTTTTGGAGGAAATATTGGGCCAAGTCCTTCTTGATGATTAAGTGTATGATATTCTGTATAATTATGGAATTACCCTTATTACCTTCATTCCAATATACCATGCACATACCTCCGATAACATTCTTCATCTGATATTGATACGTATAGATACACCAATAACACATGTGAATTTGAGAAGTAATTCAGAAGGACAAAACTACCCTCAACTAAGTATATTGACCAAACTACCATCAAAAACATTAATGACTAAAAAAAGTGGTCTAGAGGCATTTTTTGAAGGAAATATTGGGCCAAGTCCTTCTTGATGATTTAGTATATCATATTATGTATAATTACGGAATTACCCTGATTACTTTCATTCCAATATACCACGCACATACCTCCGAAAACATTCTTCATCTGATATTGATACGTATAGATACAATGACATATGTGAATTTGAGAAGTAATTCAGAAGGACAAAACTACCCTCAACTAAGTAAATTAACAAAACTACCATAAAAACATTAATGGCTAAAAAAAGTGGGCTACATGCGTTTTTTGGGGGGAAATATTGGGTCAAGTCCGTCTTGCTGATTAAGTATATGATATTATTAGAGCTGTCAAACAGGTCGGTCAGGTCGGGTTCGGGTTCGGTACTATCGGATTCGGGTCATTAGCAGGTTGGGTCATAAAACTTTCGGGTTGGGAAAAGCTTGTTCATGACCCAGAACTATCGGTATCGGGTTGACCCAACGGGTTGATAACGTGTTTTAGTTCCTATTGCGAACGTTAACTAAATTCACTTAATTTAGCTACTTAAATTTTATACAAACACACATCTATATCATACGATAAATATTTAACCCTAAAACAATAAATAAATAAATAAAATAGCAAAAAATACTGATTATTGGAAACCAGACCTAAAAAACCGAATGCTGAAATAAATTAAAGATAAAATTTTAATATCAAGAAAACAAAAATTATTAAAAAAGGGGTTAAAACAGAGTTTTTATTAAAACATTTTAACTTTTATATGTATCTTAAGATAATGCAAGAAGAAAAAAGAAAAAAAAAAATCTAACAAAGGTTTGTTGTTGTAAGAGATGGAAAGAGATGAGTTACTGCCTTTGTAAATCAGTGTCCCACATCGACCAACAAAGGCAGTATAACTCTTTCTAACTCTTTAAATTACCTTGAGCATCACCCAGTTGCCTCACACAATGGTACTGGGCTGGTTGAAGTCCGCCCATTTAGTAAGCCAAGTTTCGTACTGGGCCATTTAGTAAGCCAACCCGTTGGGTCAAACCAGACCCGACCGAGACCCGACCTGAAAATGATCGGGTTCTCGGATTCGGTCACTTTCGAGTTTTAGTTTAATTTAGCGTGTTCAAAACCTGTTTTTTCCGAGTCGGTATTGGGTCGGGTTTTGGGTCGGATCAAATTTTGACAGCTCTAGATATTATGTATAATTACGGAATTACCCTTATTACCATCATTCCAATATACCACGCACATACTTCCAAAAACTTTCTTCATATGATATTGATACGTATAGATACACCAATAACACATGTGAATTTGAGAAGTAAGTCGAAAGGACAAAACTACCCTCAACTAAGTAAATTGACCAAACTACCATCAAAAACTCTAATTGCTAAAAGAGTGGTCTAGAGGCGTTTTTTGGAGGAAATATTGGGCCAAATCCTTCTTGATGATTAAGTATATGATATTATGTATAATTACGGATATACCCTTATTACCTTCATTCCAATATACCACTCACATACCTCCGTTAACATTCTTCATCTGATATTGATACGTATAGATATACCAATAACACATGTGAATTTCAGAAGTAATTCAGAAGGACAAAACCACCCTCAACTATGTAAATTGACCAAACTACGATCAAAAACTTTAATTGCTAAAAAAAGTGGTCTAGAGGCATTTTTTGGAGGAAATATTGGGTCAAGTCCTTCTTGATGATTAAGTATATGATATTATCTATAATTACGGAATAACCCTTATTACCGTCATTCCAATATACCACGATATACCTCCGAAAATATTTTTCATCTGATATTGATATGTATAGATACACCAATAACGCATGTAAATTTGAGAAGTAATCCAGAAGGTAAAACTACCCTCAACTAAGTAAATTGACCAAACTACCATCAAAAACCTTAATGGCTAAAAAAAGTAGTTTGGAGGCGTTTTTTGGAGGAAATATTGGGCCAAGTCCTTCTTGATGATAAAGTGTATGATATTATGTATAATTACAGAATTACCCTTATTACCGTCATTCCAATATACCACGTACATACCTCCGAAAATATTTTTCATCTGATATTGATACGTATAGATACACCAATAACCCATGTAAATTTGAGAAGTAATTCAGAAGGTAAAACTACCCTCAACTAAGTAAATTGACCAAACTACCATCAAAAACCTTAATGGCTAAAAAAAGTAGTTTATAGGCGTTTTTTGGAGGAAATATTGGGCCAAGTCCTTCTCGACGATAAAGTGTATGATATTATGTATAATTACGGAATTACCCTTAGTACCTTCATTCCAATATACAACGCAGATACCTCCGATAACATTCTTCATCTGATATTGATACGTATAGATATACCAATAACACATGTGAATTTTCGAAGTAATTCAGAAGGACAAAACTACCCTCAACTATGTAAATTGACCAAACTACCATCAACAACTTTAATGGCTAAAAAAAGTGGTCTAGATGCATTTTTTGGAGGAAGTATTGGGCCAAGTCCTTCTTGATGATTAAGTATATGATATTATGTATATTTACGGAATTACCCTTATTACCTTAATTCCAATATACCATGCACATACCTCCGAAAACATTCTTCAATTGATATTGATACGTATAGATACACCAATAAAACATGTGAATTTGAGAACTAATTCAGAAGAACAAAACTACCCTCAACTAAGTAAGTTGACCAAACTACCATCAAAAACATTAATGGCTTGGAAAAGGGTCCTAGAGGCGTTTATTGGAGGAAATATTGGGCCAAGTCCTTATTGATGATTAAGTATATGATATTATGTATAATTACGGAATTACCCTTATTAACTTCATTCCAATATACCACGCTCATACCTCCGAAAACTTTCTTCAC
The DNA here is from genome assembly GCA_038025085.1 of Tetragonia tetragonoides. Classification (NCBI taxonomy): domain Eukaryota; kingdom Viridiplantae; phylum Streptophyta; class Magnoliopsida; order Caryophyllales; family Aizoaceae; genus Tetragonia; species Tetragonia tetragonoides. Next base: position 25,128,044 of record CM076149.1, read on the forward strand.
CTGATATTGATACGTATAGATACACCAATAACACATGTGAATTTGAGAAGTAATTGAGAAAGACAAAACTACCCTAAACTAAGTAAATTGACCAAACTACCATAAAAAACTTTAATGACTAACAAAAGTGGTCTAGAGGCGTTTTTTGTAGGAGATATTGGGCCAAGTCCTTCTTGATGATTAAGTATATGATATTATGTATAATTACGGATGTACCCTTATTACCTTCATTCCAATATACCACTCATATACCTCCGAAAATATTCTTCATCTGCTATTGATACGTATAGATACACCAATAACACATGTAAATTTGAGAAGTAATTCGAAAGGACAAAACTACTCTCAACTAAGTAAATTGACCAAACTACCATCAAAAACTTGAATTGCTAAAAGAAGTGGTTTAGAGGCGTTTTTTGAAGGAAATATTGGGCGAAATCCTTCTTGATTATTAAGTATATGATATTATGTATAATGATGGAATTACCCATATAGCCTTCATTCCAATATACCACACACTTACCTCCAAAAACTTTCTTCATCTGATATTGATACGTATAAATACACCAATAACACATGTGAATTTGAGAGGTAATTCAAAGGACAAAACTACCCTCAACTAAGTAAATTGACCAACCTACCATCAAAATTTTTAATGGGTAAAAAAACTGGTCTAGAGTCGTTTTTTTGGAGGAAATATTGGGACAAGTCCTTCTTGATGATTAAGTATATGATATTATGTATAATTGTGGAATTATCCTTATTACCTTCATTCCAATATACCACGCACATACCTCCGAAAACTTTCTTCATCTAATATTGATACGTATAGATACACCAATAACACATATGAATTTGAGTAGTAATTCAGAAGGAAAAAACTACCCTAAAAAAAGTAAATTGACCAAACTACCAACAAAAACTTTAATGGCTTACATAAGTGGTATAGAGGCGTTTTTCGGAGGAAATATTGGGCCAAGTCCTTCTTGATAATTAAGTATATATGATTTTATGTATTATTACGGAATTGCGCTTATTACCTTCATTCCAATATACTACGCACATACCTCCGAAAACTTTCTTCATCTTATATTGATACGTATATATAAAACAATAACACATGTGAATTTGAGAAGTAATTCAAAAAGACAAAACTAACCTCAACTAAATAAATTGACCAATCTACCATCAAAAACATTAATGGCTAAAAAAAGTGGTCTAGAAGCTTTTTTTGGAGGAAATTTGGGCCAAGTCCTTCTTGATGATTAAGTTTATGATACTATGTATAGTGTGCATTACCCCTAAATTCATACAGAAATAGATTACTTGTATAGGGTGAGTTACATAGATATATTTGTTTGAGTTAGTTTAGTGGTCATAGCTGACGCCAATTGAGTTTTTGTTTTAGCTGATGATTGTAAGTACTTCAATGCTTATTTTGGTGATGAAATTTCTCACATTTTACCAAAAAAAAAAAATATCACCCACATACCTCCGAAAATTTTCTTCATCTTATATTGATACGTATAGATACACCAGTAACACATGTGAATTTGAGAAGTAATTCAGAACCACAAAACTACCCTCAACTAAGTAAATTGACCAAACTATCATCAAAAACTTTAATGGCTAAAAAAGTGGTCTCCAGGCGTTTTTTGGAGGAAATATTGGGCCAAGTCCTTCTTGATGATTAAATATATCATATTATGTATAATTACGGAATTACCCATATTCCGTTCAATCCAATATACCACGCACATACCTCCGAAAACATTCTTCATCTGATATTGATACGTATAGATACACCAATAACACATGTGAATTTGAGAAGTAATTCAGAAGGACAAAACTACCCTCAACTAAGTAAATTTACAAAACTAGCATAAAAAACTTTAATGGCTAAAAAAAGTGGTCTAGAGGCGTTTTTTGTAGGAAATATTGGGCCAAGTCCTTCTTGATGATTAAATATATAATATTATGTATAATTACAGAATTACCCTTATTACCTTCATTCCAGTATACAAGGCACATACCTCAGAAAACTTTCTTCTTCTGATATTGATACGTATAGATACACCAATAACACATGTGACTTTGATAAGTAATTCGGAAGGACAAAACTACCCTCAACTAAATAAATTGACCAAACTACCATCAAAAACTATATTGGCTAAAAAAAGTGGTGTAGAGGCGTTTTTTGGAGGAAATATTAGGCAAAATCCTTTTGGATGATTAAGTATATGATATTATGTATAAATACATAAGTACCCTTATTACCTTCATTCCAATATACCACGCACATACCTCCGAAAAACATTCTTCATCTGATATTGATAAGTATAGATACACCAATAAACATGTGAATTTGAGAAGTAATTAAGAAGGACAAAGCTACCCTCGACTAAGTAAATTGACCAAACTACCATCAAAAACTTTAATGGCTACAAAATGTGGTCTAGATGCCTTTTTTGGAGGAAATATTGGGCCAAGTCCTTCTTGATGATTAAGTATATGATATTATGTATAATTACGAATTAACCCTCATTACCTTCATTCCAATGTACCACGCACATACCTCCGAAAACTTTCTTCATCTGTTATTGATACGAATAGATACACCAATAACACATGTGAATTTGAGAAGTATTTCAAAAGGACAAAAAACTACCCTCAACTAAGTAAATTGAGCAAACAAGCATCAAAAACATAAATGGCTAAAAAAGTGGCCTTGAGGCGTTTTTTGGAGGAAATATTGGGCCAAGTCCTTCTTGATGATTAAGTATATGATGTTATGTATAATTACAGAATTACCCTTATTACTTTCATTCCAATATACCACGCACATATCTCCGAAAACATTCTTCATCTTATACTGATACGCATAGATACACCAATAACACATGTGAATTTGAGAAGTAATTCAGAAGGACAAAACTACCCTCAACTAAGTAAATTGACCAAACTACCATCAAAAACATTAATGGCTAAAAAAGTGGTCTAGAGGCATTTTTTGGAGGAAATATTGGGCCAAGTCCTTCTTGATGATTAAATATATCATATTATGTATAATTACGGAACTACCCTTATTACGTTTATTCCAATATACCACGTACATACCTCCGAAAACATTCTTCATCTGATATTGATACGTATAGATACACAAATAACACATGTTAATTTGAGAAGTAATTCAGAAGGACAAAACTACCCTCAACTAAGTAAATTTACCAAACTACCATAAAAAATATTAATGGCCAAAAAAAGTGGTCTAGAGGCGTTTTATGTAGGAAATATTGGGCCAAGTCCTTCTTGATGATTATGTATATGATATTATGTATAATTACGGAATTACCCTTATTACCTTCATTCCAGTATACCACGCACATACCTCTAAAAACTTTCTTCATCTGATATTGATACGTATAGATACATCATTAACACATGTGAATTTGAGAAGTAATTGGAAAGGACAAAATTACCCTCGACTAAGTAAATTGACCAAACTACCATCAAAAACTACATTGGCTAACAAAAGTGGTCTAGAGGCGTTTTTTGGAGAAAATATTGGGTAAAATCCTTTTCGATGATTAAGTATATGATATTATGTATAATTACATAAGTACCCTTATTACCTTCATTCCAATATACCATGCACATACCTCCGAAAAACATTCCTCATCTGATATTGATAAGGATAGATACACCAATAACACATGTGAATTTGAGAAGTAATTCAGAAGGACAAAACTACCCTCAACTAAGTAAATTCACAAAACTAGCATAAAAAACATTAATGGCTAAAAAAAGTGGTCTAGAGGCCTTTTTTGTAGGAAATATTGGGCCAAGTCCTTCTTGATGATTAAATATATGATATTATGTATAATTACGGAATTAACCTTATTACCTTCATTCCAGTATACCACGCACATACCTCAGAAAACTTTCTTCATCTGATATTGATAAGTATAGATACACCAATAACACATGTGAATTTGAGAAGTATTTCAAAAGGACAAAACTACCCTCAACTAAGTAAATTCACCAAACTACCATAAAAAACTTTAATGGCGAAAAAAGTGGTCTACAGGCGTTTTTTGGAGGAAATATTGGGCCAAGTCTTTCTTGATGATTAAGTATATGATATTATGTATAATTACGAAATTACCCTCATTACCTTCGTTCCAATATATACCACGCACACACCTTCGAAAACATTCTTCATCTGATATTGATACGTATAGATACACCAATAACACATGTTAATTTTAGAAGAAATTCAGAATGACAAAACTACCCTCGGCTAAGTAAATTGACCAAACTACCATAAAAAATTTTAATGGCTAAAAAAAGTGGTCTAGAGGCGTTTTTTGAAGGAAATATTGGGCCAAGTCCTTCTTGATGATTAGGTATATGATATTATGTATAATTACGGAATTACCCTCATTACCTTCATTCCAATGTACAACGCACGTACCTGCGAAAACTTTCTTCATCTGATATTGATACGTATAGATACACCAATAACACATGTGAATTTTAGAAGAAATTCAGAATGACAAAACTACCCTTGACTAAGTAAATTGACCAAACTATCATCCAAAACTTTAATGGCTAAAAAAAGTGGTCTAGAGGCGTTTTTTGAAAGAAATATTGGGCCAAGTCCTTCTTGATGATTAAATAAATGATATTATGTATTCATTACGGAATTACCCTTATTACCTTCATTCCAATATACCACGCACATACCTCCGAAAACTTTCTTCATCTAATATTGATACGTATAGATACACAAATAACAGATGTGAATTTGAGTAGTAATTCAGAAGGGAAAAACTACCCTAAAAAAAGTAAATTGACCAAACTATCATCAAAAATTTTAATGGCTTACAGAAGTGGTATAGAGGCGTTTTTCGGAGAAAATATTGGGCCAAGTCCTTCTTGATGATTAAGTATATATGATTTTATGTATAATTACGGAATTACGCTTATTACCTTCATTCCAATATACTACGGACATACCTCCGAAAACTTTCTTCATCTTATATTGATACGTATAGATAAAACAATAACACATGTGAATTTGAGAAGTAATTCAAAAAGACAAAACTACCCTCAACTAAATAAATTGACCAATCTATCATAAAAAATATTAATGGCTAAAAAAAGTGGTCTAGAAGCTTTTTTTGGAGGAAATTTGGGGCCAAGTCCTTCTTGATGATTAAGTTTATGATACTATGTATAATTACGTAATTACCCTTATTACCTTCATTCCAATATACCACGCACATTGGAATTAATAATGGAGTATTACAGTGGGCTGCTGGTCCTCCTGCTTTCTCCACAATGGCTGCTTACATGGCTATTCACTCCAGTGGCCTTGTACACCCATGCGCTCGTTTTATCTGGGGGAGGAATTGCTACCCTAAGCATTCCTTCACCACCTGGTTGGCTATGCAGCAGAGATTACTTACAAGACATAGACTCAGGGCACGTAATATGGTTGTTGATGCAAAATGTTGCTTCTGTAATTGTTCATTGGAGTCACATGAACATTTATTTTTGCAATGTCCATTTGCAAGGGATGTATGGCAGCAGATATGCAGCTTTATTCAGATGGATACTCCACCTACATGCTGGGCAGAACTGAATAACTGGGGTCTGAAATGTGTGAGAGGCTCCTCTGCGTACAGGTCTATGTGTAAAGCATCCAAGACAGCATGCTTTTATCATATTTGGGTTACTAGAAACATGGCTATTTTAAAACAAGAACATGTTACTGCAGGGGATGTGGCTGCAAGGATCAGATATGAACTGCGTGTACAGCTAAGCAGAGTAGAAAGGATCAAAGACACATAGAAGAATAGGAAGTGGTGTAGTATAGTGTGCATTACCCCTAAATTCATACAGAAATAGATTACTTGTATAGGGTGAGTTACATAGATATCTTTGTTTGAGTTAGTTTGGTGGTCATAACTGATGCCAATTGAGTTTTTGTTTTAGCTGATGATTGTAAGTACTTCAATGCTTATTTTGGTAATGAAATTTCTCACATTTTACCAAAACAAAAATACCACCCACATACCTCCGAAAACTTTCTTCATCTGATATTGATACATATAGATATACCAGTAACACATGTGAATTTGAGAAGTAATTCAGAACCACAAAACTACCCTCAACTAAGTAAATTGACCAAACTACCATCAAAAACTTTAATGGCTAAAAAAGTGGTCTAGAGGCGTTTTTTGGAAGAAATATTGGGCCAAGTCCTTCTTGATGATTAAATATATGATATTATGTATAATTACGGAATTACCCTTATTACCTTCATTCCAGTATACCACGCACATACCTCCGAAAACATTCTTCATCTGATATTGATACGTATAGATACACCAATAACACATGTGAATTTGAGAAGTAATTCAGACGGACAAAACTACCCCCAACTAAGTAAATTGACCAAACTACCATAAAAAACTTTAATGGCTAAAAAAAGTGGTCTAGAGGCGTTTTATGTAGGAAATATTGGGCCAAGTCCTTCTTGATGATTAAGTATATGATATTATGTATAATTACGGAATTACCCTTATTACCTTCATTCCAGTATACCACGCACATACCTCTGAAAACTTTCTTCATCTGATATTGATACGCATAGATACATCATTAACACATGTGAATTTGATAAGTAATTCGGAATGACAAAATTACCCTCAACTAAGTAAATTGACCAAACTACCATCAAAAATAATATTGGCTAAAAAAAGTGGTCTAGAGGCGTTTTTTGGAGAAAATATTGGGCAAAATCCTTCTGGATGATTAAGTATATGATATTATGTATAATTACATAAGTACCCTTATTACCTTCATTCCAATATACCACGCACATACCACCGAAAAACTTTCTTCATCTGATAGTGATAAGTATAGATACGCCAATAACACATGTGAATTTGAGAAGTAATTCAGAAGGACAAAGCTACCCTCGACAAAGTAAATTGACCAAACTACCATCAAAAACTCTAATGGCTAAAAAAAGTGGTCTAGAGGCGTTTTTTGGAGGAAATATTGGGTCAAGTCCTTCTTCATGATTAAGTTTATGTATTATGTATAATTACGGAATTACCCTTATTACCTTCATTCCGATATACCACGCACATACCTCCGAAAACTTTCTTCATCTGATATTGATAAGTATAGATACACCAATAACACATCTGAATTTGGGAAGTAATTTAGAAGGACAAAACTACCTTCAACAAAGTAAATTGACCAAACCGCCATCAAAAACATCAATGGCTAAAAAAATTGGTCTGGATGCATTTTTGGGAGGAAATGTTGGGCCAAGTCCTTCTTGATGATCAATTATATGAAATTATGTATAATTACGGAATTACCCTTATTACCTGCATTCCAATATACCACGCACATACCTCTAAAAACTTTCTTCATCTGATATTGATACTTATAGATACACCAATAACACATATTAATTTGAGAAGTCATTCAGAATGACAAAACTACCCTCAACTAAGTAAGTTGACCAAACTACCATCAAAAACATTAATGGCTAAAAAAAGTGGTCTAGAGGCGTTTTTTGGAGGAAATATTGGGCCAAGTCCTTCTTGATGATAAGTATATGATATTATGTATAATTACGGAATTACCCTTATTACCTTCATTCAAATATACGACGCACATACCTCCGAAAACTTTCTTCATCTGATATTGATACGTATAGATACACCAATAACACATGTGAATTTGAGAAGTAATTCAGAAGGGCAAAACTACCCTCACCTAAGTAAATTGACCAAACTACCATCAAAAACATTAATGGCTAAAAAACCTAGTCTAGAGGCATTTTTGGGAGGAAATATTAGTCCAAGTCTTTCTTGATGATTAAGTATATAATATAATATATAAGTACGGAATTACCCTTATACATTCATTCCAATATACCACGCACATACCTCCGAAAACTTTCTTCATCTGATATTGATAAGTATAGATACACCAATAACACATCTGAATTTGGGAAGTAATTTAGAAGGACAAAACTACCTTCAACAAAGTAAATTGACCAAACCGCCATCAAAAACATCAATGGCTAAAAAAATTGGTCTAGATGCATTTTTGGGAGGAAATGTTGGGCCAAGTCCTTCTTGATGATCAATTATATGAAATTGTGTATAATTACGGAATTACCCTTATTACCTGCATTCCAATATACCACGCACATACCTCTAAAAACTTTCTTCATCTGATATTGATACTTATAGATACACCAATAACACATATTAATTTGAGAAGTCATTCAGAATGACAAAACTACCCTCAACTAAGTAAATTGACCAAACTACCATCAAAAACATTAATGGCTAAAAAAAGTGGTCTAGAGGCGTTTTTTGGAGGAAATATTGGGCCAAGTCCTTCTTGATGATAAGTATATGATATTATGTATAAGTAAATGACTAAGTAAATGATATTATGTATAATTACGGAATTCCCCTTATTACCTTCGTTCCAATATGCCACGCAGATACCTCCGAAAAGTTTCTTCATCTGATATTGATACGTATAGATACACCCAATAACACATGTGAATTTGAGAAGTAATTCAGAATGACGAAACTACCCTCAACTAAGTGGATTGACCAAACTGCCATCAAAAACTTTAATGGCTAAAAAAAGTGGTGTAGAGGCGCTTTTTGGAGTAAATATTGGGTCAAGTCCTTCTTCATGATTAAGTTTATGTATTATGTATAATTACGGAATTACCCTTATTACCTTCATTCCGATATACCACGCACATACCTCCGAAAATTTTCTTCATTTAATATTGATACGTATAGATACACCAATAACACATGTCAATTTGAGAAGTATTTCAGAAGGTCAAAACTACCCTCAACTAAGTAAATTGACCAAACTACCATCACAAACATTAATGGCTAAGAAAAGTGGCCTGGAGGCTTTTTTGGAGGAAATATTGGGCCAAGTCCTTCTTGATGATTAAGTATATGATGTTATGTATAATTATAGAATTACCATTATTACTTTCATTCCGATATACCACGCACATATCTCCGAAAACATTCTTCATCTAATGCTGATACGCATAGATACACAAATAACACATGTGAATTTGAGAAGTAATTCAGAAGTACAAAACTACCCTCAACTAAGTAAATTGACCAAACTACCATAAAAAACTTCAATGGCTAAAAAAAGTTGTCTAGAGGCGTTTTTTGGAGGAAATATCGGGCCAAGTCCTTATTGATGATTAAATATATGATATTATGTATAATTACGGAATTACCCTTATTACCTTCATTCCAGTATACCATGCACATACCTCCGAAAACTTTCTTCATCTGATATTGATACGTATAGATACACCACCAATAACACATGTGAATTTGAGAAGTAATTCGGAAGGACAAAACTACCCTCAACTAAGTGAATTGACCAAACTACCATCAAAAACTTTATTGGCTAAAAAAAGTGGTCTAGAGGCGTTTTTTGGAGGAAATATTGGGCAAAATCCTTCTGGATGATTAAGTATATATGATATAATGTATCATTACATAAGTACCCTCATTACCTTCATTCCAATATACCACGCACATGCCTCCGAAAAACATTCTTCATCTGATATTGATAAGTATAGATACACCAATAACACATGTAAATTTGAGAAGTAATTCAGAAGGACAAAGCTACCCTCGACTAAGTAAATTGACCAAACTACCATCAAAAACTTTAATGGCTAAAAAAAGTGGTCTGGTGCGTTTTTTGGAGGAAATATTGGGCCAAGTCCTTCTTGATGATTAAGTATATGATATTATGTATAATTACGGAATTACCCTTATTACCTTCATTCCAGTATACCACGCACATACCTCTGAAAACTTTCTTCATCTGATATTGATACGCATAGATACATCATTAACACATGTGAATTTGATAAGTAATTCGGAATGACAAAATTACCCTCAACTAAGTAAATTGACCAAACTACCATCAAAAATAATATTGGCTAAAAAAAGTGGTCTAGAGGCGTTTTTTGGAGAAAATATTGGGCAAAATCCTTCTGGATGATTAAGTATATGATATTATGTATAATTACATAAGTACCCTTATTACCTTCATTCCAATATACCACGCACATACCACCGAAAAACTTTCTTCATCTGATAGTGATAAGTATAAATACGCCAATAACACATGTGAATTTGAGAAGTAATTCAGAAGGACAAAGCTACCCTCGACAAAGTAAATTGACCAAACTACCATCAAAAACTCTAATGGCTAAAAAAAGTGGTCTAGAGGCGTTTTTTGGAGGAAATATTGGGTCAAGTCCTTCTTCATGATTAAGTTTATGTATTATGTATAATTACGGAATTACCCTTATTACCTTCATTCCGATATACCACGCACATACCTCTGAAAACTTTCTTCATCTGATATTGATAAGTATAGATACACCAATAACACATCTGAATTTGGGAAGTAATTTAGAAGGACAAAACTACCTTCAACAAAGTAAATTGACCAAACCGCCATCAAAAACATCAATGGCTAAAAAAATTGGTCTAGATGCATTTTTGGGAGGAAATGTTGGGCCAAGTCCTTCTTGATGATCAATTATATGAAATTATGTATAATTACGGAATTACCCTTATTACCTGCATTCCAATATACCACGCACATACCTCTAAAAACTTTCTTCATCTGATATTGATACTTATAGATACACCAATAACACATATTAATTTGAGAAGTCATTCAGAATGACAAAACTACCCTCAACTAAGTAAATTGACCAAACTACCATCAAAAACCTTAATGGCTAAAACAAGTGGTCTAGAGGCGTTTTTTGGAGGAAATATTGGGCCAAGTCCTTCTTGATGATAAGTATATGATATTATGTATAATTACGGAATTACCCTTATTACCTTCATTCAAATATACGACGCACATACCTCCGAAAACTTTCTTCATCTGATATTGATACGTATAGATACACCAATAACACATGTGAATTTGGGAAGTAATTCAGAAGGACAAAACTACCCTCACCTAAGTAAATTGACCAAACTACCATCAAAAACATTAATGGCTAAAAAACCTAGTCTAGAGGCGTTTTTGGGAGGAAATATTAGTCCAAGTCTTTCTTGATGATTAAGTATATAATATAATATATAAGTACGGAATTACCCTTATACATTCATTCCAATATACCACGCACATACCTCCGAAAACTTTCTTCATCTGATATTGATAAGTATAGATACACCAATAACACATCTGAATTTGGGAAGTAATTTAGAAGGACAAAACTACCTTCAACAAAGTAAATTGACCAAACCGCCATCAAAAACATCAATGGCTAAAAAAATTGGTCTAGATGCATTTTTGGGAGGAAATGTTGGGCCAAGTCCTTCTTGATGATCAATTATATGAAATTGTGTATAATTACGGAATTACCCTTATTACCTGCATTCCAATATACCACGCACATACCTCTAAAAACTTTCTTCATCTGATATTGATACTTATAGATACACCAATAACACATATTAATTTGAGAAGTCATTCAGAATGACAAAACTACCCTCAACTAAGTAAATTGACCAAACTACCATCAAAAACATTAATGGCTAAAAAAAGTGGTCTAGAGGCGTTTTTTGGAGGAAATATTGGGCCAAGTCCTTCTTGATGATAAGTATATGATATTATGTATAAGTAAATGACTAAGTAAATGATATTATGTATAATTACGGAATTCCCCTTATTACCTTCGTTCCAATATGCCACGCAGATACCTCCGAAAAGTTTCTTCATCTGATATTGATACGTATAGATACACCCAATAACACATGTGAATTTGAGAAGTAATTCAGAATGACGAAACTACCCTCAACTAAGTGGATTGACCAAACTGCCATCAAAAACTTTAATGGCTAAAAAAAGTGGTGTAGAGGCGCTTTTTGGAGTAAATATTGGGTCAAGTCCTTCTTCATGATTAAGTTTATGTATTATGTATAATTACGGAATTACCCTGATTACCTTCATTCCGATATACCACGCACATACCTCCGAAAATTTTCTTCATTTAATATTGATACGTATAGATACACCAATAACACATGTCAATTTGAGAAGTATTTCAGAAGGTCAAAACTACCCTCAACTAAGTAAATTGACCAAACTACCATCACAAACATTAATGGCTAAGAAAAGTGGCCTGGAGGCTTTTTTGGAGGAAATATTGGGCCAAGTCCTTCTTGATGATTAAGTATATGATGTTATGTATAATTATAGAATTACCATTATTACTTTCATTCCGATATACCACGCACATATCTCCGAAAACATTCTTCATCTAATGCTGATACGCATAGATACACCAATAACACATGTGAATTTGAGAAGTAATTCAGAAGTACAAAACTACCCTCAACTAAGTAAATTGACCAAACTACCATAAAAAACTTCAATGGCTAAAAAAAGTTGTCTAGAGGCGTTTTTTGGAGGAAATATCGGGCCAAGTCCTTATTGATGATTAAATATATGATATTATGTATAATTACGGAATTACCCTTATTACCTTCATTCCAGTATACCATGCACATACCTCCGAAAACTTTCTTCATCTGATATTGATACGTATAGATACACCACCAATAGCACATGTGAATTTGAGAAGTAATTCGGAAGGACAAAACTACCCTCAACTAAGTGAATTGACCAAACTACCATCAAAAACTTTATTGGCTAAAAAAAGTGGTCTAGAGGCGTTTTTTGGAGGAAATATTGGGCAAAATCCTTCTGGATGATTAAGTATATATGATATAATGTATCATTACATAAGTACCCTCATTACCTTCATTCCAATATACCACGCACATGCCTCCGAAAAACATTCTTCATCTGATATTGATAAGTATAGATACACCAATAACACATGTAAATTTGAGAAGTAATTCAGAAGGACAAAGCTACCCTCGACTAAGTAAATTGACCAAACTACCATCAAAAACTTTAATGGCTAAAAAAAGTGGTCTGGTGCGTTTTTTGGAGGAAATATTGGGCCAAGTCCTTCTTGATCATTAAGTATATGATATTATGTATAATTACGGAATTATCCTTATTACCTTCACTCCAGTATACCACGCATATACCTCCGAAAACTTTCTTCATCTGATATTGATACGTATAGATACACCAATAACACATGTAAATTTTAGGAGAAATTCAGAATGACAAAACTACCCTCGACTAAGTAAATTGACCAATCTACCATCAAAAACATTAATCGCTAAAAAAAGAGTCCAGGAGGCGTTTTTTGGAGGAAATATTGGGCCAAGTCCTTATTGATGATTAAGTATATGATATTATGTATAATCACGGAATTACCTTTATTACCTTCATTCCAATATACCACGCACATAACTTCGAAAACTTTCTTCATCTGATATTGATACGTATAGATACACCAATAACACATGTGAATTTAAGAAGTAATTCAGAAGGACAAAACTACCTTCGACTAATTAAGTTGACCAAACTACCATCAAAAACTTTAATGGCTAAAACAAGTGGTCTAGAGGCGTTTTTTGGAGGAAATATTGGGCCAAATCCTTCTTGATGATTATTGGTATTATGTATAATTAGGGAAGTGCCTTTATTACCTTCATTCCAATATACCACGCACATACCTCCGAAACCATTCTTCATCTGATATTGATACGTATAGATACACCAATAACACATGTGAATTTGAGAAGTAATTCAGAAAGACAAAACTACCCTCAACTAAGTAATTGACCAAACTACCATAAAAAACATTAATGATTAAAAAAAGTGGTCTACAGGTATTTTTTTGAGGAAATATTGGTCCAAGTCCTTTTTGATGATTAAGTATATGATATTATGTATAATTACGGAATTACCCTAATTGCCTTCATTCCAATATACCACGCACATACCTCCGAAAACTTTATTCATCTGATATTGATACGTATAAATACACCAATAACACATGTGAATTTGCGAAGTAATTCAGAAGGACAAAACTACCTTCAACTAAGTATATTGACCAAACTACCATAAAAAACATTAATAGCTAATAAAAGGGGTTTAGAGGCGTTTTTTGGAGGAAATATTGGGCCAAGTCCTTCTTGATGATTAAGTATATGATATAATGTATATATACGGAATTGCCCTTATTACCTTCGTTCCAATATACCACGCACATACCTCCGAAAGCTTTCTTCATCTAATATTGATACGTATAGATACACTAATAACACATGTAAATTTGAGAAGTAATTCAGAAGGACGAAACTACCCTCAACTAAGTAAATTGACCAAACTACCATCAACAACTTTCATGGCTAAAAAAAGTGGTCTAGAGGCGTTTTTGGAGAAAATATTGCGCCAAGTCCTTCTTGATGATTAAATAAATGATATTATGTATAATAACAGAATTACCCTTATTACCTTCATTCCAATATACCACGCACATACCTTTGAAAACTATCTTCATCTGATTTTGATACGTATCGATACAGCAATAACACATGTGAATTTGAGAAGTAATTCAGAAGGACAAAACTACCCTCAACTAAGTAAATTGACTAAACTACCATCAAAAAGTTTAATGGTTAAAAAAGTGGTCTAGAGGCGTTTTTTGGAGGAAATATTGGGCCAAGCCTTCTTAATGATTAAGTATTTGATATTTTGTATAATTACGGAATTACCCTTATTACCTTCATTCCAATATACCACGCACATACCTCTGAAAACATTCTTCATCTAATATTGATACGTATAGATACACCAATAACACATGTGAATTTGAGAAGTAATTCAGAAGTACAATACTACCCTCAACTAAGTAATTTGACCAAACTACCACAAAAAACTTTAATGGCTAAAAAAAAATGGTCTAGAGGCGTTTTTTGGAGAAAATATTGGGCCAAGTCATTCTTGATTATTAAGTATATGATATTATGTATAAATACGGAATTACCCTTATTACCTTCATTCCAATATACCACACACATACCTCTGAAAACTTTCTTCATCTGATATTGATACGTATAGATACACCAATAACACATGTGAATTTGAGAAGTAATTCAGAAAGACAAAACTACCCTTAACAAAGCAAATTGACCAAACTACCATCAAAAACTTTAATGGCTAAAAAAAGTGGTCTAGAGGCGCTTTTTGGAGAATATATTGGGCCAAGGCCTTCTTGATGATTAAGTATATGAAATTATGTATCATTACGGAATTACCCTTATTACCTTCATTCCAATATACCACGCACATACCTCCGAAAACTTGATACGTATAGATACACCAATAACACATGTGAATTTGTTAAGTAATTCAGAAGGACAAAACTACCCTCAACTAGGTAAATTGAGCAAACTACAATCAATGGCTAAAAACGTGGTCTAGAGGCGTTTTTTAGAGGAAATATTGGGTCAAGTCCTTCTTTATGATTAAGTATATGATATTATTTATAATTACGGAATTACCCCTATTACCTTCACTTTAATATACCACGCACATACCTCCAAAAACTTTCTTCATCTGATATTGATACGTATAGATACACCAATAACACATGTGAATTTGAGAAGCAATTCAGGAGGACAAAACTACCCTCAACTAAGTAAATTGACAAAACTACCATCAAAAACATTAATGGCTAAAAAAAGGGTCTAGAGGCGTTTGTTGGAGGAAATATTGGGCCAAGTCCTTCTTGATGATTAATTATATGATATTATGTATAATTATGGAATTACCCTTATTACCTTCATTCCAATATACCACGCACATACCTCCGAAAAATTTCTTCATCTTATATTGATACGTATAGATACACCAATAACACATGTAATATGAAAAGTGATTCAGAAGGACAAATCTACCCTCAAATAAGTAAATTGACCAAACTCCCATAAAAAACTATAATGGCTAAAAAAAGTGGTCTAGAGGCATTTTTTTGAGGATATATTGGGCAAAGTCCTTAATGATGATAAAGTATATGATATTATGTATAATTACGGAATTACACTTATTACCTTCATTCCAATATACCACGCACATGTGAATTTGATACGTATAGATACACTAATAACACATGTAAATTTGAGAAGTAATTACGAAGGACGAAAGTACCCCAAACTAAGTAAATTGACCAAACTGCCATCAACAACTTTAATGGCTAAAAAAAGTGGTCTAGAGGCGTTTTTGGAGAAAATATTGGGCCAAGTCCTTCTTGATGATTAAATAAATGATATTATGTATACATTACGGAATTACCCTTATTACCTTCATTCTAAAATACCACGCACATACCTCCGAAAATATTTTTCACCTGATATTGATACGTATAGATACACCAATAACACATGTGAATTTGAGAGGTAATTCAGAAGGACAAAACTACCCTCAACTACGTAAATTGACAAAACTACCATCAAAAACTTTAATGGCTTAAACAAAAGTGGTCTAGAGGTGTTCTTTAGAGGAAATATTGGGCCAAGTCCTTCTTGATGATTAAGTATATGATATTAAGTATAATTACACAATTACCCTTATTATCTTCATTCCAATAGACCATGCACATACCCTTGAAAACTTTCCTCACCTAATATTGATACGTATAGATACACCAATAACACATGTCAATTTGTTAAGTAATTCAGAAGGACAAAACTACCCTCAACTAAGTAAATTGACCAAACTACCATCAAAAAGTTTAATGGCTAAAAAAGTGGTCTAGAGACGTTTTTTGAAGGAAATATTGGGCCAGTTCCTTCTTAATGATTAAGTATTTGATATTTTGTATAATTATGGAATTACCCTTATTACCTTCATTCCAATATACCACACACATACCTCTGAAAACTTTCTTCATCTGATATTTATATGTATAGATACACCAATAACACATGTGAATTTGAGAAGTAATTCAGAAAGACAAAACAACCCTTAACAAAGTAAATTGACCAAACTACCATCAAAAACTTTAATGGCTAAAAAAAGTGGTCTAGAGGCGCTTTTTGATGGAAATATTGGGCCAAGTCCTTCTTGATGATTAAGTATATGATATTATGTATAATTACGGAATTACCCTTATTACCTTCAGTCCAAAATACCACGCACATACCTCCGAAAACATTCTTCATCTGATATTGATACGTATAGATACACCAATAACACATGTGAATTTGAGAAGTAATTTAGAAGGACAAAACTACCCTCAACTAAGTAAATTGACCAAACTACCATAAAAAACTTTAATGGCTAAACAAAGTGGTCTAGAGGCGTTTTCTGGAGAAAATATTGGGCCAAGTCCTTCTTGATGATTAAGTATATGATATTATGTACAATTACGGAATTACCCTTATTACCTTCATTCCAATATACCACGCACTTACCTTCGAAAACATTCTTCATCTGATATTGATACGTATAGATACACCAATAACACATGTCAATTTGTTAAGTAATTCAGAAGGACAAAACTACCTCAACTAAGTAAATTGACGAAACTAACATCAAAAAGTTTAATGGCTAAAAAAAGTGCTCTAGAGGCGTTTTTTGGAGAAAATATTGGGCCAAGTCCTTCTTTATAATTAAGTATATGATTTTATGTATAATTACGGAATTACCGTTATTACCTTTATTCCAAAATACCACGCACATACCTTCGAAAACATTCTTCATCTGATATTAATACTTTTAGATACGCCAATAACACATGTGAATTTGAGAAGTAATTTAGAAGGATAAAACTACCCTCAACTAAGTAAATTGACCAAACTACCATCAAAAACATTAATTGCTATAGAAAAGTGGTCTAGAGGCGTTTTTTGAAGGAAATATTGGGCCAAGTCTTTCTTTATGATTAAGTATATGATTTTATGTATAATTACGAATTTACCCTTATTACCTTCATTCTAAAATACCACGCACATACCTCCGAAAATATTTTTCATCTGATATTTATACGTATAGATACACCAAAAACACATGTGAATTTGAGAACTAATTCAGAAGGACAAAACTACCCTCAATTATGTAAATTTACCAAACTACCATAAAAAACTTTAATGGCTAAAAAACGTAGTCTAGAGGCTTTTTTGGAGGAAATATTGGGCCAAGTCCTTCTTGATGATTACGTATATGATATTATGTATAATTACGGACTTACCCTTATTACCTTCATTCCAATATACCACGCACATACCTCCGAAAACTTTCTTCATTTGATATTGATACGTATAGATACACCAATAACACATGTGAATTTGAAAAGTAATTCAGAAGGACAAAACTACCCTCAACTAAGTAAATTGACCAAACTACCATAAAAAACTTTAATGGCTTAAAAAAAAGTGGTCTAGAGGTGTTCTTTAGAGGAAATATTGGGCCAAGTCCTTCTTGATGATTAAGTATATGATATTAAGTAGAATTACGTAATTACCCTTATTACCTTCATTCCAATATACCACGCACATACCCTTGAAAACTTTCCTCCCCTGATATTGATATGTATAGATACACCAATAACACATGTGAATTTGAGAAGTAATTCAGAAGGACAAAACTACCCTCAAGTAAGTAAATTGACCAAACTACCGTAAAAAACTTTAATGGCTAAAAGAAGTGGTCTAGAGGTAAATATTGGGAGAAGTTCTTCTTGATGATTAAGTATATGATATTATGTATAATTACGAAATTACCCTTATTACCTTCATTCCAATATACCACGCACATATCTCCAAAAACTTAATACGTATAGATACACCAATAACACATGTGAATTTGAGACGTAATTCAGAAGGACAAAAGTACCCTCAACTAAGTAAATTGATCAAACTACCATCAAAAACTTTAATGGTTAAAAAACTGGTCTAGAGGTTTTTTTGGAGGAAATATTGGGCCAAGTCCTTCTTGATGATTAAGTATATGATATTATGTATAATTACGGAATTACCCTTATTACCTTCATTCCAATATTCCATCCACATACCTCCAAAAACTTGCTTCATCTAATATTGATACGTATAGATAACACATGTGAATTTGAGAAGTAATTCAGAAGGACAAAACTACCCTCAACTAAGTAAATTGACCAAAATACCATCAAAAACTTTAATGGCTAAAAAAAAATGGTCTAGTGGCGTTTTTTGGAGGAAATATTGGGCCAAGTCCTTCTTGATGATTAAACATGGGAATTTGAGAACTAGTTCATAAGGACAAAATGTAACGCCACGGTTTGGATGGCCCAAATTAAATATGATTATAACCCCCTAATCCAAACCGACACGTCACCGCCGTACTTACCCTAAGGTAAGCACAAGGCTAAGATAATATAGAGAAGTCAAACTTATATTACATAGTCATAAAAGTGGTAATGCCATTATTACAACCCGATTGTTTAAAAGCGAATTACATAAGAGTTTTCCTCGATTTGCGGAAGCCATGGTACGACAATACAAGATAAGCATGAACTAACAAAGCATAAAATACATCCTTCCATCCTTGCTCTCACCCTTGCCAAATCTGTCAACATACATTACACACACGAAGAGAACAAACACAAGACAAAGAGAAAATTAGCGAAAGCTAAGAAAAGTCACCCCACCATGTAGAATTCATTTTGGTTTTATACTTAAAATACACTTAGCATCAACATCCAATAATCCTTCATATTAGTAGTAATAATCATAATAATAATATATTTAAAGAGATTGTCCGTCCTTATTATCATGTTTCATCATTTACGTAACTAGTCATGCATAAGCATATATAATTTGTACTTCAAACAATCATCAACATACTCATGCTTGTTATTACTCAGAAAATGACCTGTGAGGTCTTATTATCAATATAAGCTTAATATGCACAAGTCACTCAAATACTTAATCAACAGTAGAATTAGTAAATTTTATTAAGTTAGGTAGTGCGGAAGAGCATGCGTAACTCAGACTCTTGCGAGTCCTACACTCGGGTTTATCAACCCTACAATATTATATCATCCCGCCTATCGGCGTATCGTATATCATTTATCATTTCATTTGGTCTATCGGCGTATATCATATATCATAATCTCGGGTTATCACCCTACATATCTCATTTCTCATATATCTCAATTTTATTAAAGTGTGCACACTACATGCTCTTCAATATCCCAAGGGTACCAAGTTTGGGAGCAACACTACAAGTTAATTAGTTTAAGTCCATTTCTTCTTAATCGGTCACATTCATCTTAATATTCATACTCATATATTCATACTATTTCAATCGTCTCCACCATTTACTTTCATCACAAATCTCATGCTTCCCAAACTTAGTTCACTTTCATTTCTCATTCGATCATCATACACCAAATCAATATACTCAAATATTAACCATTCATTTATCATCGCAAGCTCAAAGCATAATCATTCATCATAAATTCCATTCGGCCATCACTCATATACACAAGTATCATAGGCATTTATTTATTTCAATAGTCATATAACTTC
The DNA here is from genome assembly GCA_038025085.1 of Tetragonia tetragonoides. NCBI lineage: Eukaryota > Viridiplantae > Streptophyta > Magnoliopsida > Caryophyllales > Aizoaceae > Tetragonia > Tetragonia tetragonoides. The sequence goes on from CM076149.1 coordinate 25,148,614, forward strand.
ATAATCCATCAAACAATCATTAATCAATCTAACAAGACAATAAGCATCCATACTCAAACCATTCGGCCATATCAACATGTCATAATCATACAATTCCACAAATTAATAATCAACTTAACTTTATAAACACGTACTCATACCCTAACTCAAGAATCATTTAATAAATTATAACAAGGCAATAAATCACAATCTCTTCCTCATGAAACCATTCGGCCATCATACAATCAACCCATACAAATAACTTTATTTTGACACAATAATTCATAAAAATCCAAATAGCATGTAATTGAAGAAAATAGGTGATTATCTTTTAGGTTCATTTAAAATGGGGGTTTTGATGGACATGAGAGTACCTTGACTTCAAGCTCCAAAAACTTCACTTCACTTCAAGGTTTCTCCTCTTTCACTCACTAACACAAGCTCCTAAGTTTATACAAATATTTCACAATTATTAAACTAAGGTTCTAACTTTAATTTCTTTTTCTTCTCTTTTCTTCCTTTCGGTCTTAGGCCATTTTAATTCGAAAAATCATCCTTTTCATCTTCTAATTTTCATGAATGGTTTAAATAATATTAATCTCTTTATTTTCCCAGTTTTGACATTTATAAGGTTAATCTTGTTTTATCTTCTAAAAATCCATTTTCGAATGTTCTACTATTAATAACTCATTTTCTACCCTTTTTCTAGGTTTCAAAATTACAAAACTCAAAGTGAAGAATATTGAGATTATTTAGTTAAAGTCAAAGAAAGTCAAGATTAAGTTTTACGTAACTAATCCATGAACATGCAAGAACATAAAATTGGTTTTTGGTTTAGAATTTCTAGATCTTTAGTTTTTCAAGTCTTTTACTTAATAAATCAAATCCTTTTAATAATCTAAGTCTATTTTCCATTTTTAGAGTTTTTGATTTCTAAGTATGTATTTTCTAGGTGATAACAATAATTATTGAATAAAAGGAGTTCTAGAGTCTTTTGACCTTGGAGGTGGTACGGTGGTGCTTGCGACGGTCCGGGGTCGGTTCTGCCAGGGTACGGTGGAGCTACGGTAGTGGTGAAGGTGGTTGAAGATGTGAACAAGAAAGAGTTAGTTTAGACAAGAGATTAAGTTATAAATGAACAAAATTAGAAATGGATGAATGCTTTGAGTTTTTATTGTTTCTTACCAATTCTTCTTCTGTCTCTTCTTCTCTTCTCTCGGTCACTGTCTCTTTCACTCTCTCTCTTTTACTCCATTTTGCTTTAGCTTTGTTTGAATAATTTTGGATGAGCTTTGATTGTGGTTTGGAGATATGACAAAGGATTAAATGGAGTGGTTTTCGGGGGTGGTCTTGCCGGTTTGGGGAAGAGAAAAAGGAGGGATTGTAGGCTTAGGTTTACTTGTGGATTTTTCTCTAATATTTGCAATGATGATGTTTCTTTAATCCCAATTGGTTCTCTCTCTTTTTCTTGATTAAATTTTATAAAGGCTTTTGCATTTCCCTCTTCTCTTCCTTCTTTTCCTTCCACCCGTCCACTCTCCCTCTCTCTTTCCATGCAAAATTGCTTTTGTTTTCTTTTTCCTTCATTTCATGTTAATCAGAAATGTGAATAGTAATAGAACATGGTATGTTTAATCTTTCACATGTCCATTTGATGAGTAAGATAGAGAGGATGTTAGGGAGATGCCAAGTGTAGTTCTTTGCATGGTTTTGTGACAAGTAAGATAGTGAGTATGCTTGTGTGAATAGTAGAACATGTTAGGAAAATCTGAATTTTGCTAAGTGAGGTTTATTTCCTTTAATCATGGCTTAATCCCATCGTTAGTGTAGGTTTTAAATTAATTAGCTTAAGCAAAACCGAAATCAAACTTAGTTATTATATTAGACTAATTGCTAGGGTTTGACTAACTAAAAAAAAGTTTAATTCAGTCTTAATTTAATTGATCATGTTTTGATCACTAATACATTCGTTAATCTCGTTAATGACGTTTAGTGTGCTAATGGGTTCGTAAACTTGATTAAGTATAGATTATAATGCAAAGCGAAAAATTTTAAGCTAATTATATACTATTTAATGTAATAAATGTGTTTAAATTTCGAGTTATTACAATCTATGCCACTTAAAGAAATTTCGTCCCGAAATTTAAGACAAAGACTAACCATGTTCGAAAAGGTACAGGTACTGGTTCTGCATATCTGATTCAGATTCCCAGGTAGCTTCCTCTACAGACTGACTTCGACAGAGTACTTTCACTAACGGTGTGACTTTGTTTCGAAGTACCCTATCCTTACGGTCTAGAATAGCTACTGGCTTCTCTTCAAAAGTTAGATTTTCATCTAAACTAATTGGTTCCGGTCTTATCACGTGAGTCTCGTCAGGCAGATACTTTCTCAGTTGGGATACGTGAAATACATTGTGAATCTTAGAAAGTTTGGGTGGTAAAGCTAACCGATAAGCAACTTCTCCTACTCGATTTAAAATCTCATAGGGTCCGATATACTTAGGGATCAATTTCCTTTTCTTCATAAATCTCTTAATTCCTTTCATTGGTGAAACTTTCAACATCACTTTATCCCCAATCTGAAAATCAAGTGGTTTTCTCCTCCGATCACTGTAGCTCTTTTGCCGGTCTTGTGCAGTCTTCAACTTATCCCTGATTATCCTAACTTGATCTATAGTCTTCTGAATCATCTCTGGTCCGAATATCAAGGTCTCACTAATATCATTCCAACATAATGGACTCCTACATTTCCTCCCATATAATGCTTCATATGGAGCCTGATCGATACTAGCATGATAACTGTTATTATATGAGAACTCAATCAATGGTAATTGTTTCTCCCAAGTTCCCTGAAATTCTAAAGTATAGGACCTAAGCATATCCTCAAGAGTACGGATCGTTCTCTCTGTTTGTCCATTAGTAGAAGAGTGAAATGCAGTACTAAACTTAAGTCTAGTCCCAAATGCAGCTTGCAGTTTATCCCAAAAATATGAAAAAAATCGAGAATCCCTATCTGAAATAATATCCTGTGGTACTCCATGCAGTCTCACAATTTCCTTCACATATGCGTCAGCTAACTGATTCATACTCCAGGTATCCTTAATAGCTATAAACCTTGCTACCTTGGTTAATCTGTCTACTATTACCCAAATGACATTCATACCCTTAGTAGTAGTTGGTAAACTAGTAACAAAATCCATAGATATCGACTCCCATTTCCAACTCGGAATATCCAAAGGTTGCAATAATCCTCCCGGTCTCTGCAAATCACTCTTAACCTTTTGACAAGTAAGACACCTAGCTACAAACTGAGCTACCTCATACTTCATACCTTTCCACCAGAAATATTTCTTCAAATCCTTATACAACCTATTTCCTCCAGGATGGATTGAATAAGGGGTATTATGGGCTTCCTCCAAAATTTTCCTTCTCAACTCACTGTTCCTAGGTACATACCATCGTCCCTTGAATCTCAAACTCCCATCATCATGTTCCTCAAATCCTACTGCTTTTCCTAATCTCACAGCTTGTCTAATCTTCTGAATTTTGTGATGATCAGCTTGTAATTCCCTAATCTCGTCAAACAATGTAGGCCTAATAGTAAGACTACTAATAATACCACTAGGTACACCTTGCTTCACAATCTCTAAGTTCATCATCTCAATCTCTTCTCTCAACTTCACAGGTGTTTCCATGGAATGACTAGTCTTCCTACTCAATGCATCTGCTACCACATTTGCTTTTCCCTCATGAAATTTGATTTCCAAATCATAATCCTTAAGTAATTCTAACCATCTCCTTTGTCTCAAATTCAACTCTCGCTGGGTGAAAATATACTTAAGACTCTTATGATAAGTGAAAATCCTACATTTAAATCCATACAAATAATGTCTCCAAATCTTAAGAGCAAACACAACTGCGGCTAACTCAAGGTCATGGGTAGATAGTTTACTTCATATGGTTTCAGTTGACGAGAAGCATAAGCAATAACTCTCCTATTTTGCATTAAAACACATCCTAATCCATTCCTAGATGCATCACTATAAACCTCATAATCTTCTCTTTCAGTAGGTAAAGCTAAAACAGGTGCAGTTGTCAATTTCTTTTTCAATTCCTGAAAGGCTGATTCACACTTATCACTCCAATGATATTTTGTGGTCTTCCTAAGCAAATTAGTCAAAGCCTGAGCTATTTTAGAAAAGTTCTCAACAAATCTCCGACAATATCCAGCTAAACCTAGAAAACTTCGAATCTCACCAACATTAGTAGGTCTAGTCCACTCCTCAACTTCCTTAATCTTGCTAGGATCAACCGAAATTCCATCCCTAGTGATAATGTGTCCCCAAAATGCTACTTTCTCCAACCAAAACTCACATTTAGAAAGCTTAGCATACAAACTATGATCTCTAAGGGTCTGTAACACAATCCTCAAATGCTTAACATGATCATCCTTATTCTTCGAATACACTAAGATATAATCTATGAATACTACAACAAATTGATCAAGGTATGGTTGAAAAATTCGATGTATAAGATCCATAAATGCAGCTGGTGCATTAGTTAACCCAAATGGCATAACAGTGAATTCGTAATGTCCATAACGAGTCCTAAATGCAGTCTTACGTATATCCTCTTCTTTTATCCTCAACTGATGATAACCCGATCTCAAGTCAATTTTAGAAAATATCCCTGCCCCTTTCAATTGATCAAACAAATCATCTATCCTAGGCAACGGGTATTTATTCTTAATTGTCACTTTGTTTAACTCCTGATAATCAATAAATATCCTTAAACTCCCATCTTTCTTTTTCACAAACAGTACTGGTGATCCCCAAGGTGAACACTAGGTCGAATGTACCCTTTTTCTAATAATTCCTCTAATTGCTTTTTCAATTCTTTCATTTCTGCTGGGGCCATTCTGTATGGTGCTTTAGATATGGGTGCAGTTCCAGGCATAAGATCAACGGTAAAGTCTATGGTTCTTTATGGCGGCATACCGGGAATTTCATCGGGAAATTCTGACACGACTGGGATTTTGGCTACTTCATTTGACGTTGGTCTAATATCACTCACATAACACAAATAAACTGGATAACCCCTCCTGATTTGAGTTTTAATGTTCATTGCAGACGCAATTTTAACTCTTGGTTTAGTTATCACTCCTCTATATGATACTCTACCGCCATATGGATTCCTAAGTGATACTTTTTGCAAATGACATTCAATTCTAGTATGATACCTACTTAACCAATCCATCCCCAAAATAACATCAAAATCTGATAAATCGAACTGAATCAAATCACCAGGTAATGACGTTTCAACAATTATGATAGCACAATTCTTTATCATGTTTTGACACGACACAATAATACCATTAGGTGTGGTAATATCCATTTTGCATAAAAAATTTGGGGTTAACCCGTGTTTAATTACGAATGAAGTAGATATAAAAGAATGAGATGCATCGATATCAAACAACACATAAGAAGGACAAGAATGAATAAAGAATGTACCAGTCACAACATTCGGATTCGCATCCACATCGCACCGACTCATGACGTGTATCTTTCCCTTGGTACTACTTGCCACTTGGCTAGCAATAGGCCGAGCAAAGGTGACATGTGGAGCTCGATTAGGGTTACCACGAAACTGATTATTGTTGTTGGCACGATTAAAGTTACTTCCTTGTCGGTTACTCTCACTACAGGTAAAGTTATCCCCAAGTGGAAATTGTCTCTTGTTGGGACAGACATTCGCCCTATGCGCAGGCTGCTGGCATATAAAACAGTTCCCTTGATTAGCAGGACAAGGTCGGCCAGGGTGAAATCTCCCACATCTACGGCAAGCATTATTCCCATTGTTGTTCCTAGGGTAAAACTGTGATCCTCCACTTCTCCTATCATCTCTACGGTACGAATTCGAACTCCTGGCTGGTGTGTCACTCCTAAATCTCTTTCTCCAATTTCCTCCACTAGAACCCTCACTTCTCTCTTCTTGCATACGACGCTTCTCAAGTATTGCAGCTCTCCTATCCTGAATTCTCTCCATATTGATTGCCTTATCATAAGCCTCCTAGAAAGTACTAGATGATCCTGCCACTAACTCCTGCAGACGCCAATTAAGGCCATCCTCAAACCTCTCAACTCTTTCACTAAATTCTCAAAGAATCGAGACAGTTCATGGAATTTCGCAGCATACTCAGTTACACTCATCTTTCTTTGGGTCATATTCTCAAACTCTTGTTGTTTCCTCCTTCTTAAAGCTCTAGGGTAAAATCTCTCTCTAATCTTCACTACAGACTCCTCCCAATTGAATTCCTTATCAGCCAAATATGCTTCCTTAGACACTTGCCACCAATCATCCGCTTCTCCTCTAAGGTAATATTGCCCACTTTTGATTTTCAAGCTCTCGGGACAACCTATTGCCTCAAATAATTTTTCCATGTTCCTAATCCAATTTTCTAAAGCTATTGGGTTGGATCCTCCCTCAAAAGTATGTGGTGCATGAGTGGCTAAGTTCTTAAACAATACGGCTTGTGGATCTTTTGCCTCGGATTCGGTTTTAGCTTTCTCTTTCTCTTTATCTTCCAATTGTTGCTTAATGGTGTTTCCAAAGAATTGACACAAAGTTTCTAAGGTATCTAGTCGATTATCTTGCCCTTGTTCTTCATTTGTTGGGTTCACGGTTAGGGTCTCTACGGGTGCTCCCGTGGTTTGTTCTTCTTCTCCCGACATTTCAACTATATGAATAACAACAATTAATTTCCACAAAACATATTTATAACGTCTTTAGGTGCATTATTGGTTTCGTTTTCTCCTAATCATGATCTCTACTTTCGGTTGGTTGGGTTATTTTTCATGCCTTTAGTTGCTTATCACATAATCACACAGTCAATACTACTAATCATGCATCCATAAATAAGCAAGTCAAGATAAGTCTAGAGTCCTAGTAGCTACCTAGCTACCAAATACAAACCGGTTAGCCTACAAAGTACAAAACAAGTTAGGTAACATCAACCATGCCTTATGACCATATCTAGCTAATGTCTTGGCCATAAGCAAAATATTACAACACCAAATTAAATTGTTCATAATTAAAACTACCATAAAGCTTCTCCTTGCATGATCACCTCCTCCTTGGCAACTAGTTTCCACCCGAAGAACTCCCCCTATCATATTGGACCATGAAGCCATTCATGAGTCCCCTAGGTGGCACACGGTGAGTGGTACCGGCTGCTCGGGTGAGGACACTGCCGCTGCTGCTGGTTGGGCCGCGGGTGCGGGCTGCTGAGGTGGTGCGGTGGCAGCTGGCTGGGTGGAGGTAGAGGCACGGGTGCTGTGTTGCCAATGGTGGTAACGGAACATCCTTCCCCTCCTATATTGCACTATAGTCTCGGGTATCAAGGGTATACCATTTTCAGCACACATCCACTCGGTGTAAGCATGTTGTAACACACCCGACATGTATTCTAAAGTCAAATACCAACCATCCCCACACATATAGTGATCCCAATTATAGTTTACCCCATCAATCACAATGTTCATTTAGTTCAACTTAACACTAAGCCAAGGTTCAACCAAAGGAAAAGCTCTCAAGAGGTTGTACACTTGCCAACCTGGAAAATCAGCGGCTTCATTAGTGAAAGGAGCAAAAGCATTGCAAGCATGATGGAAACGATGAACATATTCAGCTATGCTCTCTTCAGGATGCTTGCGCAAGGTTATAGCGTGAGGTGGTGGTTGAGGAATGTTCAGTGGTGCCTCAAGGTTAAAGGGATTGAGTAGAGGCATCTAGTAAACAAGTAAGCAAATAACATTTAGTGGATTAGGCAACTAAATCATGTAAGAAAATTAAGTAAGCATATAAGCACAAAGCTCACAACACAACTCATATGCATATAAATTTTCCATACTATTTTCTACCCCATCTCTCTCACGGCTTAATCAAATTTTAGTTGTCAATTTTCTGATTCTTGTTTTACTTTGTACTTATGCATTTTATTATGCTCTGATCCATCTTATAACGCCCCGGTTTGGATGGACCTAATTAAATATGATTATAACCCACTAATCCAAATCGACACGTCACCGCCGTACTTACCCTAAGGTTAGCACAAGGCTAAGATAATATAGAGAAGTCAAACTTATATTACATTATAAATGAACAAAAGTAGAAATGGATGAATGCTTTGAGTTTTTATTATTTCTTACCAATTCTTCTTCTTTCTCTTCTTCTCTTCTCTCGGTCACTCTCTCTTTCTCTTTCTCTCTTTTTCTTCATTTTGCTTTAGCTTTGTTTGAATAATTTTGGATGAGCTTTGATTGTGGTTTGGAGATATGATAAAGGATTAAATGGAGTGGTTTTGGGGGGTGGTGTTGCCGGTTTGGGGAAGGGAAAAAGGAGGGACTGTAGGCTTAGGTTTACTTGTTGATTTTGCTTTAATATTTGCGATGATGATATTCCTTTAATCCCAATTGGTTCTCTCTCTTTTTCTTGATTCAATTTTATAAAGGCTTTTGCCTTTCCCTCTTCTCTTCCTTCTTTTCCTTCCACCCGTCCACTCTCCCTCTCTCTTTCCATGCAAAATTGCTTTTGTTTTCTTTTTCCTTCATTTCATGTTAATTAGAAATATGAAAAGTAAAAGAACATGGCATGTTTAATATTTCACATGTCCATTTGATGAGTAAGATAGAGAGGATGTTAGGGAGATGCCAAGTGTAGTTCTTTGCATGGTTTTGTGACAAGTAAGATAGTGAGTATGCTTGTGTGAATAGTAGAACATGTTAGGAAAATCTGAATCTTGCTAAGTGAGGTTAATTTCCTTTAATCATAGCTTAATCGCATCGTTAGTGTAGGTTTTAAATTAATTAGCTTAAGCAAAACCGAAATCAATCTAAGTTCTTAAATTAGTCTAATTGCTAGGGTTTGACTAACTAAACAAAGTATAATTCAGTCTTAATTTAATTGATCATGTTTTGATCACTAATACATTTGTTAATCTCGTTAATGACGTTTAGTGTGCTAATGAGTTCGTAAACTTGATTAAGTATATTATAATGCAAAGCAAAAAATTTTAAGCTAATTATATACTATTTTAATCTAATAAATGTGTTTAAATTTCCGGGTACAAAACTACCCTCAACTAAGTAATGGACCAAACTACCATCAAAAATTTTAGTGGCTAAAAATGTGGTCTAGAGGTATTTTTTGGAGGAAATATTGGGCCAAGTCTTTCATGATGATTAAGTATATGATATTACATATAATTACGGAATTACCCTTATTACCTTCACTCCAATATACCACGCACATACCTCCAAAAACTTTCTTCTTCTCACATTGGTACGTATATATATACCAAAAACACATGTGAATTTGAGAAGTAATTCAGAAGGACAAAACTACCCTCAACTAAGTAAGCTGACCAAACTACCATCAAAAACTTTAATGGCTACAAAAAGTGGTCTAGAGAAGTTTTTTGGAGGAAATATTGGGCCAAGTCCTTCTTGATGATTAAGTATATGATATTATGTATAATTAAGGAATACGCTTATTACCTTCATTCCAATATACCACGCACGTACCTCCGAAAACTTTCTTCATCTGATATTGATACGTATAGATACATCAAGAACACATGTGAATTTGAGAAGTAATTCAGAAGGAAAAACTATTCTCAACTAAGTAAATTGACCAAACTACCATCAAAAACTTTAATGGCTAAAAAATTGGTCTAGAGGCGTTTTTTAGGAGGAAATATTGGGCCAAGTCTTTCATGATGATTAAGTATATGATATTATGTATAATTACGGAATTACCCTTATTACCTTCATTCCAATATACCACGCATATACCTCCGAAAACTTTCTTCATCTGATATTGATACCCTTATTACCCTTATTACCTTCTGTAAACACCAAAAATTTTGTCTAAAATAAGTCCCCGTAAAAACCCGATGATGAAAGGATTGGATTTTGCTCGAACTTGGGTTGCGAGAATAATTGCTCTGATGATTAGCCAGTTCATTTGAATTAACCAATAGAAGCCTTTTGTACAGGTGATCCAAACCAGTTGGATTCAATTCAATTGGAGTCCGAAATTGAGAGATAGGCCTCTTCGAACCTAAGGGCCCGAAAGGGAACCCAAACCCATGATTCAACCCTTGGTCAAACAAGGGAGCTTAGTCAATCCCTCGTGGATCCCCTCGGAAAAGCCTCCCCCCCACGAAAATCATGTCAGGCGCGTATGCAGGCACACCGCTCCAGGTCCAAGCGGCTGTGGCCGCTTGTCCTAGCGGTTTGGCCGCGTGGACCCTTTCTCGCGGACGGCGAATTCGAGGCCCAGTCGATTTCCATGCCTAACACTGGCAGCTCTCACTCTTCTATATAAACAAACCTTAGGGTTCAGTTGAAGAGGTTGGACATTCTCTCTAAGAGGTTGGTGTTTTGGTTGGCAGTTGGAGACTAGAGGTTGGACATTCTCTCTCTCATATTACAAACCCGAAATTCTGATTCGACTCCTTCTTCAGGATTAGCCCTAGCACCACAAAATAAACCTTCATACTTCATCAAGAGCATGAATTCAAGCAATACAACCCAATAAGTTCATTGTGAGCATCCAGGTAATCCAACCTGAGGGTTTTCAATAATATTTATTTTGCTTGTTATTACTGACGATTTTGGTTTATGTGATATGTACATGCATGGCGCGTTTTGAGCAAATGGGCTTGTTATTACTGACGATTTTGGTTTCTGCTCAAATGGTTATTGTTAAAATCATTGAGCTTAAAAGACAGAAAATGTTGTTTGCTAGCATTGTGTATGGTTTGAATGAGAAAGAGGAGAGGAAGGAAATATGGAGAGATTTGTCTGATTTTGCTGCTACTTGTAATGCACCTTGGGTAGTAGCAGGGGATTTCAACAATGTCGTGAGGCCTGGTGATAGGCAAGGGGGAATGCATTGGCACTCAATGAGATAGTTGAGTTTCAGGCATGTTTAGACCAATGCCTACTGAATGAGCTTGGCTGGTCTGGTTGCAAGAACACTTGGAATAATAGGCATGAAAATGGGCTTAGGGTTTACCCAAAAATAAATTGGGTATTTGCTAACTGTCAATGGATACAGCATTATACTCATTGTTCTGTTAATTTCTTACCTGAAGGAATTTCAGATCACTCTCCAACTGTGATTAAGCTGCAACCTGGTAATATACAGAGGAATGGTATATTCAGATATTTTAACATGTGGGGAAAACATGTTGATTTTGCTCACACAATGAGTACGGCCTGGGACATTGAATGTCATGGGACAAAAATGTTTCAATTGTACTGTAAATTGAAGAATGTCAGATGTAGCCTGAAAAGTCTGAACAAAAGGGAGTTTTCAGATATATTGGCAAGAGCAGATGAGGCAAGATCTCATCTGTATTTAGCACAGGTATCTGCAAACAATAGTTCCCTAGACACAGGACTGCAAGCAACTGAATTACAAGCAAGGAAGAATTTTTTGAATCTGAATAATGCAGCTGAAGAGTTCCTCAAATAGAAAAGCAAGATGCAATGGGTGCAATTGGGAGATGATAATACCAGGTTTTTTTTACTCTATTCTGAAACAAAGGCACCAGAGGAAATAGAGTGATCTCTATAAAGAAAGCAGCAGGGAGAGTACTAACTGATCAACAAGAAGTTTTGGAGGAATTTCTCAGTTTCTACAAAGGGATGCTTGGGGTTAAGGAGACTGGCAGAGCACAAGCTGCAGACTTTATATTTCAGTCAGGGGCTATGTTGAATCCCAAGCAACAAATGAGCCTCATTCAACCAGTTACAGCAACAGAAATCAAAGAAGCAATGTCTGCAATTAATGTTGACAAAAGCCCAGGGTCAGATGGGTTTGGAAGTGGCTTCTTTAAGGACTCTTGGAATGTGGTGGGAGAGGAATTATGTGAAGCAATACAGGACTTTTTGGTATCTGGAAGAATGCTCAAACAGGTGAGTTCAACTACACTTTGCTTGATTCCTAAAGTAGAAAATCCTGAATTAGCTTCTGATTTTAGACTAATTGCATGCTGTAATTCAATTTATAAATGCATTTCAAAGGTCTTGTGTAGTAGATTGGCAAAAATTCTTCCTGATTTAGTTGCTTTAAATCAAGGAGCATTTGTAGCTAATAGATCCATTGTACATAACATCATGATCTGTCAAGATATTATTAGACATTACAAGAAGAAAGGAACAACAACTAGATGCTTGATGAAAATTGATTTCCGCAAAGCATATGATACAATTCACTGGTCATTCTTGGAGGAAATGCCGGAGGGTTACAGATTCCCAAAGAAATTCAAAGAATGGGTGATGGCCTGTGTGAGTACAGCCAGTTTCTCAATCAGTCTGAATGGAATTGATGGGGGCTATTTTGAAGCAAAAAGAGGGATTAGGCAGGGAGATCCTATCTCTCCTCTGCTGTTTGTTTTAGTAATGGAATACTTATCCAGACTATTAAAGCTGCTAGAGAATGACAAGGAATTCAGCTGGCATCCCATGTGCAAGAGTGTGGGGCTTAATCACCTGTGTTTTGCTGATGACCTCATGGTATTTTGTAGAGCAAATGCAGCCTCAGTGACCAAGATAATGGAATGCTTCTCTTATTTCTCCCAAGTCACAGGGCTGAAAGCAAATACAAACAAATCACACTTGTATGCTGCTGGGGTGGATCAGGAGGTCAAGCTGAAACTGCTGAGATTATCAGGGTTCCAGGAAGGAGAATTCCCAATGAAGTACCTAGGAGTGCCTTTATCACCTTCAAAGTGAAGTAAGATAGACTGCAAATACCTTGTTGATAAGATTACAAAGAGACTGCATATCTGGGCCTCCAGAACACTGTCCTATGCAGGGAGAACACAGTTGATCAATTCTGTACTCCTCTCTCTTCATGTGTACTGGGCTAGTATCTTTGTTTTGCCCACTGGAATTATGAAAGCTATTGAGGCCAAATGTAGACAATATTTGTGGTCAGGGAATGATCAGAAAAGGGGGAGTAATTTGGTTGCCTGGGATTTCGTTTGCAGACCAAAAATGAATGGGGGTTTGGGATTCAAGCAATGTCAACAGATCAATTATGCCCTGAATGGGAAGCATCTTTTGGACTTAGCTGCAAAAAAAGATAACCTGTGGGTTAAGTGGGTTAATGGAATATATATGAAAGGAGAAGCACTATGGCACTATGTACCTCACCAGGGATGCAGCTGGGCTTGGAAGAAATTGCACAAATGCAAGAACTTGTTTTTGAATGCTTACAGGCTTGATAATACATGGTCTCTTACAGCTCATGGGAGATATACAGTCAAGAGTGGATATACTTTTCTGATGGGAAATATGGCCAAGATTAGGCATGCCAACTTCATATGGGGGTCTCTGAATGTTCCCAGATACAGTTTCTGCCTATGGCTGGCTCAAGCACACAGACTCCTCATCAAAGATAGAATGAAGAAAATGGGCTTTTTGCAAGGGGATACTGAATGCATTTTCTGCAGGGCACATGAGGAAACTCACCAGCATCTGTTCTTTGAATGTGTCAAAACTAGGAAAATGTGGGAAGAGGTGAAGAAATGGATTGGGTGCAATGCTACAGGTTACAATATTGCGGGGGTCATGAGCTGGACTAGAAGACAGAGGGGAAGTAAATTGAAATGCAAAATTACTGCAGTAGCAACCTCCGCATTGGTATATTGGATCTGGAAAGCCAGGAATGAAGCCTGTTTCAGACATCATCAGATGTCAAATGAGCACATCATGCAGCAGATACAGTTTATAGTGACAGCGAGAATGGAATCATGCAGGACAAAGAAGCTCACCAGGACTGAGAGGATGTTCCTGGATGACTTTGGCAGAATTAAGTAGAAATGTCTTTTAATTTGCGAAACCTTGTAAATTGCCGAGTTTTACAAATACCTTATGTTAGGTGATGTTTTGATGGTTTTGTTATGGTTTTTGTTATGGGTTGGAGGAAGGGTGTGAACCCTACCTAGTAGGTGGCACACTCTCCTCTAAGACCCTTTAGGTTGTAAGGTTGTCTTTTCAGTTATCAATGTAATTCTATCTTTTCATCAAAAAAAAAACAAAAAAACATTGGCATCACGTTAAACCGCCCTTACAAGCCTATCAGGGACTTAATAACCGACCCTAGGGGCATCCCATGTCCTCTAGGGATCTCCCGGGCGATATGGGGCGAAAATATTAACGTCGAAAAGTTTGCGTCCGGAGGCCCAAAACACGTCCCCTAGAGCAATTCCAGGGCCCGGTTTCCGTTTTCGCCCGAAATTTTTTCGGGGGCTCTATAATAGCCCTAAGGGACCCTCGGTGCCCCGGAAGGGTTAGACTTATCCCCGATCTCCGATATCACCCCTGTTTGTCCATTTTCGGGCCTTAACATTGGCATCGGGTAAAACCGCCCTTGCAAGCCTATCAGGGACCCAATAAGTTTGCGTCCCGAGGCCCAAAATACGTCCCCTAGAGCATTCCCAGGGCCCTGTTTCTGTTTTCGCCCAATATTTTTTCGGAGGCTCTATTATGGCCCTAGGGGACCCCCGGTGCCCCAGGAGGGTCATACTTATCCCCGAACTCTGATATCACCCATGTTGCCCGTTTTCGGGCGTTAGCATTGGCATCGCGTCAAACCGCCCTTATAAGCATATCAGGGACCCAATAACCGACCCTAGGGGCCTCCCATGTCCCCTAGGGGTCTCCCGTGCGATATGAGGTGAAAAGATTAACGTCGAAAAGTTTGCTTCCGGAGGCCCAAAACACGTCCCCTTGAGCATTTATCGGGGCCCAGTTTCCGTTTTCGCCCGAAATTTTTTCGGGGGCTCTATTATGGCCCTTGGGGAGCCCTGGTGCCCCGGGAAGGTCACCTTCATCCCCGAACTCCGATATCACCCATGTCGCCCATAAATGGAGAGAACATGGGTCAAATCAGCAAACGCTGAGTAACACCACTCCACTATGTAAAAACTAGTTCCTAAGTACACCTGCCTTAGGAACCATTTTGCACCTCAGAGTAAAACTCTTTTCTTAAAAACATTTCTGAAAACGAACACTTTTGTTTGACAACAAAAAACCATCTTTTATAAATAAAAGCTTTTCAACCAACAGATTTCTCACATAACTTCTCAATATTCCTTTGAAAAAGTTTACTTTCAAAACCAAGGCTTTTGATAATCTCCGCTTTACAGATAAAAGATTTCACTATCCAGCCACTCGTCATCCCTTCATCACTTCAAAAATCCGTTTCTTTAATTATGGCATTGGGAAAGTGAACAAGGTAGTGTAGACGCCAAAAATGCGTCTTCAGATTTCTCCGCAAAAGCGCGATGATGAAAGGAGTAATTTGTAAGCTTGAACTGCTACTTTGCTTTAATAGTTTAAAATAAGGTCTCAGGCTTTTCTCCAAACACTCCTTTATTTTCATTCCATCCAAAAGCCCCGTTCAAGAGCTTCCAAAAGCCCCAACTGACAAATTTTCTATAAGGATGCACTCCGGGGAAAAACAAAAGGATTGGTAATGAGAAAATCCTGGGTCCTTACAGTGGCGACTTCACTGGGGAGTTATTTAAGAGGGTGAGACTCAAAAGTCAAGTTTGCTTAATTGTTTAAATAACATGTTCCATATTATTTTGCATCATTTGCATGTGCCTTGGCACGACATTTTGACCCTTATCGACCCTCGAGGAAGTTTGTGTCGCAACTCGTAGACAACGCGTATATCTAAAGGAATATACAGTTGTCCTATCGTGCAAATCAACGCTTCCTCACCCATGACTCATCAATCCTTTGTTGATGAAAAGAATTACAATCGATGTGTCGACAATCCGCGGAACGGAAGTTGTAGTTTGTCATGGTAACCTCACAGGAGCCAAAAGCCTCTAACCCACATTCGTGCATCCGCTTGCTTGTTGTGCATGTGCCGTTGTAATGCCCGTCTGATCACATATTTGCCTGTAAATTACGTTGTTATAATGCTTGCTTGAATGCATGAATTACGTGATTATATGCCAACATGTACCTACCTGCTAGGAGTCTTTTCTTTTATTTTAGTTAGTTCCTAGTGCCCAAAGATGGTGTGAGAATTCAAATTCAATGAACACTCATCATTTTCCCATTGATTTATTCTAACATGAACAATTTCTAGGATCTTCTAGTAAAAAAAAAAGAGTCAGTCTTTCAATTTCCCCTCTCCCCTTTTCTTATATCTGTATTTCCTTTTTTTTGATGTAATTCAGATTCGGTTAAAAAAAAAAGAGATCATCAAATCAAAAAAAAAAAACAAAAAAAAACAGCAAAATAAAAATAAATGCCGAAAAAAAAAAAATATATAAAAGAAAGGACCGAATTTTTTCCTTTTTTATCCCATTTTTTATTTTCTTTGAGTCTAGGAAAATAAAATTAGGATAATCATCGTTTTCTATTTTTCTTATTTTCGTTCATTGAGTTTATTCTGTTTGTATACTAGGGAAATGTTTGGGCATTTAGGTTTAAGGACCTTTCTTTCAGAAAATGTGTTTTCTACGTGTGGGTCAAGTTTTTTATTTGATGAGAGTCTCATGTTTCATTACTAAGCGCTCCATGCTCCCTCTTCAGATAGACTTCGAAGGAGGAAGATTGGGTCTGATCCAGTCCGCCTCTTGATTCAAGCCATTGGGTCACATCATGATTAGAACAGTCCAAGAATATCTGGTGGAGATGACTGACCGAGTAGATCGTTTGGAAGCTGACATCGGTAACATCAAGTCACGACAGTTGTGGGACACGCCCATGTTCGTCCCTTCGTCTGAAAATCACAAATCCATGACTCTAGGGAGGCCCAATCCCGCTTCTCAAGGGTCAGAAAGGAAACGTAAAAGTGATACATCCTCTTCCAACGTATCACCTAAAGAAGGCCGTGTACCCAGGAAGTTCACGCTATTGGGAATAACCCTCAGTACTGCTCTCGAAAGATTGGTAGACAAGGACATACTCCGACCTATAGGTCCTTCCCCAGAACCCAGTATCAAAAGCCGAAATTGGAAGGAGGGCTATTACTGCAAATATCATCAAGGAAAAGGGCACGACACGAATGATTGTTGGGCCCTTCGACAAATCATCCAGGACAGGATAGATGTTGGCACACTACCATCACCCAAAGATGAGTAACCGGAGGTTTCTATGACCTCCTAGATGCTGTCAATCACATCGCAATAGAGGAGCCCCAAGATTACTCTCATCTCATTCATGATGATGAGACTACTTTGAGTTCTCCAAAGTCCTACGAGGAAGAACATGCCGTAGAAGGATATGAAATGATGGGTGACAGAAACCGAATAAAAGAAAGTTTGTCCCGTATAATCAAGGAGATACAGGGGATGAGGGAGAAGGTTGACATTCTGGAAGAGCGCACCTGCAAACGTAGAAACGCAATCATCTTAACCAAAGAAGAAACTTGGTGGCGTCAAGATCTCTTGTATCACAAGATGTCCAAGTATGGGTACATCCGCCCAAGAACCCCTACATCAAAGCTCATGCCAAGAGACGGGAACCCTTTCCTAAGCTGCACCTACTGCACAGCTGAGGGACATCACATCAACCAGTGCAGGCGTTTTAAGGGGCTAGTCGTGCGTTTCATCGATCAAGGGACAATGTGGCCACCCTATACCTGGACGGCCAGCTGGTGTCGGCATAGTCATGAAAAGTATACCCCTCTCTATGCGCCAATGGAAGCAGTTATGAACGCGCTAGTATGGAGAGGTGACATTCAGCCTTGCATCCCTTTGGAGGAGGCAAAGTCAGAGCCGGGAGAGAACCGCCCCTACTGCAAGTATCATCGTCTGTTCGGACACCATACAGATGACCGCCTACGTCTGAAAGACGACATTCAAGGTGTTATCGACAGAGGAGAAGTTCCGCCACCACTAAGGGAGGGCAATATGGAAGAAGAGCCCTGGAACTAATCGGTTATCTACAAGAGCTAGGGGAATCGAGTTTGAGTCTTCAAGTCCTGTCGAGTCAAGGTCTTAGTCAAATCTTTAGATTTGGTCTTGAACAGGGGGTGTTCCCCTTCTATTTTCCTTCTAAGTCCAGATTCCTTTTGACGGGTATTAGGGACCCTCTTTCCTAAATTCATGTGTGCTTATCTATTCTTGCAAAATCAATAAAAGCTCCTCTTGCACATTTCTCTCTTTGTTTAACTATTGACAAATCCAATGAATACAAAGTTTCACAAATCATTAACTAATCAATTTGAGTAATGTAAGTGAACTTCGCAAAGCAAGAATACAGGTTCACACTTTTACAGGAATTTGAGTAGCCGAACTCCTCCCGATGGTGCCACTCCTCAAGAAGAAGAAGCGGGCCGGCCTTTTGCAACAACCTTGACACAGAAAATGATCTTGGCTTCGATCGAAGAAGACCCTTGGTACCAAGACGTCTATAACTACATCACCAAGGGAGCATACCCGCAAGATGCCCCACTAAGAGCTCAACGGGCCATCCGTCTCTTAGCGGCGCCATACATAGAATACAAGGGGGTTCTTTACAAGAAATCCCACAACGGGGTAAACCTCATATGTGTGAACGCCGAAGAAGCTGCAGAGATCATGGACGAAGTACACAACGGAGTGTGTGGACCACACATGAATGGTCGAATGCTCTCCAAAGAGGTCTTACGACTGGGATACTACTGGACTACTATGAAAAGGGATTGTTACGACTATGTCAAGAAAGGTAAGAAGTGTCAAATATATGCCAACTTACAGCATATGCCACCCTCGATGCTTCACAACATCACTTCTCCTTGGCCATTTTCTGCATGGGGAATAGATATCATTGGAAAGATCACCCCAAAGGGCTCAGCAGGACATGAATACATCCTAGTAGCCATAGACTATTTTACCAAGTGGGTTGAAGCCCAATCCCATGCCATCCTTACCTCCAAACAAGTGTCCAAATTCATAAGGAACAACATCATTTTCCCATACGGTGTTCCGCATGAAATCATAAATGACCAAGGATCCCATTTCAAAGCCGAAACAGTCACCCTCCTTAAAAGCTACAAAATACAGCACCAAAAATCATCCCCTTACCGTCCCCAAACCAATGGAGCAGTAGAAGCCGCCAACAAAAACCTTAAAACTATCATTGAAAAGATGATGGTAAACTACTAGGATTGGCCCATCAAACTCCCATTCTCCCTTTGGGGGTATAGGACATCCATAAGATCCTCTACGGGAGCAACACCTTACTCCCTAGTCTATGGAATGGAAGCAGTCCTACCCATAGAAGTCCACCTACCATCCATGCGGATAGCCTTAGAAGGAGATATCCCCGAAACCCAATGGTTACAGACTCGCTATGAAGAGCTTATGTTCACAGATGAGAGACGGTTATGGGCCCTAGACTATTCCCACATGTATCAACAACGCATGGCGAGAGCATTCAACAAAAAGGTTCGACCTCGAAACTTAAAGGAAGGGGACTTGGTTTGGAAAGAATTACGAGCCCCAGTAACCGACCCTAGAGGCAAGTTTTGACCAAATTGGTCCGGACCATTTATCATCAAAGACATCTTATCAGGCGGCGCCGTCAGACTCATGGATATTGATGGGATTGAGTTCAGCCAACTCACCAACATGGATCAACTGAAGAAGTGTTACGTCTTAAAAAAAAAAATAATAATAATAATAAAATTACGAACACTAATTGAACGAACTACGCTGGCCTGGATCCACACTGGATACGTAGGTAACCCTTTCAAAGGGGCCCGGCCAAAATCAATCAACAAATTCCATTCAACTCATTCAAAAAAGTATAATCTTTATTCAAACTGAACGAATAAGCTTACATTTCAAGAATTAAAAACTCCTAAGAAAATAATGCAACTATGATGGTTTAAGCTAAACAAATTCCTATAATTATTTTCTTTTGAAAACTAGACTTGCTTTCTTAGAGAACTACTTTAATCCTTCTTCCCTTTAGAAGGCATCGTTGAAGAGTTCTTCTTTGAAGGACCCTGGCTTGAGGACGACTTGTGATCGCTTCCTTGAGCTGGGGGCTTGCCTCTCTTAATAAATATTTAGTTACTGTTTGTTTTTTCGTATTTAATTAATACTGATTCGGTAATTATTTTTAACTAGGACATCACGAGCAAGCGTGATTATCGTCGATTGGTTGGAGCTTACTTATTGTTGGTAGCGTATTAGTGGTAAGAGCTCATGCCTACCTTCTTCCAAAGCCCCATCAAAACTATTTTGATGTGTTATGTGCTAATTGGGAATTTGTTGTGAATTTAATATGCAAAGCATGATTAAATTATATTGTCGTTATTGTGAAGTTATTAAGCATGATTCACTGCTGTAAATATGATATATAATTAGCATGTTGATGCAATCATGTTTTGGAAATTAATTAGTCCATATGATGATTATTGGACGATTATTGAATGGTAAATTGTTAGTATTATTATGCTATTACATAAGTGCTAATTGGTATGGGTATTATTGTGTGCTAGTGAGCACCTATATATTATTGATTGAATGTCTTGGATGATTTGTGAATTTTTTGATATCATATTGCCCTGCCGAAGTGCTGCCGAAATTTGGCTAGACATTACTTGTCATTATTATTGAATCATCGTCGTTATTGAATTAAAGCATGTTTAATTCTCATCGTATTGAATTATCATTATCGTTGCTATTTACTATTCATTGTCTAGAGCATGAAATGAATTACTAAGTCGTGGTCTCGTAGTACCACTTATGTCAACAAATGCAAATTATGTGAATTGAATTAAATGAGAGTAAGACTCCTAGTGGATCCCTAGGAGTAGTCGAGCAATCGGGATTTCACCTAATGCTGTAGTTCAAGGGATGAGTGATTCCCAAGTTACTTATGGACACCTCACAGTGTGTCTGGGACGGATCATTCCTCATTTATTAAGTCCTCTAGGATCGTGTCATTGTACTAGAGGTAGTGTGCACACTAGAGTCATTAAGTCCATGGCGTGAATGTATCTTCGATAAACAGTATGGGTAATCGCTCTTTTATTCACTCTCTTACATCTCTCTAATCAAGACCGATTGTCTATGTCGTATTTCGTATGATCACTATACAAGCATTGTATGTAAAAGAGTGTCGTTATGCGTATGCTTGATTATCTACTTATGTGCGTATGCAAATGAGTTTCAATGATTCTCCTAAAACCTCAGGTAAGGTTTGCGAAATGTTTTTACTGGGTACGGAAGACGTTTATTCAGTTTATCTTATTTTTGTTTCTCTTTTGTTTCTTTTCTTTTCTTCTGTATTTTTGTTTTCGTCACGGAAACCAAAGTGTAGGTTTAGTTGATTGAGGACGTGCAGCTTGGAAGGTTAGAGTTGGCGTCGATTGATAGAACTATTTCTTTTCAGTTTAGATCATTGGGAATTTTATTTGGTTTTAGCCCTTGAAGGCAAGATCTAATAAATGGTTTAATGGTTTTAGCTCATTATATAGACAACTCTGATATTAACTGTTTTAGATTGATTAGTTCCTTAGAAGCTCCTTTTGATTCCTAGCCTTTCTTTCTGCTTACCATTTACTCCTTAGCGATAAATCTTGCAGTAACAACCCTTGGGTTCGTGATGGTTTAGTGGTATCGAGTCGTGCACAACGACGTCGATAGTTACCCGGAAATCGTTGCGAATTCGGGGGTGTTACAGTATCTCCTTCGGAGATACTTCAACACAAGACATTTATGTCTTTCGGAGAGTTTGCGTCCGGAGGCCCAATTTTTTTGCCCAAAATTTTTTCGGGGGCTCTATTATGGCCCTACGGGACCCTCGGTGCCCCGGGAGGGTCATACTTTTCCCCAAACTCCGATATCATTCATGTCGCCCGTTTTCGGGCCTTAACATTGGCATCGCATCTAGGTGAGGATTGTAGGGCATGAAGTGACTGAAGCTATCATTGACTTCTATGAGTCATCCAGAATGCTTAAAGAAGTGAATGCTACAAACCTATGCCTTATACAGAAGATACGAAACCCAGAAAAGGCATCTGATTTCAGACCCATAGCATGCTGCAACACAATCTACAAGTGCATATCCAAGATCATGTGTGGAAGACTGGCCAAAGTTCTCCCAAGGCTTGTTTCAGAGAACCAAGGAGCCTTTGTGGCCCAAAGATCAATTGTGAATAACATCATGATATGTCAGGACCTCATTAAGCACTACAACAGAAAACAATCCTCACCTAGATGCTTGATGAAGATAGACCTGAGAAAGGCATATGACACAATACACTGGGGATTTGTGAAGGAAATGCTACAAGGGTATGGATTCCCTGCAAAATTCAGTGGATGGCTAATTGAATGCATCCAAACAGCAAGCTTCTGCATCAATCTGAATGGGGAAACACATGGATACTTTACTGCAAAACGTGGCATTAGACAGGGTGATCCAATCTCTCCACTAATCTTTGTATTAGTTATGGAATACCTGTCTAGAACACTGAAAATAGCCTGCATGGATAAAAGCTTCAGTTGGCATCCCATGTGCAAAGAGCTTGGCCTGAGTCATTTATGCTTTGCTGACGACCTAATGTGCTTCTGCAAAGCTGCCCCAGAGCCTGTGAACATCATGATGAACAGCATAAACCACTTCTCACATGTCACTGGTCTATATGCAAACAAGGAAAAATCAAACATTTATGTTGCAGGGGTAAATGATCAAATGAAAAATGATTTGTTACACATCTCAGGATTTAGAGAGGGAACCCTACCCATGAAATACCTGG
The DNA here is from genome assembly GCA_038025085.1 of Tetragonia tetragonoides. Lineage (NCBI taxonomy): Eukaryota > Viridiplantae > Streptophyta > Magnoliopsida > Caryophyllales > Aizoaceae > Tetragonia > Tetragonia tetragonoides. Next base: position 25,171,389 of record CM076149.1, read on the forward strand.
GTGTCCCTCTATCCCCGTCAAAATGGAGCAAAATTGATTGTGAGTGCTTGGTGGATAAGATGATTAGGAAATTGCAGATTTGGGCCTCCAGGAACCTCTCTTATGCAGGAAGAGTACAATTAATTAATTCTGTATTATTTTCCATACATGTATACTGGTCTAGCATATTCATTATGCCTATTGGGGTACTGAAAAGTGTGGAGCAAAAATGCAGATTTTTCTTATGGGGGACAACTGAACAAAAACACAAGACAAGCCTTGTGGCATGGGACATGGTGTGCAGACCAAGGAAAAATGGTGGACTAAATGTTAAAAACTGCAAATGGTTCAACATAGCTCTAAATGGTAAGCATATCTGGGACCTAGCCACAAAGAAAGATACACTGTGGGTAAGATGGATCAATGGAGTTTATCTGAAAGGTGTCAACCTTTGGAACTATGCTCCAGTCTGGGGATCTAGCTGGTACTGGAACAAGCTGAACAAGACCAAAAGCCACTTCCAGGCACATTACACCACAAGGGGGACATGGAAGTTTGAAACTGATGGCCTATATACTGCTGCAAGTGGATACAGAATGATGCAAGGAAATATGCCAAAATACAGACATGCAGATTTAATCTGGGGGAAACTATCCATGCCTAGGCAAAGCTTCTGCCTCTGGCTAGCACAAAAGGAAAGATTGTTGACCAAAGATAGACTGAAGAGAATGGGATTCTTGAATGGGGATGCAATATGCTACATGTGCAAGCTGAAGCCAGAAGACCATAACCATCTGTTCTTTAATTGCAAAGTGGCAACAACAGTCCTGGAACAGGTAAAGAATTGGCTGGGGATTTCAGCGAAATCAAAAACAATACAGGGAATGCTCAACTGGATAAGTAGGCAAAAGTGCTCGACAACAGGAAGGGAGTGTATGCATCTGGGCTAGCAGCAGCTGTGTACTGGGTCTGGAAATGCAGGAACACTCATTTTGCTGGGGGAGGCAGCATTCCAGCAGCACAAATCATGCAACAGATACAGCAAATTGTTAGAATCAAAGCCCAACAATACAGCAACAGCAAGAGAAAGATATCCAGCAGGGACAAGAGATGGGTAGATGAGATATAGAGATCCCAGAAGCACTGCAATAAGTGAGATAAGGTGCAAATTAATCAGCAATAGGGCAGCACATAAAGGTAGAAGCAGGACTCATCAGATCCTCAGCAGAGCAGCAAGAATTCTGTAAGGCAACAGAATAAATGCAGAAAAAAGGGAGAATAGGGGAATGGGCAGAAGCAGATCTCAGCAGAAAAATCAATAAAACCCTGCAAGACATCAGAACATGCTGCAGGAATTAGCCTAGCAGACTGCAGAAGGGGAGCAGAAGCAGCACCCAGCAGAAAACCAGGGGCAGGAAGCTGCAGAAAAGCAGAGCAAAAAGAAACAGAAAAACAAAAGAAAGGAAACTAGAAGAAAATATCCTGTGCAGGAAAAAGGAAAAAGATTCCTGAAGGAATAGGCAGAAGCAGATATCATCAGGAGCTCAGCAGTGAATCAAGCAACTCAGAAAGGTAGCAGAAAAGTGCAGGAAAATACAGCAGATTTCAGCAGAGAAGCAGAAGCAGGAGAGCAGGACCCGGGGCTGTGAATAGGACAGCAGGATGTCTTGCAGCAGGAATAGGCAGCAGTGCAGGAATTCAGACAGCAGGTTCCAGCAGGTAATCAGTAGCAGGTTGATGAAGCAAGGCAGAATGAGGAATGAAACAGTTCCAAGCAGAGTCGAAAAGCTAAAAGAAGTTGTAATATTTTTAGCTATTTATGTTTTTCTATTTTGCTGTAAGTCAGAAATAATTTTTGCAAATTGTAATGTTTACAGAGATGGTGAGGAATAATTTTTGCAAATTGTAATGTCTACAGAGATGGTGAACCACTGCTTGTAGTGAGTTGCACTAGATTGAAGGGTTGTAAGGTAGTAGAGGGATGTAGCAAAAAGGAACCCTACCTAGTAGGTGGCCTTGGATCTGCATTGCCTAAGGACTGTAATCTTGTTACATTACAGTAAGCAATAATACAATTTCTGACTTGCACCAAAAAACATTGGCATCGCGTCCACCCTTACAAGCCTATCAGGGACCCAATAACCGACCCTAGGAGCCTCCCATGTCCCCTAGGGGTCTCCCGTGCGATATGAGGCGAAAATATTAACGGCGAAAAGTTCGTGTCCGGAGGCCCAAAACACGTCTCGTACAGCATTCCTGGGGCCTGGTTTCCGTTTTTGCCCGAAATTTTTTTGGGGGCTCGATTATTGCTCGAGGAGACCCCATGTGCACCGGGAGGGTCACCTTCATCCCCGAACTCCGATATCACCCATGTTGCCCGTTTTCGGGCCTTAACATTGGCATCCGCAACAACCCTTTTCGTAACAGCAAAATTCCATCCTGATGGATCTTTTCCATCCTGGATCTGGATCGCGCAGCTCTAATTTCTCTCTCTAAAATGCTCTCTTCTCTCTCCTCAACAGCTCTTGTTAACCATTAACAAGAATCTGAGTTAAAATGGGGAAGAACGGGAAATCAAAAAGAGGGAATGTTCAACATGGGGATGCGGGGAACTCTGAAGCACCACCTGTACGCACAAAAAACCTGAATCAAAGACTGAGAACGAATTAAAACCAGGATAACCTAGAACTGGTTATGCGGAATTTAACAGAAGAATTAGAGGAACCTGATGTGATGACACCAGAAGCACAAACGAAAACGATGAAACAAGTGGAACTAGCGCAGGAAAAAATAAATTCCTGGCTATCGAAGATGAAGGAGAAATCTCGCACCCAGTTCGTGTCTGATGAAGAGGAAGTAGTGCCAGAACAACCAAAAGAACAGGAATTTACGAAACCAGGTAACAATTCAGCTTGGGAAAAATTCGACATCTCAAAATTAAAAAATGCAGGATTTAAATTAGATTTTATTGCTCCTAAATTACATGATGGGAAACCGGTGGGGGAAATCAATTTTAGTGATATAGAGTCTGAGATAAATTACTGGAATCAAGCTGTGGTTTGCTATGTAATGGGAGCAAGGCCCCCAATTAGTGTCCTAAGTGGTTTTCTACGAAGAATCTGGGGAAAAAGAGGGATGAGCAAAATTGCCATGATGAAAAATGGGTTGGTCTTGGTCAGATTTGAATCCCTAGAGCAGAGAGATGCTGTTCTGTAAGAGGGGGTTTACCACTTTGACAATAAACCTATGATTGTGAGGGCATGGTCTGAGAACATTGATTATGCAAAGGAGGAACTGACCTCGGTACCAATTTGGGTAAAATTCCCGGGATTGAATGTGAAATACTGGAATGCAACGGGACTAAGTAAGATAGGCAGCCTTGTAGGAAGGCCAATGATGGTGGATAGGAACAGTGAACTCAAAGTTGGAATCCAGTTTGCAAGGGTGATGATTGAAGTTGAAATTGGGACTGATTACCCCAATAAGGTACATTACAGGAATGAGCAGGGTAATGTTGTAGAACAGACAGTGGAATATGACTGGAAGCCAATCCTATGTAACCACTTTAAGCAATATGGGCACAATGAGACAGAGTGCAGAAAGAAAATTGTTACAGCAACTGAGATACAGAACCAGCATACAGCTCCTGTACAAAGGCATGCAGACCAACAAGGAAATACTAGGGCACAACAATGGCAGAATGTTGGGAGAGGTAGAGGAAGAATGAATATTGCAGGCAGGGGGGCAAGGGCTGGAAGGGGTACTTACAGGCAGATTCAGCAACAACAGAAAGACAAGCCACAGACACACAACCCATTTGCAGCACTACAAAATGAAGCTGATGCACAGGAGGTAGGAAACACTACAGAACCTGGCAGTCAGGAAGAGGTATGCACAGATATGGGTACAGGAAATGGTAAGGCTCCTATCTTGACTATTAGTCATGGATAGGTTTCTTATTTGGAATGTTAGAGGCCTAAATGGCCCTAATAAGCAGAGGGATGTTGCCCTTTTCTGCAAAAAAAAGCAAATGTGGTTTAGTAGCTCTTCTTGAAACAAAAATTAGAATAGTAAATATGGATAAATGTAAAGTAAATTTCATGCCTGGGTGGGAATCCTACAGCAATCATACTGAACATAGATTGGGAAGAATATGGATAAGATGGTTACCTCACATTTTCCATGTTACTGTACTTTTCTCTTCTGTGCAAATGATTACGTGTAGGGTTATGAACCTGGAGAGGAAAAATGAATTTGTGGTGAGTTTTGTGTATGGCCAAAATGAAAAAGAGGACAGGAAACAATTATGGAATGATCTTAGGGATTTTGCAGTTAATTGTAACCAGCCTTGGATCGTGAGGGGGGGATTTTAATAATGTTCTGAAACCTGGAGATAGGCAAGGGGGGCAACCTGTCTCCCTTGCTGAAATACAGGATTTTAAGAAATGCATTGAAGACTGTTTCCTCACAGAAATGACTTGGTCTGGTTGCAAGTACACTTGGAACAACAGGCATGAGGAGGGGGGAAGAGTGTACACCAAAATTGATTGGGTGTTTGCCAACAGCCTATGGATGCAGGAATATGATCAATGCACCTTACATTTTCTCCCAGAAGATGTATCAGACCATTCTCCTGTATATCTAACCCTCCATGAAGAAAGCAAGAGAAGAAACAGCCCCTTTAAATTTTTTAACATGTGGTGCCTTAACTCTAACTTTCAAGCTTTGGTGCAGCAAGCTTGGAATTGCAGCATATAGGGTACAAAAATGTTCAAGGTTTACAGAAACCTAAAAATGGTGAGAAAGATCATGAAAAACCTGAACAAAGAGGAATACAGTGATATCTTGACACAGGCTGACATTGCTAGAACTACAATGAACCAAGCCCAAGCTGAAGCAAACAAAGAACCTCTCAATGAGATAAGGCAGCAGGAAGAGAAAATGGCCAGGAAAAGATACAATGAAGTGAACCTAGCAGCTGAAAACTTCTTGCAGCAGAAGAGTAAAGCAAAATGGGTACAACTGGGAGATGGGAACAATCAGTTCTTCCACGCAATTATGAAGCAGAGGAGACAAATGAACAGATTACACAGCATTAAGACACAGGATGGAGTACTGTTGGAGAACCAGGAGCAGATCATTGAGGAAATTGTGGATTTTTACAGGAAAATGTTGGGAGTGCCAGGAACCAGAGACACCTCAGCTGAAAATTGTTTCTTCCAAGCAGGACACAGGCTGGACCTCCACCAACAGATGACAATCAGTGGTCCTGTGAATGCAGAAGAAGTGAAGCTAGCCATGTTTGATATTGATAGCAACAAAAGTCCAGGTCCAAATAGCTTTGGATCAGGTTTCTTCAAAGAGGCATGGAACATTGTGGGAGAAGATGTTATAGCAGCCATCATTGACTTCTTTAACTCCTCCAAAATGCTTAAAGAAGTAAATGCAACTAACTTATGTCTGGTGCAGAAGATAGCAAATCCTGAGAAGGCGTCAGACTTCAGGCCTATAGCATGCTGTAACACAATCTACAAATGTATCTCCAAGATCCTATGTGCGAGATTGGCAAGGGTTCTACCTGACCTCATCTCAGTGAATCAAGGAGCTTTTGTGGCACAAAGATCAATTGTTCACAACATTATGATCTGCCAGGATTTGATCAAGCACTACAACAGGAAACAATCTTCTCCTAGATGCTTGATGAAAATTGACCTGAGGAAAGCATATGATACTATACACTGGGGTTTTGTGAAGGAAATGCTACTAGGGTACGGGTTCCCAGTGAAATTCATTGGCTGGATTCTAGAGTGCATCCAAACAGCAAGCTTCAGCATCAACATCAATGGTGAGACACATGGTTTCTTTCCTGCTAAGAGAGGCATCAGGCAGGGAGACCCAATATCTCCACTCATCTTTGTTCTGGTGATGGAGTACTTATCAAGAATCCTGAAGGTAGCTTGTGCTGACAACAGCTTCAGTTGGCACCCCATGTGTGAAGAATTGGCACTAAGTCACCTCTGCTTTGCGGACGACTTGATGTGCTTCTGCAAAGCAACACCCGACTCTGTGAATACCATGATGAACAGCTTGAACCACTTCTCACAAGCCACAGGCCTATGTGCAAACAAGGAGAAGTCGAATATGTACATTGTAGGGGTAAAGGAACAAGTAAAAAGTGAACTGCTAGAACTCTCTGGCTTCAGTGAGGGTACCTTACCAATGAAGTATCTGGGTGTACCTCTGTCTCCTTCCAAATGGAACAAAATTGATTGTGAGTGCCTGATAGACAAAATGACCAAAAAGCTTCAAATCTGGGCATCCAGGAATCTGTCTTATGCGAGGAGGGCTCAACTGATAAACTCTGTGCTATACTCTATACATGTATACTGGTCAAGCATTTTTATAATGCCTGCTGGGGTGCTAAAAAGTGTAGAGGAAAAATGCAGATCTTTTTTGTGGGGCTCGACTGAACAGAAACAGAAGACAAGTCTGGTGGCATGGGATGTGGTCTGCAGAGCAAGGAAAAATGGAGGAATAAGCATCAAAAATTGCAAGTGGTTTAATACTGCATTAAATGGGAAGCACATCTGGGATTTAGCCCCAAAAAAAGACACACTGTGGGTCAAATGGATAAATGGGATTTACTTGAAAGGAGTGAATATTTGGAATTATGAGCCAGTTTGGGGTGCAAGTTGGTATTGGAAAAAACTAAATAAAGTCAAGAACCTCTTCCAAGATCACTACACTACCAGGGGTGCATGGAAGGGCACAGAGGATGGAATATACACAGTTGCAAGTGGGTATAACATGTTAAATGGCACCCTGCCAAAATCAAGACATGCAAATCTGATTTGGGGGAAAATTTCCATGCCAAGGCACTGTTTTTGTTTGTGGATGGCTCAACTAGGAAGACTACTCACTAAGGATAGGATACAAAATATGGGTTTCCTAAATGGGAATGCCAACTGTAACCTATGCAAGGAGAGGACTGAAGATCATGAACACCTATTTTTCAGGTGCAGAGTTACCAATGAGATTCTGGTGCAGATAAAAGACTGGCTACAAGTGACAGCAAAGGCCAACAATATCCAAGGAATTTTAAATTGGATAAACAGACAAAAATGCTCCAATTTCAGAAGAGAAGTGTATGCTGCAGGGCTGGCTGCAACAGTATACTGGGTCTGGAGATGCAGGAACAAACAACAATTTGAGGGGACCAAAATATCAAGGCTGCGGCTAATACAGCAGGTCCAGCAGGTGGTCAGGTTGAGAATTCAACAATGCAGTAACAAGAGGAAAATCACAAACAGAGATAAAATTTGGATAGAAAACCTGTAGCTGCAGAACAAATGCACAACTCTGTTCAGAGGGATGAGGGGATGAAGCAGAACAATGCAGGGGATGAGATTGGCAGGGTGCAGACAAGCCAAACAACATGAGAAGGAAGCTCAGGAAGGAAAATGCAGATGCACAGTGGAGCAAGAGCCAAAACAGCTAGTAATGGAGATGCAGGGACTACAGGATTGGAGGGACAGGATGATTCTCCTATCAACAGACCACCAGAACATGCAGGAAGGATTGAAGCAACCAGTCAGCAGGATTGAAGCAAATCAGAATGAGGATTGGCACCAGATATTGGAAGATGGATAAGTTACAAGAAGAAGAAACTGCAGCTAGTAAATGGAGGAAAAGGATTGTGTAGGTTGAAGGGGGCAGAGTGCCTCTTTTACCAACAGGCTATCAGAAACTAGAGCCTAGCATTGCACCACCAACAGGTGATGGGAAAGCATACAGGAAGCCCAGAAGGAAAACAAAAAGCAGTGATCAAAAAGCAGTGACGGGATGAATCAGGAATTACAATGGCCTATTTCATTGCAATTGTATTGATTTTATTTTGTTTTATTGTAAGTCAGGCTGTTTTGGTTTATTTTGGTTTATTTTGTACCGGAATTGAGGTGACATTGGTTGTAATGAGGTGCTCTAGTACTATATTAGAGGGTTTTGGTTGTGCAGGGATGTAGAAAAAAGGAACCCTACCTAGTAGGTGGCCTTGGATTTGCATTCCCTAAGGATTGTAATCGTGTTACATTACAGTTAGTAATAATACATTTTCTGATTTGCACCAAAAAAAAACATTGGCATCGCGTACATTCATTCCTGCTGCTAATGCTGATAGAAATTACTAATTATTAATCTCCTTCGTATCTGACTTTCTCTCTCTTAAAACCCATTCGCCTCCCTCCCACCCCAAAAGCCTCCCAGCGGCGGTTGCCGCCGCCTTCCTTTCCGGTGGCCGCCGCTGGCTCCCGTTCATTCTCTATCTTCTCCCTTCTTTCTCTTCCTTATCCATCTTCTCATAGCTTCTGACCCAATTTTACTTTTCCTTTTTCGTTTCTGTTGGCCGATGGTCGTGTTGTATTGGTGGTGGGCCTGGTGTTGCAAATCTGTCTTCGATGCTCTTGGTTGTGAGCTCTCCAATTTCTGGTATGGTGTTGTTTATGAATCATTGTTGCTCACGTTTGTCATGATTTAGTCTCCTGTCTGGTTTTGCTTGTTGTGGTTGGAGTGGTTGGTTATTTTTTAAATTTTTGGGTGCTCGTATATTATTTTGTGGCCATTCTGAATTGCTAACGCCATCATGGTTAGAGTTTTTATAGAAGGGAAAGTTTTTGAATTGGACGTGTTGGACAAGTATTTGATGGTGAAGGAATTTGGTAAAGGGTGTGATAGATGGATTAAATTTCCAATTTTATGAGTTGGATGGGTGTGTGAAATACTTGAGTCTTTTTCAAGACTAATGGAGTTCAATTATCAAAGAAAATGTGGCTTGTTTATATGGACTATTCAATGTGGTTCTGATAAATGGGGATGGTATTTGGAGTTGAGTGTAGCCATAAGGGGTAAAAAATTCTCTATCTTTGTTCCTGGTAGGGATGTTGTTGATCTGTGGAAACCTTTTGTTGATACTTTTCTCAAAGTAGCTAGTGGTTCTCGTAAGGTACAAGTTGATGTGATCCCAAATCGTGTTTCGGACAGTTTAGATTTAGACTTGATTGTGTTTAAAAATATATATGTATGCAACAATGAGCCGAGGGATATTTTTCAGTGTGTGGATAGTCCTTCCTTTAGTCCATGGGCGTGGTCGGTTCCTTCAAAAGAGTATCTAAAAGGTGAGCATTTGCTAGTGACCCATAAGAATGACTCTGATTTTGGTCTTTTGGATAACAATTATAAGTTGGGTGTCGATGTGGTGCTTGCACTGGAGAATGATGGGTTTCCGTCTAGAGTCTCTTCTCTATCCTCGGAGTGTAGTGTAACTTTTCGTTCGCCATATTCTTGTTGTTGTGCTTCTAATCAGTTGGACCAAGAAGTTTCTCCTGTTGGTGGTGTTGTAAGTGTTGGAGGTCGGATTGAGGGGGCTCTCTTGAATCACTTTGAAATTGATGTAGCTGATTCCTTTCCTCTTTATTGTGTTGGGTTAAAAAAGTTGAAGAAGAAGAAGTCATCTAAAGTTGTTGTCGTATCCTTTTCAGATGTTGTTCCTCATACTGAATCTAGGACTTCGTGTGAAGTTTTAGTGATTCACCCAGATGCTATTGAGGCTGAAAATGTTCCTAACGGCATTGATGTTGATGTGTTGATGGATGAATCTGAGGAATTTAGAAGTGCTTTGACTGATAATAATTTTTCCATACCTTGGGAACGTTCGGATTTTGATGTTGATAATTATTGGTTGTTGGAGGCTTTGGAAAGCGTTGAGAATTCTTCGAATGAGAAACTTTTTAAGAAATTGTATGATCTTCAACAAGAGGGGAAACTTGACATAGAAAAGAGGACCATTCGCATTATAGTGGGTTTATGCAATGAAGGAGTTCTTCGGCGACCAACAAAAGACTAAGTTTCGCTCATTGGTATGGTTTCTTTGATGGGTTTTTTTATGTTGTGTTTCTTTGTAGTGTATTAGTGTGTCTTTTAGTTGTCTTTTGTTTGTTTTCATAGGGGTTGTGGTTTAGCGGAGTGGCGTTTGCTCAAGGGTGTTCTTGTTTGGATTTGAGAGGTGTATGAGCTTTAGCTCTTTTGGTGTTTGAACTTCGACCCTTATGGGTGTTTGAGCTTCGGCTCCTTTATTTTTTTCATTTAATAAAATGGACTACTAATGATAAAAAAAAAACATTGGCATCGCGTCAAACTGCCCTTACAAGCCTATTAGGGACCCAATAAGCGACCCTAGGGGCCTCCCATGTCCCTTAGGGGTCTCCCGTGCGATATGGGGCGAAAATATTAACGTTGAAAGGTTTGCGTCCGGAAGCCCAAAACACGTCCCCTAGAGCATTCCCGGGGCCTGGTTTCCGTTTTCGCCCGAAATTTTTTCGAGGGCTCTACTATAGCCCTACAGGAACCCCGGTGCCCCGGGAGGGTCATACTTATCCCCGAACTCCGATATCATCCATGTCGCCCGTTTTCGGGCCTTATCATTGGCATCGCGTGAAACCGCCCTTACAAGCCTATCACGGACCCAATAACCGACCCTCGAGGCCTCCCATGTCCCCTATGGGTCTCCTGTATGATATGGGGTGAAAATATTATCGTCGAAAAGTTTGCGTCTAGAGGCCCAAAACACGTCCCCTAGAGCATTCCCGGGGCCAAATTTCCGTTTTCGCCCGAAATTTTTACGGGGGCTCTATTCTGGCCCTAGGGGACCCCTGGTGCCCCGGGAGGGTCATACTTATCCCCGAACTCCGATTTCACCCATGTCGCCCGTTTTCGGGCGTTAACATTGGCCCTTAAACAATAGTCAGTCTACAACATCGCGTTCACCATTGAAAAAAAAAAATTTCTCTCTCTAAAATGCTCTCTGCTTCGGCCTCTACAGCGCGCGTTCACCATTGAAACAGCGCTGAGTTCGAATGGGGAAGAAGGAAAAAGCTAAGAGAGGAAATGGAACTCAGATTGACGATGCGGGAAATTCAGGAAACAAAAATTGTACCCAGAAAAATGTAACCCTAAAACCAAAAAAAATCAAAAACCATAAAAACCTAGATAGAGTCATGCGAAATCTTGCGGACGAACTGGAAGATTCAGAGATAATGACTCCGGATGTCCAACCGGAAACTGTGCAACAAATGGAACTAGCTAAGGAAAAGCTCAATTCGTGGCTATCAAAAATGAAGGAAAAGACAAATTCGCAAAGCCCATCTGAATCGGAGGAAGAAGAACCTGAGCAAGAACAGCAACAGGAGGCTACAAACTATGGTAAGGTCTCAGCTTGGGATAAATTTGACATATCAAAACTGAAAAATGCTGGCTTTAAATTGGATTATGTTGCACCAAATCTGCATGAGGGTAAACCAGTAGGTGAAATAAATTTTATGGACATTGAATCAGAAATAGACTACTGGAACAAAGCTGTAGTTTTGCTATGTGATGGGCTCTAAACCTCCAATTAATGTACTTAGTGGTTTTCTAAGAAGAATTTGGGGGAAAAAAGGGATGAACAAGATAGCAAGTTTGAGAAATGGGCTAGTATTGGTTAGATTTGATTCTTTGGAGCAACGAGATGCTGTCATCCAGGATGGGGTGTACCATTTTGATAACAAACCAATGATTATTAGGCCATGGTCAGAAAACATTGACTATGATCAAGAGGAGCTCACCTCTGTGCCAATATGGGTTAAATTCCCTGGACTCAATGTCAAGTATTGGAATGCAATGGGTCTGAGCAAAATCTCTAGCCTAGTTGGGAGGCCAATGATGGCAGACAGAAATACAGAGCTCAAGGTGGGAATACACTATGCTAGAGTTCTGATTGAAGTGCAACTAGGAGAGGAGTATCCTGAGAAAGTGCATTTCAAGAATGAGAGGGGAAACATAGTGGAGCAAGCAGTGGACTATGATTGGAAGCCAATTCTGTGCAACCACTGTAAACAATATGGCCACAGTGAAGCAGAATGCAGAAAAAAGTTACCTGAGACTGCACCTGTGCAACAAGGGCCTGTGCATACTCAGCCTGCACAGCAAGGAATTCCAAGGACTCAACAATGGCAGTTGGCAGGAAAAGCTAGAGGGAGAGCCTGGAATGCAGGAAGAGGAGCAAGAACAGGAAAAGGCTATTACAAACAGGTCCAGCAGCAGGCCAAAACTATTATGCAGAACAGTTTTGACATTTTGCAAAATCAAGGAGAAATGCAGGAAACACAAAAGGAACAGCCAACAGCAGCAGCAGTTGTGGAGCCTGAGCAACAAACAGACCAAAATCCAGTTGAGGTGCCAATACATGGTAAGTCCCCTGTCTTGACTAATAGTCATGGATAGGGTACTAATTTGGAATGTTAGAGGCCTTAATGGCCCAAATAAACAGAGAGATATTGCTCTCTTTTGCAAAAAAAATAATTGTGGGTTAGTGGCTTTTCTTGAAACAAAAATCAGATTAGTCAACCTAGAAAAATACAAAAAAATGTTTCATGCCAGGGTGGGACTCTTACAGTAATCACAGTGAGCATAGACTGGGTAGAATATGGTTAAGATGGATACCAAGCATTTTTAATGTGGATGTTTTATTCTCATCTGTGCAAATGATTATCTGTAAAGTAGTAAATGTTGTGAAAAAAATGGAATTTGTGGTCAGTTTTGTATATGGCTTAAATGAGAAGGAGGAAAGGAAAGTACTATGGAAGGACTTAAATAATTTTGCAATTAATTGCAACACCCCATGGTTTGTAGGGGGGGATTTCAATAATGTACTGCTCCCTGAAAATAGAAAAGGTGGAGTACCAGTTGCTTATGCAGAAATACAGGATTTCAAAGAGTGCATAGAAAAATGTTTCCTCACTGAAATGGGGTGGACAGGGTGTCAGTTTACTTGGAATAATAGGCATGAAAAAGGGGGGAGAGTGTATTCTAAAATTGATTGGGCATTTGTAAACTGTTTATGGCTCCAGGAATTAGATCAATCAGATCTTGTATTCCATCCAGAGGGTGTTTCAGATGATTCCCCAATCTGTCTGTCTCTCCATAGAGAACTTACAAAAAAAATTATCCCCTTTAAATACTTCAACATGTGGAGCCTCCACTCTGAATTCCAAGCTAAGGTGCAGCAAGCTTGGAATTTCAGAACACTAGGCACAAAAATGTTCAGAGTGTACCAGAAATTGAAAAAGGTGAGGAAAGTGCTGAAAAAGCTAAACAAGAATGATTTCACAGACATTCTGGCACAAGCAGATACAGCTAGGATAGCCATGACCCAAGCACAGACTGAAGCCAACAAAGAGCCATTAAATGAGGCAATACAACAGACTGAATTACAGGCTAGGAAAAGATACAATGAGGTTAATATGGCAGCTGAAAATTTCCTACAGCAAAAAAGCAAGGCAAAGTGGATCCAATTGGGAGATGGAAATAATCAATTCTTCCATGCAGTTATGAAGCAAAGAAGAAATAACAACAGAATTCACTCCATTAGGACACAACAGGGGACCCTTCTGGAGGACCAGAACCTGGTTATGGAAGAATTTGTGAGATTCTACAAGGATATGTTGGGGGTGGCAGGAGCCAGAACAAGCAAAGCTGAAGACAGATACTTCCAAGCAGGGCACAGACTAGACATTCACCAACAGAAGAACCTTATAGCCCCTGTGTATGCAGAAGAGGTGAAAAATGCAATGTTTGCAATTGATTATAATAAAAGCCCGGGACCTGATGGCTTTGGTTCAGGGTTTTTCAAAGAAGCATGGCCAATTGTAGGAGATGAAGTGACTGGAGCTATAATTGATTTTTTTGACTCAACTAGAATGCTCAAGGAGGTAAATGCCACAAACCTGTGCCTTGTACAGAAGATACAAAATCCAGAAAAGGCATCTGATTTCAGACCAATAGCCTGCTGTAATACAATCTACAAGTGTATCTCCAAGATCTTGTGTGGGAGACTGGCACAAGTACTCCCTGAGCTGGTGTCAGTGAACCAGGGAGCCTTTGTTGCACAGAGGTCCATTGTCAACAACATCATGATATGTCAGGACCTCATTAAGCATTATAATAGGAAACAATCGTCTCCTAGGTGCTTAATGAAGATAGACATAAGGAAGGCATATGATACAATCCACTGGGGTTTTGTGAAGGAAATGCTGCAAGGGTATGGATTCCCTGAAAAATTCAGTGGGTGGCTACTAGAGTGCATCAAAACAGCAAGTTTCAGTATTAATATAAATGGGGAAACACATGGGACCTTCATTGCAAAGCGGGGCATCAGACAAGGTGACCCCATCTCCCCATTAATATTTGTACTGGTTATGGAATATTTGTCAAGGAACCTAAAAATAGCATGCATGGATAAGTGCTTCAGCTGGCACCCCATGTGCAAAGAGCTTGCACTAAGTCATTTGTGCTTTGCAGATGACTTAATGTGTTTCCGTAAAGCAGACACTGCATCTGTGAGCACAATGATGAACAGCATAAACCACTTCTCAAAAGTAACAGGCTTGTATGCAAACAAGGAAAAATCAAACATCTACTTAGCAGGGGTGGATGTACTAGGAAAAAATGCACTGTTACAACTCTCAGGCTTCAGGGAGGGTACTTTGCCCATGAGATACCTAGGTGTCCCACTATCCCCCTCAAAATGGAGCAAAATAGATTGTGAATGTCTGGTGGACAAAATGACAAAAAGGATGCAGATATGGGCCTCGAGGAACCTTTCATACGCAGGGAGAGTCCAACTAATAAACTCTGTATTATTCTCCATTCATGTATACTGGTCAAGTATCTTTATTTTGCCAACTGGGGTACTAAAAAGTGTGGAGCAAAAATGCAGATTTTTCTTGTGGGGGACAACTGAGCAGAAGCATAAGACAAGTTTGGTGGCCTGGGATATGGTATGCAGACCAAGGAACAATGGAGGACTTAATGTTAAGAATTGCAAATGGTTCAACATAGCTCTGAATGGCAAGCACATCTGGGATATTGCAACAAAAAAAGACACACTGTGGGTGAAGTGGATCAATAGGATTTATTTGAAAGGAGTTAACATCTGGAATTATGCTCCAGTATGGGGCACAAGCTGGTACTGGAACAAACTGAACAAGATCAAAAGTTACTTCCAGGGGCAATACACAGCAAGGGGGGTATGGAAATTTGCATCTGATGGTATTTACTCTGCTGGAAGTGGATACAGAATGCTACAAGGTAACATGACAAAATGTAGGCATGCAGACCTGATATGGGGGAAGATATCCATGCCTAGACATAGTTTTTGCCTATGGCTGGCTCAAATGGATAGATTGCTAACAAAGGACAGATTACAGAGGATGGGATTTCTGAATGGGGATGCCTTATGCTATCTGTGCAAGCAGGAACCAGAGGAACACAATCACCTGTTCTTCAAATGCAAAGTGTCAGCAGAAGTCCTGGAACAGATAAGGGGATGGTTGCAAATTTCAGCAAGAGCAAGTACAATTCAGGGGATGTTTAACTGGATCAGCAGACAAAAATGCTCGAGAATCAGAAAGGAAGTTTATGCATCAGGGGTAGCAGCAGCAGTATACTGGATATGAACATGTGCAGGGAAATGGACAGCAGGTCCCAGAAGGGAATCAGAAGCAGGTTGTTGCAACCAGACTCTAAATCAGGTAGTAGGAACCAGTAGATTGCACAGGAAACCAGCAGGATGCTGATGCAGGAAAGAAGGTGGAATGAATCAGCTCTGGAAGACTGCACCAGCAGAGGATTCAGAGTACAGGGCAGAAGCAAAGCAGAAGCAGGAAGAAGCAGATTCAGTGGAAAACAAGGAAATTTTGTAATCAGCAGCAGGTTGAAGTAGCAAGGCAGAATGAGGAATGTAACAGCTCCAAACAGAGTCGAAAAGCTAGAAGAAGTTGTAACATTTTTAGCTATATATGTTTTTGTATTTTGCTGTAAGTCAGAAATAATTTTTGCAAATTGTAATGTTTACAGAGATGGTGAGGATTAATTTTTGTAAATTGTAATGTGTACAGAGATGGTGAACCACTGCCTGTAGTGAGTTGCACCAGATTGAAGGGTTGTAAGGTAGTAGAGGGATGTAGCAAAAAGAAACCCTACCTAGTAGGTGGCCTTGGATCTGCATTGCCTAAGGACTGTAATCTTGTTACATTATAGTGAGCAATAATACAATTTCTGACTTGCACCAAAAAAAAAAAAAACATTGGCCCTTACAAGCCTAACATTGGGAGTCCCACTTTCACCATCTAAATGGAGCAAAATTGACTGTGAGTGCTTGGTTGATAAAATGACCAAAAAATTACAGATATGGGCCTCTAGGAATCTATCATATGCAGGAAGAGCTCAACTCATAAATTCTGTGCTTTTCTCTATACATGTGTACTGGTCTAGCATTTTCATAATGCCTGCAGGGGTACTTAAAAATGTAGAACAAAAATGCAGATATTTCTTATGGGGTTCCACTGAGCAGAAGCATAAAACCAACCTGGTGGCATGGGATATAGTATGCAGACCTAGGAAAAATGGGGGCATAAACATAAAAAATTGCAAATGGTTTAATTTGGCTCTGAATGGAAAACATATCTGGGATTTAGCCACAAAAAAAGATACCTTGTGGGTAAAATGGATAAATGGGATATATCTGAAAGGAACCAATCTCTGGGACTATGCACCAGTGTGGGGTGCCAGCTGGTACTGGACCAAACTCAACAAAAGCAAGAGCTATTTCCAGGAGCATTACACATCCAGAGGGGTCTGGAAAAGAGATGCAGATGGTTGCTATACAGCTGTAAGGGGATATAGCACTTTGATGGGAGATATGCCTAAATATAGACATGCCAATCTGATTTGGAGAAGAGTAACAATGCCAAGACACAGCTTCTGCCTATGGTTGGCTCAATAGGGGAGATTGTTAACTAAGGAGAGATTGCAGAAAATGGGCTTCCTGAATGGAGATGATGTATGCAACCTGTGCAAAGCAAAGCCAGAAGATCATAATCACCTTTTCTTCACATGTAATATAGCTGCAGGTGTTTTAGAGCAAGTGAGAAGCTGGTTACAGATTACATCAAGAACAAACACAATTCAGAGCTTGCTGAACTGGATAAGTAGGCAGAAATGCTCAAATTTCAGGAAGGAAGTGTATGCAGCTGGGATAGCAGCAGTATACTGGCTGTGGAGAAGCAGGAACATTAAACATTTTGTGGGAAGCACTCTTACTGAGATGCAGACCATGCAACAGATCCAACAACCAGTGAGGGTCAGAATACAACAGTGCAGCAGAATGAGAAAAATCAACAGCAAGGACAAAAAATGGCTAGAAAGAATTTAATTGCTCTTGCACCACAGAAGACTCAGGTAGAAAGACAGAACTGCACCAGATGATGAGACAGCAGGACATCAGTACCTGTACAGAAATCAAGACAATGGATAGCAGGAGGAAGACAGCAAACTGTGATTGCAGGAAAAAAAGGGAAGATATATCAGCTCAGGAAGAATGCCCCAGCAGAGGACATTGAGGAAAAGGGCTCCAGGAAGGATACAGAAACAGATTGTTACAGAGAGACTCTGAATCAGAACAAATGCAGCTGTGCAGGAATTCAGGCAGCAATTTTCAGCAGCAATGCAGCAGGATGAGAAAGATCAACAGCAGGGATAAAAAATGGTTAGAGAGATTTTAAGCTGATCTGTGTACCACAGCAGAGCCAGCAGATAGGCAGGACCAGACACCAGGAGATGTTTTTGCAGGAAAAAACAGAAGGAATGCAGGACTCCAGTACCTGTTCAGGGAGCTAGACAGTAGAGTGATGTGGATCAGCTTGAGTGGGCACAGCAGGTAGATGAAGCAAGAAAGAAGGAGGAATGAATCAGCTCCTGGAAGTTTTTGTTGTAATATTTTTAGATATATATGTTTTTGTATTTTGCTGTAAGTCAGAAATAATTTTTGCACATTGTAATGTTTACAGAGATGGTGAGAAACAATTTTTGCAAATTGTAATGTTTACAGAGCGGGTGAACCACTGTCTGTAGTGAGTTGCACCAGATTGAAGGGATGTAAGGTAGTAGAGGGATGTAGAAAAAAGGAACCCTACCTAGTAGGTGGCCTTGGATCTGCATTGCCTAAGGACTGTAATCTTGTTACATTACAGAGAGCAATAATACAATTTCTGACTTGCACCAAAAAAAAAACATTAGCATCGCTGAACTGGATAACCAGGCAGAAATGTTCAATTTTCAGGAAAGAAGTGTATGCAGCAGGGCTTGCAGCAGCTGTATACTGGGTATGGAGAGGCAGGAATATCAAGCACTTTGTGGGAAGCAGTCTATCTATATCACAGACCATGCAGCAGATACAGCAAACAGTGAGGATCAGAATACAGCAATGCAGCAGGCTGAGAAAGATCAACAGCAGGGATAAAAAATGGTTAGAGAGATTTTAACTGATCTGTTTACCACAGCAGACCCAGTAGAAAGACAGGACCAGACTCTAATAGAGGTTTTAGCAGGAAAAACAGAAGATATGCAGAGCTCCAGCACCTGTACAGGGATCTAAACAATAGATTGATGTAGATCAGCTTGATGGGCACAACAGGCAGTTGAAGCAAGAAAGAAGGAGGAATGAATCAGCTTCTGGAAGTTTTTGTTGTAATATTTTTAGATATTTATGTTTTTGTATTTTGCTGTAAGTCAGAAATAATTTTTGCAAATTGTAATGTTTACAGAGATGGTGAGAAACAATTTTTGCAATTTGTAATGTTTACAGAGAGGGTGAACCACTGCCTGTAGTGAGTTGCACCAGATTGAAGGGTTGTAAGGTAGTAGAGGGATGTAGCAAAAAGGTACCCTACCTAGTAGGTGGCCTTGGATCTGCATTGCCTAAGGACTGTAATCTTGTTACATTACAGAGAGCAATAATACAATTTCTGACTTGCACCAAAAAAAAAAAAAAAACATTAGCATCGCGTCAAACCGCCCTTATAAGCCTATCAGGGACCCAATAACCTACCCTAGGGGCCTCCCATGTCCCCTAGGGGTCTCCCGTGCGATATGGGGCGAAAATATTAACGTTGAAAAGTTTGCGTCCGGAGGCCCAAAACACGTCCCCTAGAGCATTCCCGGGGCCCGGTTTCCGTTTTCGTCCGAAATTTTGTAGGGGGCTCTATTATTGCTCTAGGGGATTCCCGGTGCCCCGAAAAGGCCACCTTCATCCCCGAACTCCGATATCACCCACGTTGCCGGTTTCCGGACCTTAACATTGGCGTCGCGTCAAACCGCCCTTACAAGCCTATCTTTTACACTTAAAAAATCTTGTGTAGGCGAACATAGAATTTCTAGGTTGAGAACTGTAGTGTAGTTAAATGTGGAAAAACCAATTTGCGTGAAACTGTTTTTCTGGTTAATTTGCAAATTCCCGTAGGATTCTGTTATTATACGCATGTGAAGAATGAATTTGTGTGAAATTCATCTTTAATTTGTGGAAAATAAATTTGCATGAAGTTTATTCTCGCTGCAATTAAATGTTTCTGTGAAGAATAAACTTCAATGAAGTTTACTTTTGTTCTGGCGGTAAATGATTTTTTTCCGAGTATATTTTTGGAATATAAACTTGTGTGAAATTTACTCCCTTTAAAATTTCCTCCTGTCATATTGGTTTAGCCAAAATGCTAAATTTTACGATTTGTAAAAATTTAGGACTAAACCGGAGACTGGTAGTTGTTACTAGGATCACCTAGCTAATTGTCTTTGCAATTATTTATGCCTTTTTAGGATTTCGACACGGCCATGCTGGGTTACGGTAGCCTCTCAGGCATCAAGAAAGCCCGTAGGTACGTGACTCCTTCGGTGGACGCCATTGTGGTACGTTGTGGCTTCGGTCATTTTATAGAGTCTATGGCTTCTGTCGAGCGCTCCGATCGCCTATTGGTTAGAGGCCTTGCGGAGCGGTACTGGGATACTACCAGTACCTTTCATTTTCCTATGGGTGAGATCATGGTCACCCCTTTCGAGTTCATTCTCATTTCCGGGCTCCCTTACACCGGTACTCCTGTTACTTATGGAGATGTGAGCAGGGAGGCTATGGTGGAGATGTTTGGTCTTTTTGGGACCAGCTGGGATGGTAGGGAGTATGGTCGGACCGACGTCATGGTCTTTTTGTGCCTAATCCATGTACTTTGCATGTCTTAGATTTGGTTTTATGAGCATTTCCCCGACCTTGCCCCTTTTCTCGAGACAGGGGATTTGTCTTTTCCAGCGATGAAGACCTGGAAGGGACAGGCTTCTTGCCCATTTACTACAGTGCACGCCCTTAGAGAGGCGATATATCCCTTGACCACTCAGGATGTAAGCAACTTTCCTTTGTGCTTCTTTGGTTCTTTTATCCTTTGGTATGCTTATTTTTACTTTTGCAGGTCGATTGGTTCCCCTGGATGGATTATCTTCCGGGCCTCTCAGATAGATTCTTGGGTGCTCGGGTGTATGACCAGAGGAGGATCCTTAGTGAGGGTCCTTTCGATTTTGTGTGGTTCTTGGGGGAGAGACTGATTAGGCAGGCTTTCTCCGACCTTTTGGCTCCGAGGGTCCCTATGGATCCTCCGAATTCTATGCTTTATGTTGGTCACCTTACCGTGGAGCAGGTGAGGGCGGCCACCGTCGGGGCGAATGCCCTTCAGTATTTGCTTCCAGCTGATCTGAGGTGGATCTCATGGTGGCATATACTGATTTTGTTGAGGCGCGGCTATGCCCCAACTTCTCTATCGATCCGGTAAGTAATGTGCTTTTCTTTCTTAACTTTGTTTGGAAGTTTAGAAATGTGTCTGACTTTATTTAATCTTTGTAGAGAGCTTCGAGCTCTTCAGCTGTTTCTGCTCCGCGTCCTACTCCTCCTACTTTGTCGGTGTGTTATACCGGAGCGGACGGGTCTCCTCAAGTTATACAGGTTCCTAGGTTTCGTGGACCTGATGAGGAGGTGGAGGGATGGCCTCTACCTGCTGGCTGTAGGGGGTAAGTGAGAATTCATTGTTATTTGCAATGTTTCCTTTGTATTTATGCTGATTCTTTTTCTTATGTGCACAGTTGGATGCCGCTGAGACACGGAAGGTCTTTAGGGGCATGCATGCCCTTAAGAGCCTGATTTCCAAATTCATGTCTCGGAGTGTATGCACGAGCCATCGGTCCGACGTCCGAGAGGTATGTTCACGTTAAGTAGTAATGCTTGATTTGAACTTTTAGTAGCGTTTCTGACCTGGCGTCTATTTTCCCAACCTGTTCCTGTGGTGAGGCCTCCTAGGCCTTCAGTTGTTCGTACTCCGGAGTTGGTGTCTACACCACAGCGTCCTCCTCCCAGACAGGAAAGTGTGGAGGTGCGTCAG
This sequence comes from Tetragonia tetragonoides, assembly GCA_038025085.1. Taxonomy (NCBI): domain Eukaryota; kingdom Viridiplantae; phylum Streptophyta; class Magnoliopsida; order Caryophyllales; family Aizoaceae; genus Tetragonia; species Tetragonia tetragonoides. The sequence continues at coordinate 25,192,706 of CM076149.1, forward strand.
GGGACGCCTCGGTCTAGAGTGGATGCGGGGAGCTCGCCCAAGTGCCTTCTCTTCCACAGTGGCCTGCACCGCCTCCCTCTATGGGATATCCGGGCTATCATATGCCCATGTATCCTCCACTCCCTTCGAGGGGTTCTTGGAGTCAGGAGAGTACGGGGTACGGCGGTTATCCCGGCATGTCGGAGCCACCTCGTCATTGATTGGATCCCGCGTACTTAGCGAGTTCATTATTCGGTTTCGACCCTAGAGCTTGAGCGATGTCTCAGCCTGGTCCTTCAGGTGCTTCACCATCGAGTGGACCCGGAGAGTCGTCTCAGGCGGGTCCGAGTACTGGCGAAGATGGCCAATGATATTTATTGTAGTGCATTTCGAACTTTCAGGCTTGTATTAAACCTGCTACAAATTATTGCATTTTTATTCACGCACAAACATATCACACAAATGCTCATATGTGAACTTCAATCAATTATTTTCCGAATGGGAAATCACAAATCATGACATTCGGGAATTTAGGATTCCCGAGAATTTAGCACATTTTGGGGTACCCCTTCCCCTAAAATAAAAATAAAGTAAAGAAAAGTAAAAATGGATAAAAGATAATTAAGGGGGGAAAATATTAATAAAGGAAATCAGAAAATAAATGGAATAAAAGTGGAACTTCATAATCAAAAGAAAAAGAAGGAAAAAAAATAAAGAGGGAATAAATAGAAAAGTGGCAAGAGCCACAATTAAGGTAAGGAGAATACAAAGGCTCCTAGCGGTTGTGCTAGAGCTCTAGCGGCTGTCGCGTGGACAAGCGGCTATGGCGCTTAGCTTGTGGGTTGGCCGCTTGTCCTAGCGGTCAAGCCACTTGCTGGAGAGGCTTGGCCGGTGGTCCTAGCAGCTTTGCCGCTTGGACCAGTTCCAAGGATACGTGGCCCCTTTTTCGTCGGTTGTCTTAATTTCCATAAATTTTCGACGAGAATCAACCCGTAGCCTCTAAATAGTTGGGTTCCTTTCCCTTCCCTTCTCACCACTTACTTCAAGCACCTAGAGAGAGAAAACCTTGAGAGAAAAATCCTTAATCTTAACAATGGTGAAGTTTGATGATGTTTTTGATGCTTGGCGAGCTTCCATGACTCTAGTGGAAAGGTTAGAGCTCACCCCTTTTCACCTCAATGCTTTCTTTTACCTTAAACAAGTCAAGATTCTATGGGACTTCCTTCATGCTTCGGTCGAGTTTTGGGACCCGAAGTTCCATTTCTTCCGTTTTGGTGCTCAGGAGATGTGCCCTTTGGTGGAGGAGCTCTCCGACATAATCGACTTTCCAACCGAAAGTCCTCCTGTCGTTCCCTACTTGGGGAATGCTTTTGTGGGTAATTTCCAAAGGTACCTTGGATTGTCTCCCCGTCAAGCGGGTCAAGTGCTTCATGGTGAGGATGTCGACCTTGCCAAGCTTGTGACTTTCTTCATTTCCAAGGCCCAAGGTGCGATGGACATGAGGTACAAGAAGCGTGCCTTTATTTGTTTGTTGGTGGTAGTGAAGATGCTCTTATTCCCTCCGAAAAGAAGCTTACCATCAATAGGGGCAAAGCTTGCCTTCTTAGGGTGACCGAACAAATACAATGGGATAGCTCTCCTATGCACTTGGTTGTGGGAGAGACAATCCTTGCTTTGGACAGGCTCAAGAGCAATCCTCAAGAGTCCTTCACCGGGAGCCCTTTACTCCTTCAAGTAAGTATTGTGATAGAGTCTTAGTCTTTGTTTTTGGGTAGATATGGCTCCAAGAGAGGCTTCACTTGCTTGAGGCTCCCATCGATACTTGGAAGTTCCTCCCTAAACACTTTCCGGCAAGGCGTCGAAAGTTCTCCGAGTCCTCTTGGGAGCAGTGGATACACTATCTCTATTCCCACATCCAACCGGCTTGGTTGATCCCGTGGTGGCGTACCACCAAGATCATAGGGTGTAGCGAGAACGTGTCTTTTACTAGGATTATTGGTTTGTATACCTTGACGTTCTTCTTGTCGAATCGCCTCCTCCGCCAATATGGCTTAAGGCAAAGGATTCTGAATGTGAGTTGTGAACTTCCTTGTCAGAGGCCCTTAACATCCTCCTTGGTGTCTAATTGGGAACGACACTGGAACAAGTGCCAAGTGTGGACTAAACCTGTCTACTTGCACTCAAACGTGTTGTCTAGCTTTATGAGGAGGGGATTTGGAGTGGTGACCATCAAGTCAACCAAAGGCTCCTAGAGGAGGAAAAGGAGTTGTTCAAGGCCCGCAAATATTATGAGCCAAACGGTATAAGGATCACTCCAATTTATAGGCCCGCTAAACCTTCCAAGACCCAAACTAAGGGTAAGGGAAAAGGTAAGGCAAATTCCCAACCCAAGAAAAGGAAGAATCCGTCCCATTCGGCCAAGCAAGTAATTCCAGATAGGCCCTATGATCACGAGGCCTCTTCTAGCTATGCTAGGGAACGATGGGCTCCAAAAGAACGAATGGAACTTGATTAGCCTACCGAACCCGTCCAAGAGCCCGAAGTCGAAGACAAAGAGGAGTAGTCCACCTCTAATTGTCTAGCAAGTCTTGTCTTTTGCTTAGTAGTATAATTCAAATAACGGGTTTGCATGCCCAAGTAGATGTAGTTTCGAATTGCCCTTTTATTGTTATTATGTTTTTTTTATTATATTTTTGCACTTTATAGTTTTTTTTTTTATATTAGAGCATGTAATGAAATTTTAGCCATATTAATGAAAGACTTGCTTATTTTTGCATTAGTCGAATGGATCAAAACTCCCTTTAGAGATTTATTTTGTTAAAGTGGCCGGGCCCAAGTTATATGGGTTACCTACATATCCATGCGGAATCAGGGCAATGTAGTTCGTAAAACCAAATCTGACTTTTTTTTTTTTTCGGTCGTGGGTCCTACATGGACGGGTTGACCGATTTTGACTTAGATTTGGTGCCTTAGTGGGCTCTCTCAAAGATTTAACATTTATGCATAGAATCGCTTAAGTTGATCCATATTTGTGAGTTGGGTGAACTTGTTGCCGTCTAAGTCCATTAGCTTTACCGCTCCACCGGATAGTATTGTCTTGATAAGGTATGGGCCGGCCCAATTAGGCTTGAACTTTCCCCGAGGATTAGCGACAATCGGTCTCACCTCTTTTAGGACTAAGTCTCCTTCTTTTAGTCCTGTAGCCTATAAATCGTTGATCAAAATGCCTTGCCATCTTTGCTCGGTAGACATGACCATAATGTAGGGCATTTAGTCGTCTTTCATGCAACAAGATTAATTGGTCATACCGGGCTTGGACCCACTCTACTTCGGGTAATTCACTTTCCAAAGCTATCCTTAAGGAGGGAATTTCTACCTCGACTGGGAGTACCGCTTCCATTCCATATACTAAAGAACAAGGTGTTTCTCCCGTTGAGGATCGAATGGTGGTTCGATATCCCCATAAGGCGAATTGTAGCTTATCGGGTCAATCTTCGTAGTTTTCCGTCATCTTAGCTATCATTTGCTTCACGTTTTTGTTTGCGGATTCTACGGCTCCGTTTGTTTGTGGCCTGTAAGGTAAAGATTGTCGATGTTGGATTTTAAACTTAGTGAAAAGCTCAGCAACATCCTTTTTGAATTGGGACCTATGATCACTTATGATTTCGTGGGGTACCCCATATCTGGTAATGATGTTCTCATGTATGAACCTTGCCACGTGTTTGGACGCTATCCTTTAAGAACCATTTTGCACCTCAGAGTAAAACTCTTTTCTTTTCTGAAAACGAACACTTTTGTTTGAAAACAAAAAACCATCTTTTATAAATAAAAGCTTTTCAACCAACAGATTTCTAACATAACTTCTCAATATTCCTTTGAAAAAGTTTACTTTCAAAACCAAAGCTTTTGATAATCTCCGCTTTACAGATAACAGATTTCACTATCCAGCCACTCGTCATCCCTTCATCACTTCAAAAATCCGTTTCTTTAATTATGGCATTGGGAAAGTGAACAAGTTAGTGTAGACGCTAAAAAAGCGTCTTCAGATTTCTCCGCAAAAGCCCGATGATGAAAGCAGTAATTTTTAAGCTTGAACTACTACTTTGCTTTAATAGTTTAAAATAAGGTCTCAGGCTTTTCTCCAAAAACTCCTTTATTTTCATTCCATCCAAAAGCCCCGTTCAAGAGCTTTCCAACTACACGTCTCATGCCTCTTTCCGACCCCCGGTCGCCAAGTTGCGATATAGGGGTAAAATCGTCTTTCGCCACCCGTGGGTAAAACAATCTTTTCCTATTTTTCGGATCATTAAAATTTCCCTGGAAGATAAAGACAAGCTGGATGACGTCATTATGACGTCATCCAGCTGGCTGCTGACAGCCGTCAGCGGCAGTGGAGAATGTCCCAGGGCCGCTAGCGGCCTAGGCCAGCGCCGCTAGCGGCCCAAGCCAAAGTCGCCAGTGGCGCTATGCAGGGCCCTAGCGGCCTTGCCCAGTGCTGCTAGTGGTGCTGCCTTTCCCTTCGGGCCCGACTCATTTTTCAGGCCCGTCTTGTTTTTCAGCTCATTTTCACCTGTCCAATCCTACTTCTCCACTCCTATATAAACAACTAGCCAATCGAATGCATGTCTAAATAAGGGTTAAAATAAATGTTGTGATGCTTGTGATGAACCAATTAATAGTCTAAGTCTAGGTTGTTAATCCAGTTTTTCATGGGAATTATGTCTTTAAATTATTAAGCAAACTTGAGTTAGTAGAGGCCGTCATAATACGGGCGAGTTGGGTGCCTAACACCTTCCCACCTCGTACCTTCGCCTCCGAACCCTATTATTCTTGGGTACTTATATGTTTTATATAAGCGGCAGTGTTTCTAAAAACATGATTAGTTGACTTTTCGCGCTATTGGGTTGTCCCTTCGGTTTGTCCCTTCGATAAAATGCCGATAGCAGATTCGTGACCTCTATCATGGTTTTTATTCAATTCAAGTCTTTTCAAATGCTTTTCTAACTCGATGGTCCCTTCAACTTATTTAAGCCCCAATTGATAAATTTTCTATAAGGACGCAGTCCATGGAAAACCACGTAGGTAAATCCCGGGTCCTTACAGTGGCGACTTCACTGAGGACTTATTTAAGAGGGTGAGACTCGAAAGTCAAGTTTGCTTAATTGTTTAAATAACATGTTCCATATTATTTTGCATCATTTGCATGTGCCTTGGCACAACATTTTTACCCTCATCGACCCTCGAGGAAGTTTGTGTCGCAACTCGTAGACAACGCGTATATCTAAAGGAATATACAGTTGTCCTATCGTGCAAATCGACGCTTCCTCACCCATGACTCATCAATCCTTTGTTGATGAAAAGAATTACAATCGATGTGTCGACAATCCGCGGAACGAAAGTTGTAGTTTGTCATGGTAACCTCACAGGAGCCAAAAGCCTCTAACCCACATTCGTTCATCTGCTTGCTTGTTGTCCATGTGCCGTTGTAATGCCCGTCTGATCACATGTTTGCCTGTAAATTACGTTGTTATAATGCTTGCTTGAATGCATGAATTACGTGATTATATGCCAACATGTACCTACCTGCTAGGAGTCTTTTCTTTTATTTTAGTTAGTTCCTAGTGCCCAAAGATGGTGTGAGAATTCAAATTCAATGAACACTCATCATTTTCCCATTGATTTATTCTAAAGTCATGAACAATTTCTAGGATCTTTTAGTAAAAAATAAAGAGTCAGTCTTTCAATTTCCCCTCTCCCCTTTTCTTATATCTGTATTTCCTTTTTTTTGATGTAATTCAGATTCGGTTCAAAAAAAAAGAGATCATCAAATAAAAAAATAAAAACCCAAAAAAAAACCGCAAAAGAAAAAAAAAATGCCGAAAAATAAAAAAAAATATATAAAAGAAAGGACCGAATTTTTTCCTTTTTATCCCATTTTTCATTTTCTTTGAGTCCAGGAAAATAAAATTAGGATAATCATCTTTTTCTATTTTTCTTATTTTCGTTCATTGAGTTTATTCTGTTTGAATACTAGGGAAATGTTTGGGCATTTAGGTTTAAGGACCTTTCTTTCAGGACAATGTGTTTTCTACGTGTGGGTCAAGTTTTTTATTTGATGAGAGTCTGATGTTTCATTACTAAGCGCTCCATGCTCCCTCTTCAGATAGACTTCGAAGGAGGAAGATTGGGTCTGATCCAGTCCGCCTCTTGATTCAAGCCATTGGGTCACATCATGATTAGAACAGTCCAAGAATATCTGGTGGAGATGACTGACCGAGTAGATCGTTTGGAAGCTGACATCGGTAACATCAAGTCACGACAGTTGTGGGACACGCCCATGTTCGCCCCTTCGTCTGAAAATCACAAATCCATGACTCTAAGGAGGCCCAATCCCGCTTCTCAAGGGTCAGAAAGGAAACGTAAAAGTGATACATCCTCTTCCAACGTATCACCTAAAGAAGGCCATGTACCCAGGAAGTTCACGCTATTGGGAATAACCCTCAATACTGCTCCCGACCTATAGGTCCTACCCCAGAACCAAGTATCAAAAGCCAAAATTGGAAGGAGGGCTATTACTGCAAATATCATCAGGGAAAAGGGCACCACACGAATGATTGTTGGGCCCTTCGACACATCATCCAGGACAGGATAGATGATGGCACACTACCATCACCCAAAGATGAGTAAGCCGGAGGTTTCGATGACATCCCAGAAGCTGTCAATCACATCGCAATAGAGGAGCCCCAAGATTACTCTCACCTCATTCATGATGATGAGACTACTTTGAGTTCTCCAAAGTCCTACGAGGAAGAACATGCCGTAGAAGGATATGAAATGATGGGTGACAGAAACCAAATAAAAGAAAGTTTGTCCCCTATAATCAAGGAGATACAGGGGATGAGGGAGAAGGTTGACATTCTGGAAGAGCGCACCTGCAAACGCAGAAACGCAATCATCTTAACCAAAGAAGAAACTTGGTGGCGTCAAGATCTCTTGTATCACAAGATGTCCAAGTATGGGTACGTCCGCCCAAGAACCCCTACATCAAAGCTCATGCCAAGAGACGGGAACCCTTTCCTAAGCTGCACCTACTGCGCAGCTGAGGGACATCACATCAACCAGTGCAGGCGTTTTTTAGGGGCTAGTCGTGCGTTTCATCGATCAAGGGACAATGTGGCCACCCTATACCTGGACGGCCAGCTGGTGTCGGCATAGTCATGAAAAGTATATCCCTCTCTGTGCGCCAATGGAAGCAGTAATGAACGCGCTAGTATGGAGAGGTGACATTCAGCCTAGCATCCCTTTGGAGGAGGCAAAGTCAGAGCCGGGAGAAAACCGCCCCTACTGCAAGTATCATTGTCTGTTCGGACACCATACAGATGACCGTCTATGTCTGAAAGACGACATTCAAGGTGTTATCGACAGAGGAGAAGTTCCACCACCACTAAGGGAGGGCAATATGGAAGAAGAGCCCTGGAACTAATCGGTTATCTACAAGAGCTAGGGGAATCGAGTCTGAGTCTTCAAGTCCTGTCGAGTCAAGGTCTTAGTTAAATCTTTAGGTTGGGTCTTGAACAGGGGGTGTTCCCCTTCTATTTTCCTTCTAAGTCCAGTTTCCTTTTGACGGGTATTAGGGACCCTCTTTCCTAAAGTCATGTGTGCTTATCTATTCTTGCAAAATCAATAAAAGCTCCTCTTGCTCATTTCTCTCTTTGTTTAACTATTGACAAATCCAATGAATACAAAGTTGCACAAATCATTAACTAATCAATTTGAGTAATGTAAGTGAACTTCGCAAAGCAAGAATACAGGTTCACACTTTTACAGGAATTTGAGTAGCTGAACTCCTCCCGATGGTGCCACTCCTCAAGAAGAAGAAGCGGACCGGCCTTTTACAACAACCTCGACATGGAAATGATCTTGGCTTCGATCGAAGAAGACCCTTGGTACCAAGATGTCTATAACTACATCACCAAGGGAGGATACCCTCAAGATGCCCGACTAAGAGCTCAACGGGTCATCCGTCTCTTAGCGGTGCAATACATAGAATACACGGGAGTTCTTTATAAGAAATCCCACAACGGGGTAAACCTCAGATGTGTGAACACCGAAGAAGCTGCAGAGATCATGGACGAAGTACACAACGGAGTGTGTGGACCACACATGAATGGTCGAATGCTCTCCAAAAAGGTCTTACGACTGGGATACTACTGGACTACTATGGAAAGGGATTGTTACGACTATGTCAAGAAATGTAAGAAGTGTCAAATATATGCCAACTTACAGCATATGCCACCCTCGATGCTTCACAACTTCACTTCTCCTTGGCCATTTTCTGCATGGGGAATAGATATCATTGGAAAGATCACCCCAAAGGGCTCAGGAGGACATGAATACATCCTAGTAGCCATAGACTATTTTACCAAGTGGGTTGACGCCCAATCCTATGCCATCCTTACCTCCAAACAAGTGTCCAAATTCATAAGGAACAACATCATTTTCCCATACGGTGTTCCGCATGAAATCATAAGTGACCATGGATCCCATTTCAAAGCCGAAACAGTCACCCTCCTTAAAAGCTACAAAATCCAGCACCACAAATCATCCCCTTACCGTCCCCAAACCAATGGAGCAGTAGAAGCAGCCAACAAAAACCTTAAAACTATCATTGAAAAGATGATAGAAAACTACAAGGATTGGCCCATCAAACTCCCATTCGCCCTTTGGGGGTATAGGACATCCATCTAATCCTTTACGGGAGCAACACCTTACTCCGTAGTCTATGGAATGGAAGCAATCCTACCCATAGAAGTCCACCTACCATCCATGCGGATAACCTTAGAAGGAGATATCCCCGAAACCCAATGGTTACAGACTCGCTATGAAGAGCTTATGTTCACAGATGAGAGATGGTTATGGGCCCTAGACTATTCCCACATGTATCAACAACGCATGGCGAGAGCATTCAACAAAAAGGTTCGACCTTGAATCTTTAAGGAAGGGGACTTGGTCTGGAAAGAATTACGAGCCCTAGTAACCGACCCTAGAGGCAAGTTTTGACCAAATTGGTCCGGACCATTTATCATCAAAGACATCTTATCAGGAGGCGCCGTTAGACTCGTGGATATTGATGGCATTGAGTTCAGCCAACTCACCAACATGGATCAACTAAAGAAGTGTTACGTCTAAAAATAAAAAAATTAATAATAATAAAATTACGAACACTAATTGAACGAACTACGTTGGCCTGATTCCACACTGGATACGTAGGTAACCCTTTCAAAGGGGCCCGGCCAAAATCAATCAACAAATTCCATTCAACTCATTCAAAAAAGTATAATCTTTATTCAAACTGAACGAATAAGCTTACATTGCAAGAATTAAAAACTCCTAAAAAAATAATGCAACTATGATGGTTTAAGCTAAAGAAATTCCTATAATTCTTTTCTTTTGAAAACTAGACTTTCTTTCTTAGAGAACTACTTTAATCCTTCTTCCCTTTAGAAGGCATCGTTGAAGAGTTCTTCTTTGAAGGATCCTGGCTTGAGGACGACTTGTGATCGCTTCCTTGAGTTGGGGGCTTGCCTCTCTTTAGTACATGATAGTCTCCCATACGAGACACTTCCTTCCTTTTATTGCTTCCTGTTTGTGAGTCATACCTAGGCTTTAGTTGGTCCCACTCCTCATGACGAAGGACTCGTCTCGCTTCCCCATCACTGCAGGATAGCCAGTTCAGATAGATTTCAGAAACCTGGGTTGTGGCAATCATCCGAGGTACAGCCCAGCGGTGCCGGCTACCCCAATACTTTCCCCACTCAGCAGCAAATTCAGTGGTTAGGGCCACTACATTGGGCCTCGTAGTCTCCTGACGAGGAATCACCTGTCTCAAGCCATATTGCCTCATGACCCTACAGGGAAAGAAGAAAGTAGTCCTGTACAAACCCAGTATAGTAGTATGGAGGATCAGATCGTCACAAGCCACTAAAGAAGTCAAACTCCACCAGGGCACGTGCCAATGAATGATAGGTCCCACCTGGAAAAAGGCATCCCATTCAGCCAGGGCCTTTTCAGAATATTGCCTTTTCCTCACCAGAAAGCTAGCAGCAGTATAAGTCTTCTTGGACCAAGTCCGAGGAACACGGATAATCAGATTATCCGGTGACTCTATCAACCTCAAATGCTCGCATAATCAGATTTGAAGCAGCAGGGGGCTGCCCGAGAAGGCTTGGTTAGGAGATGTTTTCAACCTGTCAAGCCCAATAATGGTTTCTTTTATCACCAGGTGTAAAGGAGAATGACGTTCAACCATTTGATTAACCACGCGCAGCAACGAGGCTCTACTCATGTTTTAAGATTCTGCATTAAGAAACAACAGACGGTTTAACAGGCACAGTACAAAAGCCTGTCTATGGTAACGCCTGAATAAGGCACCTTTTTCAGAGAAAATTGCCAATTTTTCACAAATTTGAACCAAGTCCACATCAGCACCAAGCACCATGTTTTTAGCTTCTGCAGATGACAAGCCCAAGGATTTTCTGTATAGATCCCTAAAACCATCTCTCACATAAGGCTCAGCTAGGGGAAGAACGTCTGGAATATTAGTGATCGTAGCAAATTCCTCCACCAAAGGGCATAATTCAGAATTACCAAACCGGAAAACATGCAAGTCAGAGTCCCAATAATTCAAAGCAGAACGAAGACGGGGCCACAATATTTTGGTTGGTTTTAAGTTTAGCAGGGTAGAAACATGGAACGGGGCTAGTTCAAGTTTCTCTTCTACGGTCAGATTTTTGCACCAAGCATCGAACAAATCTACAAAGGATTTCACCATGGCGGAAAATTGGAGAAGTTTGGGAGAGCTAAAGAGATATCAAAAGTGGTACAACATCTAGCACCCCGAATGTCCTATTTATAGGCAAGCACGCGGGCCGAAAAAGCCAAAAAAAAAAATCAACAGGAGAGGGCGTTAGCCCAGCATATGACATATCCCACCCAGGGGCCAAAAAAAAAGCCCAGCATATGACATATCCCACCCAGGGGCGTTAGCCCAATCTACAGTCGAGGGCGTAGGTGTAGGCAACCTATCGAAAGAAGGCCGGAAATCAACAGGAGAGAATCTCCGGAATATATGGGACAGAAGGTCCGGGCACCTCATTAACAGGAGGCCTGGTTATCGCCACAGGAGGAGAACGAGCAATGGATGGACTGCTTGCTGAAGAAGCCCTCGCTGCAGAAGAGTGGCGTGGTCCTACCGAAGGTGAAGACCGAGACATCTGCAGATGGTCAAAAATTTTAAGTTAAGCACTTCACTTGGCTAAAACAAAAGAAGAAGGGAATTTACTTACATCAATGGTCTTGGACCGAGAACTCTTCGCCTTGCCCATCGCTCGACCATAGCCTTTCTTCAACAGGTGTATAAGCTTGAAGACGTGAGAAGTCTGCTCCCAGTTCAACTACAAAAAAAAAGAGAGAATCACAAAATAGAGTCAGAAACGACTCACCCCCGTGCAACCATCGGGTAAGGGTAGGCCCTCCACCGCCTCTCCATCAGCAATATCGAGAGGGAGCTCCTCCACTATACGCCCTCCACTCTCTCCTAGATACCTCACCTCGTTGTTTGGCAAGGTCTTACTTGGGGGCTGACCCCGAGAAGCTCTAGAACGAGACCTCCTAGGGCCCAGAAGAGCTAGACGATCCGCCTGCAGGACACAAAAGTCAGTATATTGGGCAAACAATTTAAAAACACAGACAAATTTCTTACCTCAGAAGTAAGGTCCGGCATCAGGCGATCTAAGCAATAAGACAGATACATGATCGTCTGGTCCAAGCCAGCAACCTCCGGCACGATAAACTCCTGCGCTGCCCTACCTCGGATCACAACACCGAGGTCCCGCACACTCAAGCCGCGCAAGTAAAACATGGTCAGAGGAGGGTCCTCCGGAACCAGATGAGTACGAAAAGAGGGATAGACCAATCGAGTCAAACGATCCCCCAAATACCATACAAAGCTGAATGGCCCCTCAAAGATCACTCGTAGGGAAGATACCCTGAAGGACTATAGGGTAATATGGGGAGGAACCCCAGGGATCTCATCAAAGGCGGACCACGACACCTGCAGATTATCAAGTAAATATTCATTCATACAAAATGAACAAAAGAATGTACAGATCAACAAGCAACATACCGTGGAGACAGCATGGCTCTCAAAGGTAGCCCGGAAATGCTCCAGGGAAGTGAACGGATGGGTGTCCCTACCAACCCATCGGGAGCCTAAAGGAAACATCCTCAAACCAGGGCAATGAGGACCGAAGGCAGGAAAATACTCAAAGAACCACAGCTGCCACACAAACAAACACACAAGCAAAGATGACTTCTCTAGTTGAAGACATACGCAAAAGAGAAGCATAAACAAAAAAGGAAAGTCTACCTCTAAGATCCTCCATGAACCCGTGATAGATGTCCTCTCGCTCGTCTCCTTCGGCCTACAAGCCCGACGACACCACTTCAGCAAAGAAGCATAAGCAGCTCCACCAATGTTGAACTCACGCACCTTGGACAAATCCTCCAAACATGTCAAGAAACCGACTTGACACACGCTCTTCTTCTGAGCAAAGATCGTCGACCCCAGCAAGCAAGCCAGGAAGTTGCGAGCCCTTTGCTCTTCCGTGAGCCCCTGCGCAGACGCGGCCTCCCACAGCCGCGACAAGGAAACCCGATCCTAGTCAAAATGGGCATATACAAGCCCATAAAGATCCGACAAAGTGTCACTCTGTCGCCAATAATCCGCGTCACACTGGATACGACCCTCTCTAAAAGACAACCCCGTCAGCACAGCAAACTGATAAGGGGTAGGAAACATCTCTCCCACAGGTGTATGAAAAGTGTTCGTGGAATCCCAAAACCTCTCCAGTAAACCCCGGGCAATGATCCTAGAATCCCCTGAGTGACAGGCAGGGATAATAGTCAAGAAATCAGCCAGACCTGAGTCCAATACCAAACTCCTGGCCCTATCCAAAAAGGTACCCAACAGCATAGACCAATGGGAAGTAGTCCCATTAGCCTGCAGCATAACCCCAACACCCTAGCCAAGCCAACAAAATTTTCTCAAATACCCAATACACGACAAATACAGCTAAAAAAAATTTCACCACAAATTATATACAGCTAGCCACCAATCCAGTACAAATCCTAATTTGTTCGTGTGCCGAAGCACTAACAGTTCCAAATTTTCAGTTCAAATATACTGAACATAAAAAAAAAAGCTAAGTCAGAAAACATACCATCTCTGGGTTAGACAAATGACTCTGCCTAGCCGGCAACAGAACACTGCGGTTCCAAACACCAGGCGGGCGCCAGACTAACCGCATGAACGAATCCTGGTACAGTCGAGCCCCATCCGCATGACAAATTGAAGGCTTTCGGGTAGAAGGCAACCCGGTACGGAAAAGGCTCCGGTCATACTCTCTCATCATACATAGGACGCTTCCCTTTATCCGTGGGAGCCATGGGAGTACTATGAAGCTTTCTCTCTCTACAAGAGGGAAAATAAAATTTTCAGATTCGCAAGCTACAAGCATCCATTCAACAATGCAACTAAAAATTCAGCAACTAGGCGGAAAAATAAGCAAGTTCAAAACAAAAACCGAAGAAAACGGACAAGAATCGACTTACCTCAAGTGGAGTGAAAGACTCAACAATGGAAGACCTTAAAAGTCGAAGCTCTCGACAATGGCTCGGGTGAAGAAGAAGAAAACGCGAAGAGAAGAGGGAGAAAGCGTTGAAGCGCTTTTTATTGGCTCAAGCCCAGAGCCGCTAGCGGCCTCGAACCCAAGCCCAACGCCGCTGACCTGCAGCACGGGCCCCACATGCTGACCCAATGCCCTTTTTTTTCCAGTCCAAAGTTCGTTATTACAGTTCGTCTCGCGGCAACGTCAGTACGAAACACGCGGGAGCAAAGCCCTAGGGCCCACAAGTTCAAAATTCGACAGTTGGCTCGTTTTACGGTACCAACTACTTACAGGTAAAACTAATCCATTTATTTTGCAGGATCTACATGGCGACGACTCTTACGACCCGGAGCGCCCAATTTATTCATAAGCCCGAAATTTTCAACGGCACTTGTTAAGTAACTCGACATTACAACTTTCCGGGTTAGTCAAGGATCGCTAAAATTATTGCGGTTAAACTATCCCTGGGCAACATTACAACTTTCCGGGTTAGTCAAGGATTGCTAAAATTATTACGGTTAAACTATCCCTGGGCAACACTACAACTTTTCGGGTTAGTCAATGGTCGCTAAAGTTATTGCGGTTAAACTATCCCTGGGCAAGGTTACAAATTTTATATGCTTCAGTCAATGATCGCTTAAAGCTGTTATACTGTCCATTGTTTTTTATATGTTTCAGTCAATGATTGCTTAACCTATTGCATTTGAGCTGTTTATATGTTTTAACCATTGTACAGCCGTTATTTTGATCGCGCTGTCTCGTTGACCTTTTCGTTTCTTATGCAGGGATGGAATCTCGGCATCCGCCGAGTGGTGTTTAGTCAATGTTTGCTCGATAAAGCATTTATACTATTCACTCTCATGTTACTAACCATTTTTTGCAGCCGTTACTTTTAATCGCGCTGTCTTGTTGACTTTTTAGTTTCTCGAAAAGGGACCAAATCTCGACATCCGCCGAGCGGTGTTTAGTCACTGTTTGTCGAAGCACTCTATGTTGATCATCCTCAAAGTATTGCTAACTTTTTCACTCACTCTGAATACAGGTCCCCAGAGACGTTTAGGCCAGCGATCCTGCTACTATTAACCTTTCAGTTTCTCTTTCGTTCACAGGGATGAAATCTGAGCACACTACGAGCATGTTCCGACACAGGTTTGTCTTCATATGCATGCATACTGTACACTCTCACACACCGTTGCACATCAGCATCCTGCATGTCGCCTTCGGAGTACTTTGATCTTCGCTTTTACTAAAGCTTGATCAAAGTGGGAGCTTCTGTAGATGCCAAAAAAGCGTCTTCAGATTTCTCCGCAAAAGCCCAATCATGAAAGAAGTAACTTTTAAGCTTGAACTGCTACTTTGCTTTAATAGTTTAAAATAAGGTCTCAGGCTTTTCTCCAAACACTCCTTTATTTTCATTCCATCCAAAAGCCCCGTTCAAGAGCTTTCCAACGACACGTCTCATGCCTCAATCCGACCCCCGGTCGTCAAGTTGCGATATAGGGGTAAAATCGTCTTTCGCCACCCGAGGGTAAAACTGTCTTTTCCTATTTTTCGGATCATTAAAAATTCCCCGGAAGATAAAGACAGGCTGAATGACGTCATTATGATGTCGTCCAGCTGGCTGCTAACAGCCGTCAGCGGCCCTGGAGAATGTCCCAGGGCCGCTAGCGGCCTTGTCCAGCGCCGCTAGCGGCGCTGCCTTTCCCTTCGGGCCCGGCTCATTTTTCAAGCCCGGCTCGTTTTTCAGCTCATTTTCACCCGTCCAACCCTACTTCTCCACGCCTATATAAACAACCCTCCACCCTCAGTTCAAAAGACACAGCCTACAGTTGGCAACCTCTATTCTCAGGAGTATTAACACTGAGCTTCCCCCCTCTTTCTTCCACACTTGAGATCTATTTTTACTATTCTTGTCAAATATAGCCTACAGTTCAGGTACAAATTCCTGAGGGCTCAAATTAAACTGTTTGGTTATTTGTTTATTTTCTAAGTAGTCATAATGTAGATATCGTGCTAGAATAACGTTTTTATCGCTTCCTAAATACTGTTTGTATAGTCGTTGTACTGCTCAACTTGCCAATCGAATGCATGTCTAAATACGGGGTAAAATAAATATTGTGATGCTTGTGATGAACCAATTAATAGTCTAAGTCTAGGTTGTTAATCCGGTTTTGCATGGGAATTATGTCTTTAAATTATTAAGCAAACTTGAGTTTGTAGAGGCCGTCATAATACAGGCGAGTTGGGTGCCTAACACCTTCCCACCTCGTACCTTCGCCCCCGAACCCTATTATTCTTGGGTACTTATATGTTTTATATAAGCGGGAGTCTTTCTAAAAACATGATTAGTTCACTTTTCGCGCTATTGGGTTGTCCCTTCGGTTTGTCCCTTAGATAAAACGCCGATAGCAGATTCGTGACCTCTTTCATGGTTTTTATTCATTTCAAGTCTTTTCAAATGCTTTTCTAACTCGATGGTCCCTTGAACTTATCTAAGCCCCAATTGACAAATTTTCTATAAGGACGCACTCCGTGGAAAACCATGTAGGTAAATCCCGGGACCTTACAGGTAGTATAACCACCATGGAGATACTTTACCAAGTGTATACTACTTACGGGAACGTCTTCCCTCCGGGGAACATTTTCTCTCATAAATCGGCCATAACAGAAAACGTCTAGTATGATCATACCCCTTAAGTACTCTCAGAGATAAATTTACAATAGAGTATGTGTGATACCCCAATCTTTTCCATAGTTATTATATTGAATTATAAATGATTTATAAATAGCTTCGGAAATTAAATTGTATATTCATTTAAGGATTCGATTATTCAATTAAAGCCATGATAATATTAATTATTATTATGGGACTTTCATAAATTGCATTTATTAATTTTTAGGAGTTTAATTAAAATGTTTTATATATGAATAAGAGTTATTCATATAGTTTTAATTAGTTTTAATTAGTTTTAATTAGCTTTTTAAATCAGAAAAATATTAAATAAATTCCTAAACCTAGTAGTCTTTGACTTAGGTTGAATGAAGGCCTATATAAGGAAAAAGGTAAGACAGTTGATAAGTTTTGAAAGCTGAGCCAAAACCCTCAAACTCTCTTCTCTCTCTCACCGTCCACTCTCTCTTTCTCTCTCCTCACCCGAGCTCTCTCTCTCCTCACTCCACCGGCCCTTCTCGCCGGAATCAACCGCCAGCTCACCTCCCTCTCCCTCGACGGTAAACCTTACTATTCATTGTCTAGAGCATGAAATGAATTAGTAAGTCGTGGTCTCGTAATACCACTTATGTCAACAAATGCAAATTATGTGAATTGAATTAAATGAGAGTAAGACTCCTAGTGGATCCCTAGGAGTAGTCGAGCAATCGGGATTTCACCTAATGGTGTAGTTCAAGGGATGAGTGATTCCCAAGTTACTTATGGACACCTCACAGTGTGTCTGGGACGGATCATTCCCCATTTATTAAGTCCTCTAGGATCGTGTAATTGTACTAGAGGTAGTGTGCACACTAGAGTCATTAAGTCCATGGCGTGAATGTATCTTCGATAAACAGTATGGGTAATCGCTCTTTTATTCGCTCTCTTACATCTCTCTAATCAAGACGGATTGTCTATGTCGTATTTCGTATGATCACTATACAAGCATTGTATGTAAAAGAATGTCGTTATGCGTATGCTTGATTATCTACTTATGTGCGTATGCAAATGAGTTTCAATGATTCTTCTAAAACCTCAGGTAAGGTTTGCGAAATGTTTTTACTGGGTACGGATGACGTTTATTCAATTTATCTTATTTTTGTTTCTCTTTTGTTTCTTTTCTGTTCTTCTGTATTTTTTTTTTCCGTCACGGAAACCAAAGTGCAGGTTTAGATGATTGAGGACGTACAGCTTGGAAGGTTAGAGTTGGCGTCGATTGATAGAACTATTTCTTTTCAGTTTAGATCATTGGGAATTTTATTTGGTTTTAGCCCTTGAAGGCAAGATCTATTAAATGGTTTAATGGTTTTAGCTCACTATATAGACAACTCTGATATTAATTGTTTTAGATTGATTAGTTCCTTAGAAGCTCCTTTTGATTCCTAGCCTTTCTTTCTGCTTACCATTTACTCCTTAGCGATAAATCTTGCAGTAACAACCCTTGGGTTCGTGATGGTTTAGTGGTATCGAGTCGTGCACAACGATGTCGATAGTTCCTGGGAAATCGTTGCGAATTCGGGGGTGTTACAGTATGTCCTTCGGAGATACTTCAACACAAGACATTTATGTCTTTAGAAGAGTTTGCGTCCAGAGGCCCAATTTTTTTGCCCAAATTTTTTTCGGGGGCTCTATTATGGCCTTACGGGACCCTCGGTGCCCCGGGAGGGTCATACTTTTCCCCAAACTCCGATATCACTCATGTCGCCCTTTTTCGGGCCTTAACATTGGCATCGCGTCAAACCACCCTTACAAGCCTATCAGGGACCTAATAACCGACCCTAGGAGCCTCCCATGTCCCCTAGGGGTCTCCCGTGCGATATGAGGCGAAAATATTAACGGCGAAAAGTTGGCGTCCGGAGGCCCAAAACACGTCCCCTACAGCATTCCTGGGGCCTGGTTTCCGTTTTTGCCCGAAATTTTTTCAGGGGCTCGATTATTGCTCGAGGGGACCCCATGTGCCCCGGGAGGGTCACCATCATCCCCGAACTCCGATATCACCCATGTTCTTTTAGAAGAACAGAACTTGATTGTGGAGGAATTTGTGGGATTTTATAGAGAAATGCTAGGAGTATCAGGAACCAGAAGCACTGAAGCAGAAAATAGCTTCTTTTCAGCAGGACACAGACTAGACATACACCAATAGATGACCCTGAATGCCCCTGTGACTGCTGAAGAAGTCAAGAGAGCAATGTTTGAAATTGACTGTAACAAAAGTCCAGGCCCTGATGGTTTTGGATCAGGGTTCTTTAAAGAAGCCTGGCCTACTGTGGGGCAGGAAGTGACTGAGGCTATTTGTGATTTTTTTGAGTCTTCCAAAATGCTCAAAGAAGTGAATGCAACTAACTTGTGTCTTGTGCAGAAAATACCAAGTCCTGAAAAGGCTTCTGATTACAAACCCATAGCCTATTGCAACACTATATACAAGTGCATATCCAAGATTCTATGTGGAAGACTGGCAAGAGTGCTTCCTGAGCTAATTTCTGTGAATCAGGGAGCTTTTGTGGCACAGAGATCTATAGTCCACAACATCATGATCTGTCAGGATCTAATCAAGCACTATAATAGGAAACAATCCTCTCCTAGATGCCTGATGAAGATTGACCTCAAAAAAGCTTATGACACAGTTCACTGGGGTTTTATCAAGGAAATGCTGCAAGGATATGGATTCCCACTGAAGTTTAGTGGATGGATACTGGAGTGTATCCAAACAGCTAGCTTCAGCATCAATCTGAATGGGGAAGTCCATGGATACTTTACTGCAAAGCGTGGCATTAGACAAGGAGACCCAATCTCTCCATTAATCTTTGTCTTGGTTATGGAATACTTGTCAAGAATCTTAAAGATAGCTTGCGTGGACAATAGTTTCAGCTGGCACCCTATGTGCAAAGAGCTTGCACTAAGTCATCTCTGCTTTGCTGATGATCTGATGTGCTTCTGCAAAGCTACACCTGACTCTGTGAGTATCCTAATGGACTGCATGAATTACTTTTCACAAGCTACAGGATTATTTGCAAACCAGGAAAAATCAAACATGTATGTGGCAGGGGTTAGTGAACAAGAGAAAAATGAGCTGTTGTCTCTCTCAGGGTTCCAGGAGGGTGCACTGCCAATGAAATACCTAGGTGTCCCACTATCCCCATCAAAATGGAGTAAAATGGACTGTGAGTGCTTGGTGGACAAAATGACAAAAAAACTTCATATTTGGGCTTCCAGAAACCTCTCATATACAGGAAGGGCACAATTAATAAACTCTGTATTATTATCTATACATGTATACTGGTCAAGCATCTTTGTCATGCCTGCTGGGGTACTGAAAAGTATAGAGCAAAAATGCAGATTCTTTTCATGGGGAACTACTGACCAAAAGCACAAAACAAGCCTGGTTGCTTGGGATGTAGTCTGCAGACCAAGAAAAAATGGGGGCATAAATATTAAACATTGAAAATGGTTTAATATAGCCCTAAATGGGAAGCACATATGGGATTTAGCCACTAAAAAAGACACATTGTGGGTGAAGTGGATTAATGGAGTGTACTTGAAAGGAAGTAATTTTTGGAGCTACTCTACTGTGTGGGGAGCTAGTTGGTACTGGACAAAGCTCAACAAGATCAAAAGCCACTTCCAGGGACACTATACAACCAGAGGAGTGTGGAGGGAAACTCAAAATGGAATATACTCTGTTGCTAGTGGATGCAGGGTATTGCTGGGGGATCTGCCAAAATCCAGGCATTCTGACCTGATATGGGGGAAGATAACTGTACCTAGGCACAACTTCTGTTTATGGTTGGCTCAAATGGGAAGACTACTGACCAAGGATAGGCTGCAGAGAATGGGTTTCCTTAATGGAGACACCATTTGCTACCTGTGCAAAAAGGAGACAGAGAACCATAACCATTTGTTCTTCAGCTGCAATGTTTCAATAGAGGCACTGAACCAGGTAAAGACATGGCTGCAAATATCAGCAAGAGCAAACACTACCCAGGGAATGCTCAACTGGGTCAGCAGACAGAAATGCTCGAGATTCAGGAAAGAAGTGTACGCAGCAGGAATAGCAGCAACTGTGTACTGGGTGTGGAGGATTAGGAACCTGATGTGCTTTGAGAGGACCAGAATGCCAATGTCACAGGTTCTTCAGCAGATACAGCTAACAATTAGAGTCAGAATGCAACAATTCAATAACAACAGGAAGCTGAACAGCAAAGATAAAAGATGGATAAGAAATCTGTGAAAATCCAGCTAAATTTATAGGTGCAGTAATTCACACAGCAAATGCTGCAGAAGATATTCCAGAATAAACTGGCAGAAGCAAAACAGAAAGAGAAAGTGGCAGAAATCAAGTAGATCAGAAAGATTAGAGCATTAATGCAGATTCTGAATCAGTTTCAACAGAGAGGTAGTCAATGGAGGTAGCACAGAAAATCAATAATGATGCAGTACAGAAGCTCCAACAGAAATCAGAACATCAGGTTTTCAGCAGAGAATCTAGTAGACTGCAAGGCAGGAGCACATGTGCAGGAATTGAGACAGCAGGGGCAGCAGGGGGACAGAAGCAGGTTTGGTGAAGATAGGCAGAGTGTGGAAGGAAACAGAATGCAGCAGGAATTCAGGATCAGATTACACCAGGGGTCCAGCAGAAAATCCAGCAGATATCAAAGACATAAAGCACCTGTGCAGGAATTCAGGCAACAGGCAATCAGCAGCAGATTGATGAAACAAGGCAGAATGAGGAAGGAAACAGATTCCAGCAGATCTGAAAAGCTAGAAGAACTTATTATGTTTCTGTATTTTGCTGTAAGTCAGAAATAATTTTTGTAAAATGTTATGTTTACAAAGATGGTGAACCACTGCCTGTAGTGAGTTGCACCAAATTGAAGGTTTGTAAGGTAGTAAAGGGATGTAGTAAAAAGGTACCCTACCTAGTAGGTGGCCTTGGATCTGCATTTCCTAAGGACTGTAATCTTGTTACATTACAGTGAGCAATAATACAATTTCTGACTTGCACCAAAAAAAAACATTGGCATCGCCTACATTCATTCCTGCTGCTAATGCTGATAGAAATTACTAATTATTAATCTCCTTAGTATCTGACTTTCTCTGTCTTAAAACCCATTCGCCTCCCTCCCACCCCAAACCCTACCCCAAAAGCCTCCCAGCGGCGGCTGCCGCCGCCTTCCTTTCCGGTGGCCGCCGCTGGCTCCCGTTCATTCTCTATCTTCCCCCTTCTTTCTCTTCCTTATCCATCTTCTCATAGCTTCTGACCCAATTTTACTTAGCCACAACCAATCAAAATTCAATTTTCCTTTTTCGTTTCTGTTGGCCGATGGTCGTGTTGTATTGGTGGTGGGCCTGGTGTTGCAAATCTGTCTTCGATGCTCTTGGTTGTGAGCTCTCCAATTTCTGGTATGGTGTTGTTTATGAATCTTTGTTGCTCACGTTTCTCATGATTTAGTCTCCTGTCTGGTTTTGCTTGTTGTGGTTGTTATTTTTTCAATTTTTGGGTGCTCGTATATTTTTTTGTGGCCATTCTGAATTGCTAACGCCATCATGGTTAGCGTTTTTATAGAAGGGAAAGTTTTTGAATTGGACTTGTTGGACAAGTATTTGATGGTGAAGGAATTTGGTAAAGGGTGTGATAGATGGATTAAATTTCCAATTTGATTAGTTGGATGGGTGTGTGAAATACTTGAGTCTTCTTCAAGACTAATGGAGTTCAATTATCAAAGAAAATGTGGCTTGTTTATATGGAGTATTCAATGTGGTTCTGATAAATGGGGATGGTATTTGGAGTTGAGTGTAGCCATAAGGGGTAAAAAATTCTCTATCTTTGTTCCTGGTAGCGATGTTGTTGATCTGTGGAAACCTTTTGTTGATACTTTTCTCAAAGTAGCTAGTGGTTCTCTTAAGGTACAAGTTGATGTGATCCCAAATGGTGTTTCGGACAATTTAGATTTAGACTTGATTGTGTTTAAAAATATAGATGTATGCAACAATGAGCCGAGGGATATTTTTCAGTGTGTGGATAGTCCTTCCTTTAGTCCACGGGCGTGGTCGGTTCCTTCAAAAGAGTATCTAAAAGGTGAGCATTTGCTAGTGACCCATAAGAATGACTCTGATTTTGGTCGTTTGGATAACAATTATAAGTTGGGTGTCGATGTGGTGCTTGCGCTGGAGAATGATGGGTTTCCGTCTAGAGTCTCTTCTCTATCCTCGGAGTGTAGTGTAACTTTTCATTCCCCATATTCTTGTTGTTGTGCTTCTAATCAGTTGGACCAAGAAGTTTCTCCTGTTGGTGGTGTTGTAAGTGTTGGAGGTCGGATTGAGGGGGCTCCCTTGAATCACTTTGAAAATGATGTAGCTGATTCCTTTCCTCTTTATTGTGTTCGGTTAAAAAAGTTGAAGAAGAAGAAGTCATCTAAAGTTGCTGTCGTATCCTTTTCAGATGTTGTTCCTCATACTGAATCTAGGACTTCGTGTGAAGTTTTAGTGATTCACCCAGATGCTATTGAGGCTGAAAATGTTCCTAACGGCATTGATGTTGATGAGTTGATGGATGAATCTGAGGAATTTACAAGTGCTTTGACTGATAATAATTTTTCCATACCTTGGGAACGTTCGGATTTTGATGTTGATGTTTATTGGTTGTTGGAGGCTTTGGAAAGCGTTGACAATTCTTCGAATGAGGAACTTTTTAAGAAATTGTATGATCTTCAACAAGAGGGGAAACTTGACATAGAAAAGAGCACCATTCGCATTATAGTGGGTTTATGCAATGAAGGAGTTCTTCGGCGACCAACAAAAGACTAAGTTTCGCTCATTGGTATGGTTTCTTTGATGGGTTTTTTTATGTTGTGTTTCTTTGTAGTGTATTAGTGTGTCTTTTAGTTGTCTTTTGTTTGTTTTCATAGGGGTTGTTGTTTAGCGGAGTGGCGTTTGCTCAAGGGTGTTCTTGTTTGGATTTGAGAGGTGTATGAGCTTTAGCTCTTTTGGTGTTTGAACTTCGACCCTTATGGGTGTTTAAGCTTCGACTCCTTTTTTTTTTCATTTAATAAAATGGACTACTAATGATAAAAAAAAGCATTGGCATCATGTCAAACCGCCCTTACAAGCCTATCAGGGACCCAATAACCGACTCTAGAGGCCTCCGATGTCCCCTAGGGGTCTCCCGTGCGATATAGGGTGAAAATACTAACGTCGAAAAGTTTGCGTCCAGAGGCCCAAAACACGTCCCCTAGAGCACTCCTAGGGCCCGGTTTCCGTTTACCCCCGAATTTTTTTCGCGGGATCTATTATGGCCCTAGGGGACCCCTGGTGCCCCGAAAAGGTCACCTTCATCCCCGAACTCCGATATCACCCATGTCGCCCGTTTTCGGGCCTTAACATAGGCATTGCACGCTCAATACTGGGGCCAAAAGTAGCAAACGCAAAAATGCTCTCTCCTCTCTCCTCAACAGCGCTCGTTAACCACCATTAACAGGCCTGAGTTTCAATGGGGAAGAAAGAGAAATCAAAGCGAGGGAATGGAAATGACGATGAGGATGCGGGGAAATCGACAGCACCACCTTGTCCCACGAAAAATGTGACACAACGAAAACGCTCGAGCGAAAATCAGGAAACCCTAGGTCGTGCTATGAGGAATCTCACGGATGAATTGGAGGACCCAGATCTCATGACACCTGATGCGCGCACTGCAACTCTGCAAAATATGGAATTAGCGAACGAAAAGCTCAAGTCTTGGTTGTCGAAGATGAAGGAAAGGGCAAACAATCAAGGCTCGGATAAGGAAGAGGTTGAAATTGCAGAACAAGGCAAAAAACAGCAATTTGCAGATACAGGTAAAACATTTGCTTGGGAAAAAATTGACATAACTAAACTTAAAAATGCTGGTTTTAAATTGGATTTTATAGCACCTATTATGATCGAAGGAAAACCTGTAGGAGAAATTAATTTCAAGGACATAGAGTCTGAAATTAATTACTGGAATCAATCTGTTGTTTGCTATGTCATGGGGTCAAGACCACCTATCAATGTGCTTAGTGGTTTTCTTAGGAGAATTTGGTCGAAGAGGGGAATGAACAAAATAGCAATGATAAAAAATGGGCTAGTTATTGTTAGATTTGATTCAATGGAACAGAGAGATGCTATGCTAGAGGAAGGGGTTTATCACTTTGATAATAAACCCATGATTGTGAGACCTTGGTCTGAGAATATAGACTATGCTCACGAGGAGCTTACATCTGTTCCTATCTGGGTTAAATTCCCTGGTTTGAATGTCAAGTATTGGAATGCAATGGGGCTGAGTAAAATTGCAAGCTTAGTAGGCAGACCAATGATGGCTGACAGGAACACTGAACTGAAAGTAGGAATTCAGTATGCCAGGGTACTGATTGAAGTGGAGATAGGGGGAGAATATCCTGATAAGGTGCACTACAAGAATGAAAGAGGGAACCTAGTGGAGCAAGAAGTTGAGTATGACTGGAAACCTGTACTGTGCAACTACTGCAAACAACATGGACACAGTGAGCCTGAATGCAGGAAAAAGAAAGTAATACAGGAGCCTGTGAATCATACAGTGCCTGTGCAGCAACTACCTGTTCAGCAAGCAAAGCCAAGAACTCAGCAATGGTAGAATGCAGGGAGAGGCAGAGGTAGAATGGGCAATGCAGGGAGAGGGATGAGGGCTGGGAGAGGATACTACGGACAATTCCAACAGACTAACAATGCTACAATTCAGTTACAGAATCCCTTCGATTTACTGCAAAGTGTAGATGGGGAACAGGAGGGGAGGCAGGCACAAGGTCAAGCAACAGTGCCAGGAATACAGGAAGATCAGTCATCAGAGAAAGTGCCAGTACATGACTGCATTGAAGAATGTATACTACAAGACTGAGCTGGTCTGGATGAGGAAATGGAGATGCAGGAACTTCAAGTTTCTGAGGGTCAGAATCAGAATTCAGCAGGGCAGTAGCAAGAGAAGATAAACAGCAAGGGTAACAGTTGGAAAAGGAATTTGTGAAATTCAATTAAATGTGTTTTGTAAGTGATGAAAACCGTGCAGAAAGTCCAACAGGAAAAATCAGAAGCGGAGTTCAGCAGCTCAGCAGAAGGAGAAAGATGCAGAATCCAGTAGTTTAACAAGGCTAGAGAATCTGTAATAGATTAGTTAACTATATTATGTATTTTTGCTGTAAATCAGAAATATTTGTTTGTGTATGTTTCAGATATGGGGGGCCACTGGATGTAGTGAGGAACTCCAGTAATGTTTTTGGTTTGTAGGGTTGTAAAGGGATGTAGAAATAAGGAAACCTACCTAGTAGGTGGCCTTGGATATGCATTGCCTATGGGCTGTAATCATGCTACATTATCAGCTAGCAATAATACAATTTCTGACTTGCACCAAAAAAAAAAAAAAAAAAAAAAAAAAACATAGGCATTGCGTCAAACCGCCCATACAAGCCTATCAGTGACCCAATAACCGACCCTAAGGGCCTCCCATGTCCCCTAGGGGTTTCCCGAGCGATATGGGTGATATCAGAGCATTCCTGGGGTCTGGTTTCCGTTTTCGGCCGAAATTTTTTCTGGGGCTCTATTATCGCCCTAGGGGACCCCCGGTGCCCCGGGAGGGTCATACTTATCCCCGAACTCCAATTTCACCCATGTCACCCGTTTTCGGGCCTTAACATTGGCATCGCGTCAAACCGCCCTTACAAGCCCATCAGGGACCCAATAACGACCCTAGGGGCCTCCCATGTCCCCTAGGGGTTGTCCCGTGCGATATGGGGCGAAAATATTATCGTCGAAAAGTTTGCGTCCGGAGGCCCAAAACACGTCCCCTAGAGAATTCCTAGGGCCCGGTTTTCGTTTTCGCCCGAAATTTTTTCGGGGTGTCTATTATGGTGCTACGGGACCCCCGGTGCCCCAGGAGGGTCATACTTATCCCCAAACTCCGATATCATCCATGTCGCCCGTTTTCGGGCCTTATCATTAGCATCGCGTCAAACAGCCCTTACAAGCCTATCAGGGACCCAATAACCGACCCTAGGGGCCTCCCATATCCCCTAGGGGTCTCCCGTGCGATATGGGGTGAAAATATTAACGTCGAAAGGTTTGCGTCCGGAAGCCCAAAACACGTCCCCTAGAGCATTCCCGGGGCCTGGTTTCCGTTTTCGCCCGAAAGTTTTTCGAGGGCTCTATTATAGCCCTACAGGAACCCCCGGTGCCCCGGGAGGGTCATACTTATCCCCGAACTCCGATATCATCCATGTCACCCGTTTTCGGGCCTTATCATTGGCATCGCGTGAAACCGCCCTTACAAGCCTATCAGGGACCCAATAACCGACCCTCGGGGCCTCCCATGTCCCCTATGGGTCTCCTGTACGATATGGGGCAAAAATATTAACGTCCAAAAGTTTGCGTCTGGAGGCCCAAA
Source organism: Tetragonia tetragonoides (assembly GCA_038025085.1). NCBI lineage: Eukaryota > Viridiplantae > Streptophyta > Magnoliopsida > Caryophyllales > Aizoaceae > Tetragonia > Tetragonia tetragonoides. Next base: position 25,219,548 of record CM076149.1, read on the forward strand.
ACACGTCCCCTAGAGCATTCTCGGGGCCTAATTTCCGTTTTCGCCCGAAATTTTTACAGGGGCTCTATTATGGCCCTAGGGGACCCCGGTGCCCCGGGAGGGTCATACTTATCCCCGAATTCCGATATCAACCATGTCGCCCGTTTTCGGGCCTTAACATTGCAATCGGCTACTGAGGTGAATATGGCTGCAGAAAACTTCTTACAGCAGAAAAGCAAGGCTAATTGGGTGCAGCTGGGGGATGGAAACACACATTTCTTCCATGCTGTTATGAAGCAAAGAAGACACAAGAATAGAGTGCTCTCAATCAGAACACAGCAGGGGGCTCTACTGACAGATAAACAGTTGGTTATGGAGGAATTTGTGAGATTTTACAAAGAAATGTTAGGAGTCTCAGGGGATAGGGCAGCTACAGCAGAAGCCAGTTTCTTCTCAGCAGGTCACAAACTGGATATACATCAACAAATGAACCTCATTGCTCCAGTCAGTGCCACTGACGTGAAAACAGCAATGTTTGAGATAGACAGCAACAAAAGCCCGGGCCCAGATGGATTTGGCTCAGGCTTCTTTAAGGCAACATGGCATATTGTAGGGCATGAAGTGACTGAAGCTATCATTGACTTCTTTGAGTCATCCAGAATGCTTAAAGAAGTGAATGCTACAAACCTATGCCTTATACGAAGATACAAAACCCAGAAAAGGCATCTGATTTCAGACCCATAGCATGCTGCAACACAATCTACAAGTGCATATCCAAGATCATGCCTGGAAGACTGGCCAAAGTTCTCCCAAGGCTTGTTTCAGAGAACCAAGGAGCCTTTGTGGCCCAAAGATCAATTGTGAATAACATCATGATATGTCAGGACCTCATTAAGCACTACAACAGAAAACAATCCTCACCTAGATGCTTGATGAAGATAGACCTGAGAAAGGCATATGACACAATACACTGGGGATTTGTGAAGGAAATGCTACAAGGGTATGGATTCCCTGCAAAATTCAGTGGATGGCTAATTGAATGCATCCAAACAGCAAGCTTCTGCATCAATCTGAATGGGGAAACACATGGATACTTTACTGCAAAACGTGACATTAGACAGGGTGATCCAATCTCTCCACTAATCTTTGTATTAGTTATGGAATACTTGTCTAGAACACTGAAAATAGCCTGCATGGATAAAAGCTTCAGTTGGCATCCCATGTGCAAAGAGCTTGGCCTGAGTCATTTATGCTTTGCTGACGACCTAATGTGCTTCTGCAAAGCTGCCCCAGAGCCTGTGAACATCATGATGAACAGCATAAACCACTTCTCACATGTCACTGGTCTATATGCAAACAAGGAAAAATCAAACATTTATGTTGCAGGGGTAAATGATCAAATGAAAAATGATTTGTTACACATCTCAGGATTTAGAGAGGGAACCCTACCCATGAAATACCTGGGTGTCCCTCTATCCCCGTCAAAATGGAGCAAAATTGATTGTGAGTGCTTGGTGGATAAGATGACTAGGAAATTGCAGATTTGGGCCTCCAGGAACCTCTCTTATGCAGGAAGAGTACAATTAATTAATTCTGTATTATTTTCCGTACATGTATACTGGTCTAGCATATTCATTATGCCTACTGGGGTACTGAAAAGTGTGGAGCAAAAATGCCGATTTTTCTTATGGGGGACAACTGAACAAAAACACAAGACAAGCTTGGTGGCATGGGACATGGTGTGCAGACCAAGGAAAAATGGTGGACTAAATGTTAAAAACTGCAATGGTTCAACATAGCTCTAAATGGTAAGCATATCTGGGACCTAGCCACAAAGAAAGATACACTGTGGGTAAGATGGATCAATGGAGTTTATCTGAAAGGTGTCAACCTTTGGAACTATGCTCCAGTCTGGGGATCTAGCTGGTACTGGAACAAGCTGAAGAAGACCAAAAGCCACTTCCAGGCACATTACACCACAAGGGGGACATGGAAGTTTGAAACTGATGGCCTATATACTGCTGCAAGTGGATACAGAATGATGCAAGGAAATATGCCAAAATACAGACATGCATATTTAATCTGGGGGAAACTATCCATGCCTAGGCAAAGCTTCTGCCTCTGGCTAGCACAAAAGGAAAGATTGTTGACCAAAGATAGACTGAAGAGAATGGGATTCTTGAATGGGGATGCAATATGCTACATGTGCAAGCTGAAGCCAGAAGACCACAACCATCTGTTCTTTAATTGCAAAGTGGCAACAACAGTCCTGGAACAGGTAAAGAATTGGCTGGGGATTTCAGCAAAATCAAAAACAATACAGGGAATGCTCAACTGGATAAGTAGGCAAAAGTGCTCGACAACAGGAAGGGAGTGTATGCATCTGGGCTAGCAGCAGCTGTGTACTGGGTCTGGAAATGCAGGAACACTCATTTTGCTGGGGGAGGCAGCATTCCAGCAGCACAAATCATGCAACAGATACAGCAAATTGTTAGAATCAAAGCCCAACAATACAGCAACAGCAAGAGAAAGATATCCAGGAGGGACAAGAGATGGGTAGATGAGATATAGAGATCCCAGAAGCACTGCAATAAGTGAGATAAGGTGCAAATTAATCAGCAATAGGGCAGCACGGAAAGGTAGAAGCAGGACTCATCAGATCCTCAGCAGAGCAGCAAGAATTCTGTAAGGCAACAGAATAAATGCAGAAAAAAGGGAGAATAGGGGAATGGGCAGAAGCAGATCTCAGCAGAAAAATCAATAAAACCCTGCAAGACATCAGAACATGCTGCAGGAATTAGCCTAGCAGACTGCAGAAGGGGAGCAGAAGCAGCACCCAGCAGAAAACCAGGGGCAGGAAGCTGGAGAAAAGCAGAGCAAAAAGAAACAGAAAAACAAAAGAAAGGAAACTAGAAGAAAATATCCTGTGCAGGAAAAAGGAAAAAGATTCCTGAAGGAATAGGCAGAAGCAGATATCATCAGGAGCTCAGCAGTGAATCAAGCAACTCAGAAAGGTAGCAGAAAAGTGCAGGAAAATACAGCAGATTTCAGCAGAGAAGCAGAAGCAGGAGAGCAGGACCCGGGGCTGTGAATAGGACAGCAGGATGTCTTGCAGCAGGAATAGGCAGCAGTGCAGGAATTCAGACAGCAGGTTCCAGCAGGTAATCAGCAGCAGGTTGATGAAGCAAGGCAGAATGAGGAATGAAACAGTTCCAAGCAGAGTTGAAAAGCTAAAAGAAGTTGTAATATTTTTAGCTATTTATGTTTTTGTATTTTGCTGTAAGTCAGAAATAATTTTTGCAAATTGTAATGTTTACAGAGATGGTGAGGAATAATTTTTGCAAATTGTAATGTCTACAGAGATGGTGAACCACTGCCTGTAGTGAGTTGCACCAGATTGAAGGGTTGTAAGGTAGTAGAGGGATGTAGCAAAAAGGAACCCTACCTAGTAGGTGGCCTTGGACCTGCATTGCCTAAGGACTGTAATCTTGTTACATTACAGTAAGCAATAATACAATTTCTGACTTGCACCAAAAAAACATTGCAATCGGAACAAATGCAGGAATAGGCAGCAGTGCAGGAATTCAGGCAGCAGGTTCCAGCAGGTAATTAGCAGCAGGTTGATGAAGCAAGGCAGAATGAGGAATGAAACAGTTCCAAGCAGAGTTGAAAAGCTAAAAGAAGTTGTAATATTTTTAGCTATTTATGTTTTTGTATTTTGCTGTAAGTCAGAAATAATTTTTGCAAATTGTAATGTTTACAGAGATGGTGAGGAATAATTTTGCAAATTGTAATGTCTACAGAGATGGTGAACCACTGCCTGTAGTGAGTTGCACCAGATTGAAGGGTTGTAAGGTAGTAGAGGGATGTAGCAAAAAGGAACCCTACCTAGTAGGTGGCCTTGGATCTGCATTGCCTAAGGACTGTAATCTTGATACATTACAGTGAGCAATAATACAATTTCTAACTTGCACCAAAAACATTGCAATCGGATTGGTATTGCAAATCGAAACTTTCTCTCTCTAAAATGCTCTCCCCTTTCTTCTCCATAGAGTTCGTTAAACTCCATTAGCAACTCTGAGTTCGATGGGGAAGAAAGTGAAATCAAAGCGAGGGAATGGAAACGATGATGAGGGTGCGGAGAAATCGACAGCTCCACCTTGCCCCACGAAGAATGTGACACAAAGAAAACGTTCGAGCCAAACTCATGAAAACCTAGGTCGTGTTATGAGAAATTTAAAGGATGAATTGGAGGACCCAGACATTATGACACCGGAAGTGCACACTGAAACTCTGCAGGAAATGGAATTAGCGCAAGAAAAAATTAATTCTTGGTTGTCGAAGATGAAGGAAAGGGCTAGAAATCAAGTCTCCGATGAAGAGCAGGTCGAAACTGCAACACAAGAAAAACAGCAACAATTTGCAGATTCAGGTAAAACATCTGCTTGGGAAAATCTCGACATTACAAAACTTAAAAATGCTGGATTTAAACTAGATTTTATAGCACCTGTAATGCTTGATGGAAAACCAGTAGGTGAAATTAACCTCAAGGACATAGAATCTGAAATTAATTATTGGAATCAATCTGTTGTTTGCTATGTTATGGGTCAAGACCACCTATCAGTGTGCTTAGTGGTTCCTTAGGAGAATTTGGTCGAAGAGGGGAATGAATAAAATAGCTATGATGAAAAATGGGCTAGTTATTGTTCGATTTGATTCAATGGAACAAAGAGATGCAGTGCTAGAGGAAGGGGTTTATCATTTTGACAATAAACCAATGATTGTTAGACCTTGGGCTGAGAATATAGACTATGCTCATGAGGAACTCACATCTGTTCCTATTTGGGTTAAATTCCCTGGTCTGAATGTCAAGTATTGGAATCCAGTAGGGCTGAGTAAAATGGCAAGCTTGGTAGGCAGACCAATGATGGCTGACAGAAACACTGAATTGAAAGTAGGGATTCAGTATGCCAGAGTTTTGATTGAAGTGGAGATAGGGGGGAAATATCCTGATAAGGTACACGACAAGAATGAAAGAGGGAACATAGTGGAACAAGAAGTTGAGTATGACTGGAAACCTGTACTGTGCAACTACTGCAAACAACATGGACACAGTGAGACTGAATGCAGGAAAAGGAAAGCAACACAGGAGCCTATGACACAGACAATGCCTGTGCAACAAATACCTGCACAGCATGCAAAGCCAAGAACATAGCAATGGCAGAATGCAGGGAGAGGCAGAGGCAGGATGGGCAATGCAGGGAGAGGGACAAGGGCTCGAAGAGGTTTCTATAGACAAATCCAACAGACTAACAATACAGCAACCCAATTACAGAATCCATTTGACATACTCCAAGATGTAGATGGGGATCAGGAGGGAAGACAGGCACAAGGGCAAGTAACAGTGCCAGGAATGCAGGAAGAACAAGTATCAGAGGAAGTACCAGTACATGGTAAGACTCCTATCTTGACTAGTAGTCATGGATAGGATGCTTATTTGGAATGTTAGAGGCCTGAATGGCCCAAACAAGCAGAGGGATGTGGCCCTCTACTATAAAAAAAATAAATGTGGATTGGTGGCTTTTCTTGAAACAAAAATTAGATTAGTTAATTTGGAAAAATGCAAAAATAGTTTCATGCCAGAGTGGGAATCATTTAGTAACCACAATGAACACAGACTTGGTAGAATATGGATTAGGTGGTTACCTAATTATTTTCATGTTGATATTATTTTTTCCTCCGTGCAAATGGTCATATGTAATGTGAGAAACAAGGAGGGGAAAAAGGATTTTGTGGTGAGTTTTGTATATGGAATGAATGAGAAAGAAGATAGGATGCAACTGTGGAAGGATATGAATGATTTTGCTACTACCTGCAACAAACCATGGATTGTTGGAGGGGATTTCAACAATGTTTTGCTTCAGTTGGCACCCCATGTGCAAGGAACTAGCTTTGAGCCACTTGTGCTTTGCTGATGATTTGATGTGTTTCTGCAAAGCAACCCCTGAATCTGTAAGTATAATGATGAATTGCATAAATTACTTTGCACAAGCTACTGGTCTGCATGCTAATAAGGAGAAATCTAACCTGTACATACCTGGTGTGGATGAGGAAACAAAAAGAGAATTGTTAGCATTATCTGGGTTCAGGGAGGGTACATTACCTATGAAGTACTTGGGAGTCCCACTTTCCCCATCTAAATGGAGCAAAATTGACTGTGAGTGCTTGGTTGATAAAATGACCAAAAAATTGCAGATATGGGCTTCTAGGAACCTATCATATGCAGGAAGAGCTCAACTCATAAATTCTGTGCTTTTCTCTATACATGTGTACTGGTCTAGCATTTTCATAATGCCTGCAGGGGTACTTAAAAGTGTAGAACAAAAATGCAGATATTTCTTATGGGGTTCCACTGAGCAGAAGCATAAAACCAACCTGGTGGCATGGGATATAGTATGCAGTCCTAGGAAAAAAGGGGGCATAAACATAAAAAATTGCAAATGGTTTAATGTGGCTCTGAATGGAAAACATATCTGGGATTTAGCCACAAAAAAAGATACTTTGTGGGTAAAATGGATAAACGGGATATATCTGAAAGGTACCAATCTCTGGGATTATGCACCAGTGTGGGGTGCCAGCTGGTACTGGACGAAACTCAACAAAATCAAGAGCTATTTCCAGGAGCATTACACAGTCAGAGGGGTCTGGAAAAGAGATGCAGATGATTGCTATACAGTTGCAAGGGGATACAGCACTTTGATGGGAGATATGCCTAAGTATAGACATGCCAACCTGATTTGGGGAGGGTAACAATGCCAAGACACAGCTTCTGCCTATGGTTGGCTCAGCAGGGAAGATTGTTAACTAAGGACAGAATGCAGAACTTGGGCTTCCTGAATGGGGATGATGTATGCAACCTGTGCAAAGCAAAACCAGAAGACCACAATCACCTTTTCTTCACATGTAACATGGCTGCAGGTGTTTTAGAGCAAGTGAGAAGCTGGCTACAGATTACATCAAGAAGAAACACAATTCAGAGCTTGCTGAACTGGATAAGTAGGCAGAAATGCTCAAACTTCAGGAAGGAAGTGTATGCAGCTGGGCTAGCAGCAGCTGTATACTGGCTGTGGAGAAGCAGGAATATTAAACATTTTGTGGGAAGCACTCTTTCTGTGATGCAGATCATGCCGCAGATCCAGCAACCAGTGAGGGTCAGAATACAACAGTGCAGCAGACTGAGAAAAATCAACAGCAAGGACAAAAAATGGTTAGAGAGAATTTAATTGCTCTTGCACCACAGTAGACTCAGGCAAAAAGGCAGGACTGCACCAGATGAGCAGCCAGCAGAGACAGCAGGACATCAGTACCTGTATAGGAATCAAGACAGCAAAGAGCAGGAGGAAGACAGCAAGTTGTAATTGCAGTAAAAAAAGGAAAATACATTAGCTCAGGAAGATTGTTATGCAAAGCAGGAGGAAAAATCCAGAAGCAGGAGGAAATACATTGAGCAAAAGGGTAATAGCAAAGCAGAAGCAGGAGGAAAAATCCAGTGGAAAAAAGGACAAGAAAACTGTAATAATTAGATTGTTATGTATTTTGTATTTTGCTGTAAGTCAGGGATGTTTTTTGTATTTTGTATCTGTTTTTTCAGATAAGGGAACCACTGCATGTAGTGAGTTACCCCTAGGAGAGTAGAATCTGTGTAACATTACAGTAAGCAATAACACATTTTCTGACTTGCACCAAAAAAAAAAAAACATTGGCATCGCGTCATTTCAAAGAGTGCATAGAAAAATGTTTCCTCACTGAAATGGGGTGGTCAGGGTGCCAGTTTACTTGGAATAATAGGCATGAAAAAGGGGGGAGAATGTATTCTAAAATTGATTGGGCATTTGTAAACAGTTTATGGCTCTAGGAATTAGATCAATCAGATCTTGTATTCCATCCAGAGGGTGTTTCAGATCATTCCCCAATCTGTCTGTCTCTCCATAGAGAATTTACAAAAAAAATTATCCCCTTTAAATACTTCAACATGTGGAGCCTCCACTCTGAATTCCAAGCTAAGGTGCAGCAAGCTTGGAATTTCAGAACACAAGGCACAAAAATGTTCAGAGTGTACCAGAAATTGAAAAAGGTGAGGAAAGTGCTGAAAAAGCTAAACAGGAATGATTTCACAGACATTCTGGCACAAGCAGATACAGCTAGGATAGCCATGACCCAAGCACAGACTGAAGCCAACAAAGAGCCATTAAATGATGCAATACAACAGACTGAATTACAGGCCAGGAAAAGAGACAATGAGGTTAATATGGCAGCTGAAAATTTCATACAGCAGAAAAGCAAGGAAAAGTGTATCCAATTGGGAGATGGAAATAATCAATTCTTCCATGCAGTTATGAAGCAAAGAAGAAATAACAACAGAATTCACTCCATTAGGACACAACAGGGGACCCTTCTGGAGGACCAAAACCTGGTCATGGAAGAATTTGTGAGATTCTGCAAGGATATGTTGGGGGTGACAGGAGCCAGAACAAGCAAAGCTGAAGACAGATACTTCCAAGCAGGTCACAGACTAGACATCCACCAACAGATGAACCTTATAGCCCCTGTGTATGCAGAAGAGGTGAAAAATGCAATGTTTGCAATTGATTGTAATAAAAGCCCGGGACCTGATGGCTTTGGTTCAGGGTTTTTCAAAGAAGCATGGCCAATTGTAGGAGATGAAGTGACTGGAGCTATAATTGATTTTTTTGACTCATCTAGAATGCTCAAGGAGGTAAATGCCACAAACCTGTGCCTTGTACAGAAGATACAAAATCCAGAAAAGGCATCTGATTTCAGACTAATAGCCTGCTGTAATACAATCTACAAGTGTATCTCCAAGATCTTGTGTGGGAGACTGGCACAAGTACTACCTGTGCTGGTGTCAGTGAACCAGGGAGCCTTTGTTGCACAGAGGTCCATTGTCAACAACATCATGATATGTCAGGACCTTATTAAGCATTATAACAGGAAACAATCATCTCCTAGGTGCTTAATGAAGATAGACATAAGGAAGGCATGTGATACAATCCACTGGGGTTTTGTGAAGGAAATGCTGCAAGGGTATGGATTCCCTGAAAAATTCAGTGGGTGGCTACTAGACTGCATCAAAATAGCAAGTTTCAGTATTAATATAAATGGGGAAACACATGGGAACTTCATTGCAAAGCGGGGCATCAGACAAGGTGACCCCATCTCCCCACTAATATTTGTACTGGTTATGGAATATTTGTCAAGGAACCTGAAAATAGCATGGATGGATAAGAGCTTCAGCTGGCACCCCATGTGCAAAGAGCTTCCACTAAGTCATTTATGTTTTGCTGATGACTTAATGTGTTTCTGTAAAGCAGACACTGCATCTGTGAGCACAATAATGAACAACATAAACCACTTCTCAAACGCAACAGGCTTGTATGCAAACAAGGAAAAATCAAACATCTACTTAGCAGGGGTGGATGTGCAAGGAAAAAATGCACTGTTACAACTCTCAGGCTTCAGGGAGGGTACTTTGCCCATGAGATACCTAGGTGTCCCACTATCCCCCTCAAAATGGAGCAAAATAGATTGTGAATGTCTGGTGGACAAAATGACAAAAAGGATGCAGATATGGGCCTCGAGGAACCTTTCATACGCAGGGAGAGTCCAACTAATAAACTCTGTACTATTCTCCATTCATGTATACTAGTCAAGTATCTTCATTTTGCCAACTGGGGTACAAAAAAGTGTTGAGCAAAAATGCAGATTTTTCTTGTGGGGGACAACTGAGCAGAAGCATAAGACAAGCTTGGTGGCCTGGGATATGGTATGCAGACCAAGAAACAATGGAGGACTTAATGTTAAGAACTGCAAATGGTTCAACATAGCTCTGAATGGCAAGCACATCTGGGATATTGCAACAAAAAAAGACACACTGTGGGTGAAGTGGATCAATGGGATTTATCTGAAAGGAGTTAACATCTGGAATTATGCTCCAGTATGGGGCACAAGCTGGTACTGAAACAAACTGAACAAGATCAAAAGTTACTTCCAGGGGCAATACACAGCAGGGGGGTATGGAAATTTGCATCTGATGGTATTTACTCTGCTGGAAGTGGATACAGAATGCTACAAGGTAACATGACAAAATGCAGGCATGCAGACTTGATATGGGGGAAGATATCCATGCCTAGACATAGTTTTTGCCTATGGCTGGCTCAAATGGATAGATTGCTAACAAAGGACAGATTACAGAGGATGGGATTTCTGAATGGGGATGCCTTATGCTATCTGTGCAAGCAGGAACCAGAGGAACACAATCACCTGTTCTTAAAATGCAAAGTGTCAACAGAAGTCCTGGAACAGATAAGGGGATGGTTGCAAATTTCAGCAAGAGCAAGTACAATTCAAGGGATGTTTAACTGGATCAGCAGACAAAAATGCTCGAGAATCAGAAAGGAAGTTTATGCATCAGGGTTAGCAGCAGCAGTATACTGGATATGGAGATGCAGAAATACTCAAATTGCTGGCAAAGGCAGCATACCAGTGCCACAGATGATACAACAGGTCCAGCAAGCAGTCAGATGCAGAATACAACAATGCTGCAACAGCAAGAGGAAGATCTCCAGCAGGGACAAGATCTGGATAGGGGGGATATAGACTGAAATTAAACTGGATCACAGCAAGGAATAGAGCAAACAGACAGATTGCACCAGACAGAAAGGCAGAAAGCAGAACTTAACAGGGTGTCATGGCATATTTGCAAGGTACTAGGAACATGTGCAGGAAAATGGAAAGAGGGAATCAGAAGCAGGTTGATGCAGCCAGACTCTAAATCAGGCAGCAGGAACCAGTAGATTGCACAGGAAAACAGTAGGATGCTGTTGCAGAAAAGAAGGCGGAATGAATCAGCTCTGGAAGACTGCACCAACAGAGGATTCAGAGTAGAGGGCAGAAGCAAAGCAGAAGCAGGAAGAAGCAGATTCAGTGGAAAACAAGGAAATTCTGTAATCAGCAGCAGGTTGATGTAGCAAGGTAGAATGAGGAATGTAACAATTCCAAGCAGAGTCGAAAAGCTAGAAGAAGTTGTAATATTTTTAGCTATATATGTTTTTGTATTTTGCTGCAAGTCAGAAATAATTTTTGCAAATTGTAATGTTTACAGAGATGGTGAGGATTAATTTTTGTAAATTGTAATGTGTACAGAGTTGGTGAATCACTGCCTGTAGTGAGTTGCACCAGATTGAAGGGTTGTAAGGTAGTAGGGGGATGTAGCAAAAAGGAACCCTACGTAGTAGGTGGCCTTGGATCTGCACTGCCTAAGGACTGTAATCTTGTGACATTACAGTGAGCAATAATACAATTTCTGACTTGCACCAAAAAAAAACATTGGCATCGCGTCAAACCGCCCTTACAAGCCTATGACGGACCCAATAACCGACCCTAGGGGCCTCTCATGTCCCCTAGGAGTCTCCCGTGCAATATGGGGTGAAAATATTAACGTCGAAAAGCTTGCGTCCGGAGGCCCAAAACACGTCCCTAGAGCATTCCGGGGGCCCGGTTTCCGTTTTCGGCCGAAATTTCTTCGGGGGCTTTATTATGGGCCTAGGGGACCCCTGGTGCCCCGGGAGGGTCATACTTATCCCCGAAATCCGATTTCACCCATGTTGCCCGTTTTCGGGCGTTAACATTGGGCATCGGACTTGCACCAATAATACAATTATCTTGTTACATTACAGAGAGCAATAATACAATTTCTGACTTGCACCAAAAAACATTGGGCATCGGGGATCTAGCTGGTACTGGAACAAGCTGAACAAGACCAAAAGCCACTTTCAGGCACAATACACTACAAGGGGGACATGGAAGCTTGAAACTGATGGCCTATATACTGCTGCAAGTGGATACAGAATGATGCAAGGAAATATGCCAAAATACAGGCATGCAGATTTAATCTGGGGGAAACTATCCATGCCTAGGCAAAGCTTCTGCCTCTGGCTAGCACAAAAGGAAAAATTGTTGACCAAAGATAGACTGAAGAGAATGGGATTCTTGAATGGGGATGCAATATGCTACATGTGCAAGCTGAAGCCTGAAGATCATAACCATCTGTTCTTTAATTGCAAAGTGGCAACAACAGTCCTGGAACAGGTAAAGACGGAATTTCAGCAAAATCAAAAACAATACAGGGAATGCTCAGCTGGATAAGTAGGCAAAAGTTATGCATCTGGGCTAGCGGCAACTGTGTACTGGGTCTGGAAATGTAGGAACACTCACTTTGCTGGGGAAGGCAGCATTCCAGCAACACAAATCATGCAACAAATACAGCAAATTGTTAGAATCAAAGCCCAACAATACAGCACCAGCAAGAAAAAGATATCCAGCAGGGAGAGGAGATGGGTAGAGGAGATATAGAAATCTCAGAAGCACTGCAATAAGTGAAATAAGGTGCAAATTAATCAGCAATAGGGCAGCACAGAAAAGTAGAAGCAGGACTCATCAATTCCTCAGCAGAGCAGCAAGAGTTCTGTAAGGCAACAGAATAAATGCATGAAAAAGGGAGAAGATTTCAAAGAGAATAGACAGAAGCAGAACTCAACAGAAAAATCAACAAACCCTGCAAGGCATCAGAACATGATGCAGGAATAGCTAGCAGACTTCAGAAGGGGAGCAGAAGCAGCACCCAGCAGAAAACCAGGGGCAGAAAAGCTGGAGAAAAACAGAACAAAAAGAAAACAGAAAAACAGAAGCATAGAAACTAGAAGAGAATAACCTGTGCAGAAAAAGGAAAAAGATTCCTGAAGAAATAGGCAGAAGCAGATAGCATCAGGAACTCAGCACTGAATCAAGCAACTCAGAAAGGTAGCAGAAAAATGCAGGAAATTACAGCAGAATTCAGCGGAGAAGCAGAAGCTGGGGAGCAGGACCCGGGACTGTGAATAGGACAGCAGGATGTCCTGCAGCAAGTAACCAGCAGGAATTCAGACAGCAGGTTTCAGCAGGTAATCAGCAGCAGGTTGATGAAGCAAGGCAGAATGAGGAATGAAACAGCTCCAAGCAGAGTAGAAAACCTAGAAGAAATTGTAATATTTCTAGCTATTTATGTTTGTGTATTTTGCTGTAAGTCAGAAATAATTTTTGCAAATTGTAATGTGAACAGAGATGGTGAGAAATAATTTTTGCAAATTATAATGTTTACAGAGATGGTGAACCACTGCCTGTAGTGAGTTGCACCAGAACGAGGGGTTGTAAGGTAGTAGAGGGATGTAGCAAAAAGGAACCCTACCTAGTAGGTGGCCTTAGATCTGCATTACCTAAGGACTGTAATCTTGTTACATTACAGTCAGCAATAATACAATTTCTGACTTGCACCAAAAAAACATTAGCATCGGGCCTTAACATTAGCATCGAGTATGCCAGAGTTTTGATTGAAGTGGAGATAGGGGGGAAATATCCTGATAAGGTACACTACAAGAATGAAAGAGGGAACATAGTGGAACAAGAAGTTGAGTATGAATGGAAACCTGTACTGTGCAACTACTGCAAACAACATGGACACAGTGAGACTGAATGCAGGAAAAAGAAAGCAACACAGGAGCCTATGACACAGACAATGCCTGTGCATCAAATACCTGCACAACAAGCAAACCCAAGAACACAGCAATGGCAGAATGTAGGGAGAGGCAGAGGCAGGATGGGCAATGCAGGGAGAGGGACAAGGGCTGGAAGAGGTTTCTATAGACAAATCCAACAGACTAACAATACAGCAATCCAATTGCAGAATCCATTTGACATACTCCAAGATGTAGATGGGGATCATGAGGGAAGACAGGCACAAGGGCAAGTAACAGTGCCAGGAATGCAGGAAGAACAAGCATCAGAGGAAGTACCAGTACATGGTAGGACTCCTATCTTGACTAGTAGTCATGGATAGGATGCTTATTTGGGATGTTAGAGGCCTGAATGACCCAGACAAGCAGAGGGATGTGGCCCTCTACTGTAAAAAAAATAAATGTGGATTGGTGGCTTTTCTTGAAACAAAAATTAGATTAGTTAATTTGGAAAAATGCAAAAATAGTTTCATGCTAGAGTGGGAATCATTTAGTAACCACAATGAACACAGACTTGGTAGAATATGGATTAGGTGGTTACCTAATTATTTTCATGTTGATATTATTTTTTCCTCTATGCAAATGGTCATATGTAATGTGAGAAACAAGGAGGGGAAAAAGGATTTTGTGGTGAGTTTTGTATATGGAATGAATGAGAAAGAAGATAGGAAGCAATTGTGGAAGGATATGAATGATTTTGCTACTACCTGCAACAAACCATGGATTGTTGGAGGGGATTTCAACAATGTTTTGCTACCTGAGAACAGACAAGGTGGTTTGCCAGTCACCTTTGCTGAAATTCAGGATTTTAAATCCTGTATAGATAGCTGTTTCTTAAATGAAATGAGATGGTCTGGATGCCCATATACCTGGAACAATAGGCATGAAGAGAGGGGAAGGGTATACTCTAAGATAGATTGGGTTTTTGTCAACAGTTTATGGATGCAGGAGTTTGACCAGTGCACCCTACAGTTCATGCCAGAGGATGTATCTGATCATACCCCTATCTACATAACCCTGCACAAAAACCTAAATATAAATAAAACCCAACTTTAAATTCTTTAATATGTGGTGCCTCCACTCTGAATTCCTAGCCTTGGTGCAGCAAGCATGGAATTGTAGAACACAAGGTACAAAAATGTTTAGGGTTTACCAAAAACTGAAAAATGTGAAACATGCATTAAAAAAGCTTAACAGAGCTGAGTTTAGTGATATTTTAGTTCAGACTGATATTGCTAGATCAGTAATGAATCAAGCACAGGAAGATGCAAACAAAGAGCCACTGAATGAGATACTGTAGAAGGGAGAAATTTAGGCTAGGAGAAGGTTCAATGACCTAAACCTGGCAGCTGAGACATTCCTACAACAAAAGAGCAAGGCTAGATGGGTGCAACTGGGAGATGGAAATAATCAGTTTTTCCATGCAATTATGAAGCAGAGAAGGCAACAAAACAGATTGCACTCCATACAGACACAAGAGGGCATCTTATTGGAGGATAAAGATTTGATTATTGAAGAATTAGTGGGGTTTTACAGGAAGATGCTGGGGGTATCAGGCACTAGAGGAACTACAGCAGAGGAGAGTTTCTTTTCAGCAGGGAAAAAACTAAATATGCAACAATAGATGAGCATCAGTGCAGCAGTGACTGCTGAGGAAGTACAGAGAGCTATGTTTGACATTGATAGGAATAAAAGCCCAGGCCCTGATGGCTTTGGCTGAGGTTTCTTCAAGGAAGCATGGAGTATTGTCGGGGAAGAAGTGACCAATGCAGTTATAGATTTTTTTGAATCCTCCAAAATGCTTAAAGAGGTGAATGCAACTAACCTTGGTCTTGTGCAGAAAATAGGGAACCCTGAAAAAGCCTCTGATTTCAGCCCTATAGCATGCTGCAACACCATATACAAATGCATTTCAAAGATCCTATGTGGGAGATTGGCAACAGTGCTACCTGACCTCATCTCTGTGAACCAGGGTGCCTTTGTGGCACAGAGGTCAATTGTGCACAACATCATGATATGTCAGGACCTAATCAAGCACTACAACAGGAAGCAATCCTCACCTAGATGCTTGATGAAGATAGACCTGAGGAAAGCTTATGATACAATACACTGGAGTTTTGTCAAGGAGATGCTGCAAGGGTATGGCTTCCCAATTAAGTTCATTGGCTGGATACTGGAATGTGTACAAACTGCAAGTTTCAGCATCAACATAAATGGAGGGGTGCATGGATTCTTTCTTGCTCAATGTGGCATCAGGCAAGGAGATCCAGTATCCCCATTAATATTTGTGCTGGTCATGGAGTATTTCTCAAGGATTCTGAAACATAAAAAATTGCAAATGGTTTAATGTGGCTCTGAATGGAAAACATATCTGGGATTTAGCCACAAAAAAAGATACTTTGTGAGTAAAATGGATAAACGGGATATATCTGAAAGGTACCAATCTCTGGGGTTATGCACTAGTGTGGGGTGCCAGCTGGTACTGGACCAAACTCAACAAAATCAAGAGCTATTTCCAGGAGCATTACACAGTCAGAGGGGTCTGGAAAAGAGATGCAGATGGTTGCTATACAGCTGCAAGGGGATACAGCACTTTGATGGGAGATATGCCTAAGTATAGACATGCCAACCTGATTTGGGGAAGGGTAACAATGCCAAGACACAGCTTCTGCCTATGGTTGGCTCAGCAGGGAAGATTGTTAACGAAGGACAGAATGCAGAACATGGGCTTCCTGAATGGGGATGATGTATGCAACCTGTGCATAGCAAAACCAGAAGACCACAATCACCTTTTCTTCACATGTAACATGGCTGCAGGTGTTTTAGAGCAAGTGAGAAGCTGGCTACAGATTACATTAAGAACAAACACAATTCAGAGCTTGCTGAACTGGATAAGTAAGCAGAAATGCTCAAACTTCAGGAAGGAAGTGTATGCAGCTGGGCTAGCAGCAGCTGTATACTGGCTGTGGAGAAGCAGGAATATTAAACATTTTGTGGGAAGCACTCTTTCTGTGATGCAGATCATGCAACAGATCCAACAACCAGTGAGGGTTAGAATACAACAGTGCAGCAGACTGAGAAAAATCAACAGCAAGGACAAAAAATGGTTAGAGAGAATTTAATTGCTCTTGCACCACAGTAGACTCAGGGAAAAAGGCAGGACTGCACCAGATGAGCAGCCAGCAGAGACAGCAGGACATCAGTACCTGTATAGGAATCAAGACAGCAAACAGCAGGAGGAAGACAGCAAGTTGTGATTGCAGGAAAAAAAGGAAAATACATTAGCTCAGGAAGATTGCCCTAGCAGAGGACATTGAGGAAAAGGGTAATAAGAAAGCAGAAGCAGGAGGAAAAATCCAGTGGAAAAAAGGACAAGAAAACTGTAATAGTTAGATTGTTATGTATTTTGTATTTTGCTATAAGTCAGGGATGTTTTTTGTATTTTGTATCTGTTTTTTCAGATAAGGGAACCACTGCATGTAGTGAGTTACCCCTAGGAGAGTAGGGTTGTAAGGAACAATAGAGAGGAAGAGGAACCCTACCTAGTAGGTGGCCTTGGAATTGCATTACCTATGGACTGTAATCTGTGTAACATTACAGTAAGCAATAACACATTTTCTGACTTGCACCAAAAAAAAAAAACATTAGCATCGAAACTTTTGGCTTTGGCATCACTTTTGGCTTCGCATTGGCATCGAAACTTTCTCTCTCTAAAATGCTCTCCCCTTTCTTCTCCATAGAGTTCGTTAAACTCCATTAGCAACTCTGAGTTCGATGGGGAAGAAAGAGAAATCAAAGCGAGGGAATCGAAACGATGATGAGGGTGCGGAGAAATCGACAGCTCCACCTTGTCCCACGAAGAATGTGACACAAAGAAAACGTTCGAGCCAAACTCATGAAAACCTAGGTCGTGTTATGAGAAATTTAACGGATGAATTGGAGGACCCAGACATCATGACACCGGAAGTGCACACTGAAACTCTGCAGGAAATGGAATTAGCGCAAGAAAAAATTAATTCTTGGTTGTCGAAGATGAAGAAAAGGGCTAGAAATCAAGTCTCCGATGAAGAGCAGGTCGAAACTGCAACACAAGAAAAACAGCAACAATTTGCAGATTCAGGTAAAACATCTGCTTGGGAAAAATTCGACATTACAAAACTTAAAAATGCTGGATTTAAACTAGATTTTATAGCACCTGTAATGCTTGATGGAAAACCAGTAGGTGAAATTAACCTCATGGACATAGAATATGAAATTAATTATTGGAATCAATCTGTTGTTTGCTATGTTATGGGGTCAAGACCAGCTATCAGTGTGCTTAGTGGATTCCTTAGGAGAATTTGGTCGAAGAGGGGAATGAATAAAATAGCTATGATGAAAAATGGGCTAGTTATTGTTCGATTTGATTCAATGGAACAAAGAGATGCAGTGCTAGAGGAAGGGGTTTATCATTTTGACAATAAACCAATGATTGTTAGACCTTGGGCTGAGAATATAGACTACGCTCATGAGGAACTCACATCTGTTCCTATTTGGGTTAAATTCCCTGGTCTGAATGTCAAGTATTGGAATGCAGTAGGGCTGAGTAAAATGGCAAGCTTGGTAGGCAGACCAATGATGGCTGACAGAAACACTGAACTGAAAGTAGGGATTCAGTATGCCAGAGTTTTGATTGAAGTGGAGATAGGGGGGAAATATCCTGATAAGGTACACTACAAGAATGAAAGAGGGAACATAGTGGAACAAGAAGTTGAGTATGACTGGAAACCTGTACTATGCAACTACTGCAAACAACATGGACACAGTGAGACTGAATGCAGGAAAAAGAAAGCAACATAGGAGCCTATGACACAGACAATGCCTGTGCAACAAATACCTGTACAGCAAGCAAACCCAAGAACACAACAATGGCAGAATGCAGGGAGAGGCAGAGGCAGGATGGGCAATGCAGGGAGAGGGACAAGGGCTGGAAGAGGTTTCTATAGACAAATCCAACAGACTAACAATACAGCAACCCAATTACAGAATCCATTTGACATACTCCAAGATGTAGATGGGGATCAGGAGGGAAGACAGGCACAAGGGCAAGTAACAGTGCCAGGAATGCAGGAAGAACAAGCATCAGAGGAAGTACCAGTACATGGTAAGACTCCTATCTTGACTAGTAGTCATGGATAGGATGCTTATTTGGAATGTTAGAGGCCTGAATGGCCCAAACAAGCAGAGGGATGTGGCCCTCTACTGTAAAAAAAATAAATGTGGATTGGTGGCTTTTCTTGAAACAAAAATTACATTAGTTAATTTGGAAAAATGCAAAAATAGTTTCATGCCAGAGTGGGAATCATTTAGTAACCACAATGAACACAGACTTGGTAGAATATGGATTAGGTGGTTACCTAATTATTTTCATGTTGATATTATTTTTTCCTCTGTGCAAATAGTCATATGTAATGTGAGAAACAAGGAGGGGAAAAAGGATTTTGTGGTGAGTTTTGTATATGGAATGAATGAGAAAGAAGATAGGAAGCAACTGTGGAAGGATATGAATGATTTTGCTACTACCTGCAACAAACCATGGATTGTTGGAGGGGATTTCAACAATGTCTTGCTACCTGAGAACAGACAAGGTGGTTTGCCAGTCACCTTTCCTGAAATTCAGGATTTTAAATCCTGTATAGATAGCTGTTTCTTAAATGAAATGAGTTGGTCTGGATGCCCATATACCTGGAACAATAGGCATGAAGAGAGGGGAAGGGTATACTCTAAGATAGATTGGGTTTTTGTCAACAGCTTATGGATGCAGGAGTTTGACCAGTGCACCCTACAGTTCATGCCAGAGGATGTATCTGATCATACCCCTATCTACATAACCCTGCACAAAAACCTAAATATAAATAAAACCCCCTTTAAATTCATTAATATGTGGTGCCTCCACTCTGAATTCCTAGCCTTGGTGCAGCAAGCATGGAATTGTAGAACACAAGGTACAAAAATGTTTAGGGTTTACCAAAAACTGAAAAATGTGAAACATGCATTAAAAAAGCTTAATAGAGCTGAGTTTAGTGATATTTTAGTTCAGACTGATATTGCTAGATCAGTAATGAATCAAGCACAGGAAGATGCAAACAAAGAGCCACTAAATGAGATACTGCAGATGGGAGAAATTCAGGCTAGGAGAAGGTTCAAGGACCTAAACCTGGCAGCTGAGACATTCCTACAACAAAAGAGCAAGGCTAGATGGGTGCAACTGGGAGATGGAAATAATCAGTTTTTCCATGCAATTATGAAACAGAGAAGGCAACAAAACAGATTGCACTCCATACAGACACAAGAGGGCATCTTATTGGAGGATAAATGTTTGATTATTGAAGAATTTGTGGGGTTTTACAGGAAGATGCTGGGGGTATCAAGCACCAGAGGCACTACAGCAGAGGAGAGTTTCTTTTCAGTAGGGAAAAAACTAAATATGCAACAACAGATGAGCATCAGTGCAGCAGTGACTGCTGAGGAAGTACAGAGAGCTATGTTTAACATTGATAGGAATAAAAGCCCAGGCCCTGATGGCTTTGGCTCAGGTTTCTTCAAGGAAGCATGGAGTATTGTCGGGGAAGAAGTGACCAATGCAATTATAGATTTTTTTGAATCCTCTAAAATGCTTAAAGAGGTGAATGCAACTAACCTTTGTCTTGTGCAGAAAATAGGGAACCCTGAAAAAGCCTCTGATTTCAGACCTATAGCATGCTGCAACACCATATACAAATGCATTTCAAAGATCCTATGTGGGAGATTGGCAACAGTGCTACCTGACCTCATCTCTGTGAACCAGGGTGCCTTTGTGGCACAGAGGTCAATTGTGCACAACATCATGATATGTCAGGACCTAATCAAGCACTACAACAGGAAGCAATCCTCACCTAGATGCTTGATGAAGATAGACCTGAGGAAAGCTTATGATACAATACACTGGAGTTTTGTCAAGGAGATGCTGCAAGGGTATGGCTTCCCAATTAAGTTCATTGGCTGGATACTGGAATGTATACAAACTGCAAGTTTCAGCATCAACATAAATGGAGGGGTGCATGGATTCTTTCTTGCTCAACGTGGCATCAGGCAAGGAGATCCAGTATCCCCATTGATATTTGTGCTGGTCATGGAGTATTTCTCAAGGATTCTGAAACTAGCATGTATGGACAAAAGCTTCAGTTGGCACCCCATGTGCAAGGAACTAGCTTTGAGCCACTTGTGCTTTGCTGATGATTTGATGTGTTTCTGCAAAGCAACCCCTGAATCTGTAAGTATAATGATGAATTGCATAAATTACTTTGCACAAGCTACTGGTCTGCATGCTAATAAGGAGAAATCTAACCTGTACATACCTGGTGTGGATGAGGAAACAAAAAGAGAATTGTTAGCATTATCTGGGTTCAGGGAGGGTACATTACCTATGAAGTACTTGGGAGTCCCACTTTCCCCATCTAAATGGAGCAAAATTGACTGTGAGTGCTTGGTTGATAAAATGACCAAAAAATTGCTGATATGGGCTTCTAGGAACCTATCATATGCAGGAAGAGCTCAACTCATAAATTCTGTGCTTTTCTCTATACATGTGTACTGGTCTAGCATTTTCATAATGCCTGCAGGGGTACTTAAAAGTGTAGAACAAAAATGCAGATATTTCTTATGGGGTTCCACTGAGCAGAAGCATAAAACCAACCTGGTGGCATGGGATATAGTATGCAGACCTAGGAAAAATGGGGGCATAAACATAAAAAAATGCAAATGGTTTAATGTGGCTCTGAATGGAAAACATATCTGGGATTTAGCAACAAAAAACGATACTTTGTGGGTAAAATGGATAAACGGGATATATCTGAAAGGTACCAATCTCTGGGATTATGCACCAGTGTGGGGTGCCAGCTGGTACTAGACCAAACTCAACAAAATCAAGAGCTATTTCCAGGAGCATTACACAGTCAGAGGGGTCTGGAAAAGAGATGCAGATGGTTGCTATACAGCTGCAAGGGGATACAGCACTTTGATGGGAGATATGCCTAAGTATAGACATGCCAACCTGATTTGGGGAAGGGTAACAATGCCAAGACACAGCTTCTGCCTATGGTTGGCTCAGCAGGGAAGATTGTTAACTAAGGACAGAATGCAGAACATGGGCTTCCTGAATGGGGATGAAGTATGCAACCTGTGCAAAGCAAAACCAGAAGACCACAATCGCCTTTTCTTCACATGTAACATGGCTGCAGGTGTTTTAGAGCAAGTGAGAAGCTGGCTACAGATTACATCAAGAACAAACACAATTCAGAGCTTGCTGAACTGGATAAGTAGGCAGAAATGCTCAAACTTCAGGAAGGAAGTGTATGCAGCTGGGCTAGCAACAGCTGTATACTAGCTGTGGAGAAGCAGGAATATTAAACATTTTGTGGGAAGCACTCTTTCTGTGATGCAGATCATGCAGCAGATCCAGCAACCAGTGAGGGTTAGAATACAACAGTGCAGCAGACTGAGAAAAATCAACAGCAAGGACAAAAAATGGTTAGAGAGAATTTAATTGCTCTTGCACCACAGTAGACTTAGGCAAAAAGGCAGGACTGCACCAGATGAGCAGCCAGCAGAGACAGCAGGACATCAATACCTGTATAGGAATCAAGATAGCAAACAGCAGAAGGAAGACAGCAAGTTGTGATTGCAGAAAAAAAAGGAAAATACATTAGCTCAGGAAGATTGCCCTAGCAGAGGACATTGAGGAAAAAGGTAATAGCAAAGCAGAAGCAGGAGGAAAAATCCAGTGGAAAAAAGGACAAGAAAACAGTAATAATTAGATTGTTATGTATTTTGTATTTTGCTGTAAGTCAGGGATGTTTTTTGTATTTTGTATCTGTTTTCTTCAGATAAGGGAACCACTGCATGTAGTGAGTTACCCCTAGGAGAGTAGGGTTGTAAGGAACAAAGGGATGCAGAGGAAGAGGAACCCTACCTAGTAGGTGGCCTTGGAATTGCATTACCTATGGACTGTAATCTGTGTAACATTACAGTAAGCAATAACACATTTTCTGACTTGCACCAAAAAAAAAAAAAAAAAAAAAAAAAAACATTAGCATCGCGTCAAACCGCCCTTACAAGCCTATCAGGGACCCAATAACCTACCCTTGGGGCCTCCCATGTCCCCTAGGGGTCTCCCGTGCGATATGGGGCAAAAATATTAACGTTGAAAAGTTTGCGTCCGGAGGGCCAGAACACGTCCCCTAGAGCATTCCTGGGGCCCGGTTTCCATTTTCGTCCGAAATTGTGTAGGAGGCTCTATTATTGCCCTAGAGGATCCCCGGTGCCCCGAAAAGGTCACCTTCATCCCCGAACTCCGATATCACCCATGTCGCCGATTTTCGGACCTTAACATTGGCATCGCGTCAAACCGCCCTTACAAGCCTATCTTTTACACTTAAAAAATCTTGTGTAGGCGAACATAGAATTTCTAGGTTGAGAACTGTAGTGTAGTTAAATGTGGAAAAATCAATTTGCGTGAAACCGTTTTTCTGGTTAATTTGTAAATTCCCGTAGGATTCTGTTATTATACGCATGTGAAGAATGAATTTGTGTGAAATTCATCTTTAATTTGTGGAAAATAAATTTGCATGAAGTTTATTCTCGCTGCAATTATATGTTTCTGTGAAGAATAAATTTAAATGAAGTTTACTTTTGTTCTGGCGGTAAATGATTTTTTTCCGAGTATATTTGTGGAATATGAACTTGTGTGAAATTTACTCCCTTTAAAATTTACTCATGTCATATTGGTTTAGCCAAAATGCTAAATTTTACGATTTGTAAAAATTTAGGACTAAACCGGAGACTGGTAGTTGTTACTAGGATCACCTAGCTAATTGTCTTTGCAATTATTTGTGCCTTTTTAGGATGTCGACACGGCCATGCTGGGTTACGGTAGCCTCTCAGGCATCAAGAAAGCCCGTAGGTACGTGACTCCTTCGGTGGACGCCATTGTGGTAAGTTGTGGCTTCGGTCATTTTATAGAGTCTATGGCTTCTGTCGAGCGCTCCGATCGCCTATTGGTTAGAGGCCTTGCGGAGCGGTACTGGGATACTACCAGTACCTTTCATTTTCCTATGGGTGAGATCATGATCACCCCTTTCGAGTTCAGTCTCATTTCCGGGCTCCCTTACACCGGTATTCCTGTTAATTATGGAGATGTGAGCATGGAGGCTATGGTGGAGATGTTTGGTATTTTTGGGACTAGCTGGGATGGTAGGGAGTATGGTTGGACCGACGTCATGGTCTTTTTGTGCCTAATCCATGTACTTTGCATGTCTTAGATTTGGTTTTATGAGCATTTCGCCGACCTTGCCCCTCTTCTCGAGACAGGGGATTTGTCTTTTCCAGCGATGCAGATCTGGAAGGGACAG
This sequence comes from Tetragonia tetragonoides, assembly GCA_038025085.1. Lineage (NCBI taxonomy): Eukaryota > Viridiplantae > Streptophyta > Magnoliopsida > Caryophyllales > Aizoaceae > Tetragonia > Tetragonia tetragonoides. The sequence goes on from CM076149.1 coordinate 25,243,582, forward strand.
GCTTCTTGCCCATTTACTACACTGCACGCCCTTAGAGAGGCGATATATCCCTTGACTGCTCAGGATGTAAGAAACTTTCCTTTGTGCTTCTTTGGTTCTTTTATCCTTTCGTATGCTTATTTTTACTTTTGCAGGTCGACTGGTTCCCCTGGATGGATTATCTTCCGGGCCTCTCAAATAGATTCTTGGGTGCTCGGGTGTATGACCAGAGGAGGATCCTTATTGAGGGTCCTTTTGGTTTTGTGTGGTTCTTGGGGGAGAGACTGATTAGGCAGGATTATCTTCCGGGCCTCTCAAGTAGTAATGCTTGATTTGAACTTTTAGTAGCGTTTCTGACCTTGCGTCTATTTTCCCAGCCTGTTCCTATGGTGAGGCCTCCTAGACCTTCAGTTGTTCGTACTCCGGAGTTGGTGTCTACACCACAGCGTCCTCCTCCCAGACAGGAAAGTGTGGAGGTGCGTCAGGGGACGCCTCGGGCTAGAGTGGATGCGGGGAGCTCGCCCAAGTGCCTTCTCTTCCACAGTGGCCTGCACCGCCTCCCTATATGGGGTATCCGGGCTATCATATGCCCATGTATCCTCCACTCCCTTCGAGGGGTTCTTGGAGTCAGGAGAGTACGGGGTACGGCGGTTATCCCGGCATGTCGGAGCCACCTCGTCATTGATTGGATCCCGCTTACTTAGTGAGTTCATTATTCGGTTTCGACCCTAGAGCTTGGGCGATGTCTCAGCCTGGTCCTTCAGGTGCTTCACCATCGAATGGACCCAGAGAGTCGTCTCAGGCGGGTCCGAGTACTGGCGAAGATGGCCAGTGATATTTATTGTAGTGCATTTCGAACTTTCGGGCTTGTATTAAACCTGCTACAAATTATTGCATTTTTATTCACGCACAAACATATCACACAAATGCTCATATGTGAACTTCAATCAATTATTTTCTAAATGGGAAATCACAAATCATGACATTCGGGAATTTAGGATTCCCGAGAATTTAGCACATTTTGGGGTACCCCTTCCCCTAAAATAAAAATAAAGTAAAGAAAAGTAAAAATGGATAAAAGATAATTAAGGGGGGAAAATATTAATAAAGGAAATCAGAAAATAAATGGAATAAAAGTGGAACTTCATAGTCAAAATAAAAAGAAGGAAAAAAAATAAAGAGAGAATAAATAGAAAAGTGGCAAGAGCCACAATTAAGGTAAGGAGAATACAAAGGCTCCTAGCGGCTGTAGCGTGGACAAGGGGCTATGGCGCTTAGCTTGCGGGTTGGCCGCTTATCCTAGCGGTAAAGCCACTTGCTGGAGAGGCTTGGCCGGTGGTCCTAGCAGCTTAGCCGCTTGGACCAGTTCCAAGGCTGCGTGGCCCCTTTTTCATCGGTTGTCTTAATTTCCATAAATTTTCGACGAGAATCAAACCGTAGCCTCTAAATAGTTGGGTTCCTTTCCCTTCCCTTCTCACCACTTACTTCAAGCCCCTTGAGAGAAAAATCCTTAATCTTAACAATGGTGAAGTTTGATGATGTTTTTGATGCTTGGCGAGCTTCCATGACTCTAGTGGAGAGGTTAGAGCTCACCCCTTTTCACCTCAGTGCTTTCTTTTACCTTAAACAAGTCAAGATTCTTTGGGACTTCCTTCATGCTTCGGTCGAGTTTTGGGACCCAAAATTCCATGTCTTCCGTTTCGGTGCTCAGGAGATGTGCCCTTTGGTAGAGGAGTTCTCCGACATAATCGGCTTTCCAACCGAAAGTCCTCCTATCGTTCCCTACTTGGGGAATGCTTTTGTGGGTAATTTCCAAAGGTACCTTGGATTGTCTCCCCGTCAAGCGGGTCAAGTGCTTCATGGTGAGGATGTCGACCATGCCAAGCTTGTGACTTTCTTCATTTCCAAGGCCCAAGGTGCGATGGACATGAGGTACAAGAAGCGTGCCTTTGTATTTTGCCTCCTCCATCGTTATTTGTTTGTTGGTGGTAGTGAAGATGCTCTTATTCCCTCCGAAAAGAAGCTTACCATCAATAGGGGCAAAGCTTGCCTTCTTAGGGTGACCGAACAAATACAATGGGATAGCTCTCCTATGCACTTGGTTGTGGGAGAGACAATCCTTGCTTTGGACAGGCTCAAGAGCAATCCTCAAGAGTCCTTCACCGGGAGCCCTTTACTCCTTCAAGTAAGTATTGTGATAGAGTCTTAGTCTTTGTTTTTGGGTAGATATGGCTCCAAGAGAGGCTTCACTTGCTTGAGGCTCCCATAGATACTAGGAAGTTCCTCCCTAAACACTTTCCGGCAAGGCGTCGAAAGTTCTCCGAGTCCTCTCGGGAGCAGTGGATAGACTATCTCTATTCCCACATTCAACCGGCTTGGTTGATCCCGTGGTGGCGTACCACCAAGATCATAGGGTGTAGCGAGAACGTGTCTTTTACTAGGATTATTGGTTTGTATACCTTGACGTTCTTCTTGTCGAATCGCCTCCTCCGCCAATATGGCTTAAGGCAAAGGATTCTGAATGTGAGTTGTGAACTTCCTTGTCAGAGGCCCTTAACATCCTCCTTGGTGTCTAATTGGGAACGGCACTGGAACCGGTGCCAAGTGTGGACTAAACCGGTCTACTTGCACTCAAACGTGTTGTCTAGCTTTTATGAGGAGGGGATTTGGAGTGGTGACCATCAAGTCAACCAAAGGCTCCTAGAGGAGGAAAAGGAGTTGTTCAAGGCCCGCAAATATTATGAGCCAAACGGTATAAGGATCACTCCAATTTATAGGCCCGCTAAACCTTCCAAGACCCAAACTAAGGGTAAGGGAAAAGGTAAGGCAAATGCCCAACCCAAGAAAAGGAAGAATTCGTCCCATTCGGCCAAGCAAGTAATTCCAGATAGGCCCTATGATCACGAGGCCTCTTCTAGCTATGCTAGGGAACGGTGGGCTCCAAAAGAACGAATGGAACTTGATGAGCCTAGCGAACCCGTCCAAGAGCCCGAAGTCGAAGACAAAGAGGAGTAGTCCACCTCTAATTGTCTAGCAAGTCTTGTCTTTTGCTTAGTAGTATAATTCAAATAACGGGTTTGCATGCCCAAGTAGATGTAGTTTCCAATTGCTTTTTTATTGTTATTATGTTTTTTTTATTATATTTTTTGCACTTTATATTTTTTTTTATATTAGAGCATGTAATGGAATTTTAGCCATATTAATGAAAGACTTGCTTATTTTTGCATTAGTCGAATGGATCAAAACTCCCTTTAGAGATTTATTTTGTTAAAGTGGCCGGGCCCAAGCTATATGGGTTACCTACATATCCATGCGGAATCAGGGCAATGTAGTTCGTAAAACCAAATCTCGTTTTTTTTTTTTTCCGGTCGTGGGTCCTACATGGACGGGTTGACCGATTTTGACTTGGATTTGGTGCCTTAGTGGGCTCTCTCAAAGATTTAACATTTATGCATAGAATCGCTTAAGTTGATCCATATTTGTGAGTTGGGTGAACTCGTTGCCGTCTAAGTCCATTAGCTTTACCGCTCCACCGAATAGTATTGTCTTGATAAGGTATGGGCCGGCCCAATTAGGCTTGAACTTTCCCCGAGGATTAGCGACAATCGGTCTCACCTCTTTTAGGACTAAGTCTCCTTCTTTTAGTCCTGTAGCCTTGAATCGTTGATCAAAATGCCTTGCCATCCTTTCTTGGTAGACATGACCATAATGTAGGGCATTTAGTCGTCTTTCATCCAACAAGATTAATTGGTCATACCGGGCTTGGACCCACTCTACTTCGGGTAATTCACTTTCCAAAGCTATCCTTAAGGAGGGAATTTCTACCTCGACTGGGAGTACCGCCTCCATTCCATATACTAAAGAATAAGGTGTTTCTCCCGTTGAGGATCGAATGGTAGTTCTATATCCCCATAAGGCGAATTGTAGCTTATCGGGTCAATCTTCGTAGTTTTCCGTCATCTTTGCTATCATTTGCTTCACGTTTTTGTTTGCGGATTCTACGGCTCCGTTTGTTTGTGGCCTGTAAGGTGAAGATTGTCGATGTTGGATTTTAAACTTAGTGAAAAGCTCAGCAACATCTTTTTTGAATTGGGACCCATGATCACTTATGATTTCGTGGGGTACCCCATATCTGGTAATGATGTTGTCGTGTATGAACCTCGCCACGTGTTTGGACGCTATCCTTGTGTAGGAACGGGCTTCAACCCATTTGGTAAAGTAGTCTATCGTGACTAATATGTATTCATGGCCTCCTTTCCCTGTAGGGGTGATCTTTCCAATGATGTCAATGCCCCATGCAGAGAACAACCATGGCGATGTGAATGTATGTAAAGGGGTAGGTGGTCTATGTTGTAAATTAGTGTGAAATTGGCAGCGTGTGCATTTCCTCACATATTCGATGCAATCTCTTTCCATTATAGTCCAATAGTATCCTTGCCTCAGGATTTTCTTGACTATGGTGGGTCCATTCATATGAGGACCACATGCGCCATTATGTATATCACTCATGACTTTGATAACTTCGCGTTCTTTTAAGCACAGAAGACTTAACCCTTGTGGTGTCTTTTTATAAAGTTTACCTTGCACATGTATGTATTGTGCGGCTAGTCTTCTTAAGGCTCTTTGTGCCCTAGGTATGGAATGTGGAGGATAAACGCCTTTGGCGAGTAAACTGAGAATATCGGTAAACCATTCCTCCTCTTCTTCCTCATTGAGGTATACTTCAAGTGCATTACAAAATGCGGGCTCAGTGCGCCTTTGAATGTGGATGGGCATGGAGATTACATCATCTAGGATATTTATCATAGAAGCCATCTTTGCTAAGGCATCTGCGAACTGGTTATCGTCTCTAGGAAGGTATGTGAAACGGACACAAGTGAAATATTTGGCTATCTTTTCAAGATATTCCTAGTAAGGTGCCAGGGATTCGCTTTTCACTTTCCATTTTTTGGAAACTTGGTTTATGATAAGAGTTGAATCTCCATATACCTTTAAATCCTTAATTTGTAGTTCTATTGCCGTTTCTAGGCCAATGATGCATGCTTCATATTCTGCGTCGTTGTTGGTTCCCTCATGATCTAACTACACGGCTATGGGAGGATGTGCGCCTTCGGGGCTGACGAATAATACTCCTACGCCATAACCTTTTTGGTTTGATGCTCTGTCAAAGTATAATTGATTGCCAAGTATTTTCTTCGACACTCATTATTCCCTCATCTGAAAGTCATGCGCGACATCTTTGCTAGTAACTGGGTTTTTCAGTAAGATGTTCAGAAATGGCATGTCCTTTGATCGCCTTTTGCTGTTCAAAAGTTAGATCGAATTCTGAAAGCATGACGGTCAATCTTGCAATTCTTCCGCTAAGGATGGGTTCATCCTTGACTTTATATGAACGGAATGTTGTAGCATATAGTGTCGGAGCTTCTTGGTTGCGGTGACCAATGCGAGACACGTTTTCTCTAGGGTCGAGTATCGTGTTTCGCATTCTAGGAATTTCTTGCTAAGGTAGTATATTGTCTTTTCGTCATTCTCCACCTTTTGGGCCAACATAGCGCCCATGGCGGTTTTTGTGACTGTTAGGTATAGCATAAGTGGTTTTCCCGGAATGGGCGGAACCAGTACGGGTGGTTTTGCTAAGTACTCCTTAATCTTATCGAAGGGTTATTGGCATTGATCATCCCATGTAGATTTAGTGTCCTTTTTGAGCTTCTTGAAGATGCGCTAGCATGTAATAGTCAATTTGGATATGAATCGACTTATATATTGGAGACGTCCTAGGAATCCTCTTATCTCCTTTTCATTTCTGGGAGATGGCATATCCCTTATGGCTTTGATTTTGGTAGGATGGATTTCAATACCTCCTGTGCTTATGACGAATCCTAAGAGCTTGCCCGAAGTTACTCCAAACGCGCACTTTTGGGGATTCAATCTCATGTTATAATTCCGAAGCCTGTCAAAGAATTTCCTTAGAGAGGGTATATGCCCTTCGCTCCCCTTTGACTTAATTATCATATCGTCCACGTATACCTCGGCTTCCTTGTGTTTCATGTCATGTACAAGAGAAGTTGCAGTTCTTTGGTATGTTGCTCCCGTGTTTTTCAACCCAAAAGGCATGACGGTATAACAATAGGTCCCCTATTGGGTAATGAAAGTGGTCTTCTCCATATCTTCTTCGGCCATTTGTATTTGGTTATACCCTGCATAGCCATCCATGAATGATAAGAGGGCATGTCCTGCGGTATTATCCACCAATACATCTATAAGTGGAAAGGGGAAGTCGTCCTTTGGACTTGCCTTGTTCAGATCTCTCAAGTCAAGACACATCCTTACTTTGCCATCCTTTTTTGGAACGGGCACTATGTTAGCAACCCATTCTGGATATTGAGCAACATTGATGAAACCTGCTGCGACCTGTTTTTGTACCTCTTCTTTGATCTTCAGCGCCCACTCAGGCTTCATTCTCCGAAGTTTCTACTTTACTGGCTTCCAATCCGGATTGAGCGGTATTGTATGTTGTGCTATTTCACGACTTATTCCCGGCATATATTTGTAGGACCAAGCGAAAACGTTTATGTATTCTTTTAAGAGATTTATAAAGCTTTCTCGCTCTATGGGGGTTAGCGATAAGCCAATGCGCATTTGGCGCAGCTCTTAATCGTTTGTAAGATTGATTAATTCTATTTATTCCACAATTGAAGTCTTTTGTTCATTCTCTAATAGTGCTTAGTTACTTCTTTGGGATATTCTTGTTCATCTTTTGAATTATTAGCTACTAAGTAATCCAAGAAGTAAGCAGAATAAGTAATTATTTCATTGATAGGGGAAACATCAACTGAGCCATTACTATTGGCTTTAAAATCTTTCGACTTGCAAGTAGAATTAAACATAGATTTGGGTTGACCACCCGACTTTACTATATTAGACTCGTCTTTGGAGTCAGACTCAGTCAGGCTTGGATTCTTCGGAGATCGTGATCTTGATCTTCTTCCCATTGGCTCCCGTCCAGCTTATAGTATGCTTCTGCTTTGTGAGTTGACCCTCGTTTGGAGTGATCATCTTAGTTGGGTCAAAGTTTGCATCCTGAATTGCATTATTGACATTGTGGAGCTCTTCGTCTTTTGGATGGCGATGCTCTTGTCCAAATAATAGACCCAAAGCATTGTTGGGTGTGTCCTCTACCCAATCTAAGTTCAACCTCCTTCTTACAGGCAAAGGAGGAATGAAGGTGACCCTTCCTTTGTTAGGAGTGTTGGACAAGGCCTTATATCATGCGAACGACCCCCTCGTTGACGAGGTCTTGTATCTTGCGTTCCAGGTGTACACATTCGTCCGTGTGATGTCCCCTTCCTTGATGATAGATGCAAACAGTAGTATGATCCCAACCTTTACCCCTATTTCCGGGATCTGGATCGGGTGTGGGCCCGATGGGTCCTAGAATACTCTTCCAAAACAGGTCCTGAAAGATTTGCGTTGGGGTTGAAAGGATGGGGATATATGCCCTCCTTGGCATTCGGTTATGGCACTCCTTATCAGGACTAACGGTGTTTTTGTAGTTACATGGTTGAACCTCTATGAGATCTTGGATTCTGTGTTTCAACGTCCAACATTCTTCAGTGTCGTGGCATCTTCCCGTGTGGTAATTGCAAAACTTACGTGGGTGCCAAGAGATCCCTGGAGAGACAGGATCAGGGGTTGGCCCCCGTGGCCCTATGATTCCAATACTTATGAGTATCTCAAGAGTATGATCGAGATGGAAAGGTAGCGAAGAGAAGTTTCCTTTGGTCATATCCCTCATGGATGGGATGTGACTAAGTGGGGTACTCACGCTTTGGCGGAGGATAGATGCGTAATGCGCTTTTGCGTCTGCTCTTTCTTTTCTCTTCATTTCGATGTTGGTTACCTCTTCGTCTATTTGTTTTAGACCAACAGTGATTTCCTTGACCAACTCCTCCAATGATTTCTTGGGGGTGCTGTTGGTTGTGTGAAGGTCATCTTTCTCATCACTATCCCAAACTCCGGCCAACTCTAGATGGAGGGAGTCAATCTTAAATGGTGGGATACTATGTCCAATTGGCACAATCAGACGAGGAGGGTCCTTCTCTTCTTTTTCATTTGTAATGACGAAAACTGCGCCTAGAGGATTGGTGTTGTTATTTGGAGTGGGAACATTCTTTGCCTTGGGAATAGTCCCATTGTCAAAAAGGTCTTGGATTTTATTCTTGAGTGTCCAACACTTCTCGGTGTTATGTCCTTTTCCTCTATGGAATTTGCAATAAAGATTAGGGTTCCAAGCCGGGTTCCTCTTTTCGACGTCGGGATCCGGAGTGGGGCCCACGACATTGAGGTAGTCGTTCATGACAAGCTTTTCCAAAGCTTTAGCATAGGTCATACCCAATGGGGTGTATTGCCTTTGTGGTTTGTCGTAGACAGCACTGATTTCATTAACCTTGTAGGAAGAGTTTCCCGGATTGGGGTTCTTCTTGTAGCTTGAGTTATAAGCACCTTTGTTGTAGACGTCCTTGTTTTTCTCCTTGTTGAGTGCTTGATCATCCTCTATGACCAATCCCACACTATTGAGTTGTGCGTATGAAGTAATTGCTTGGTATCTGAGAGGATTCAAGTAAGGAGGTTGTAGGTTCCTGATGAGTTTCTGAATTTGCTCTTCCTCGGATGGACGGTCGAGCATTTCGGCCACTTTAGTTCTCCATTTTTTGACAAAATCAATGAAGTTTTCATTTTCACCTTGCTTGATTGCTTCCAATTCTCTCATGGTGGTTGGTTGGATGACATTGTCGGCATACCTAGTGAGGAATAAAATGGACACTTCTTTCCATTCCTGAACCTGATTGGGGTCGAGCTTGAAAAACCATGCCCTAATAGTGGGGTCCAAAGTTTGTGAGAAAAGATGAATATAGAGGTCAGGATCTACTCCTCTTAGGCCCATTGCAGTGGTGAAAGCCCTTATGTGATCTTTTGGATCATCAGTCCCTTTGAAAATGGGGACTTCGGGCATAGAGAACTTTTGTGGGAGCTTCCCCTTGATGTGAGAGGAGTATCCTTCAGCATTGATCATGTAGTCATTTATGATCTTGTTTTGAGTTAGAGCTAACTCAAGGTTCTTAATTTGGGCACTTAGCTCTTCTACCTTGTCATCTCGAGGTGGAGGATCATCCTAGTTAAGAGGGTCAGCTTCTTTGACCTTTCTCTCTATCCATGTCACACGGTTTCCCATAGTTTCCAACATTTTCATCATTTCACTCAACATCTCATCAGTAGTCTTAGGTGGTGAAGGGGACATATCATCTTCGCCCATTTCAGTCAACTTAGAACAAGATGGTCGATACGGAGGGGGAGTAACAAATATTGCGTCAGGCCTAGCTTTGCTCGAAGGGGGATACTCCAATACGAGCTTCCTAACCAGACGTCGATTACTAAGATCGCGTTCCTAACTTTTTGGACCGAGTGTTTTTTTCCCAATCCTGGACAGCGGATAAGACTTAGAAGAGGAAAGACTAACAAGTTCCTGGAAAGAAAAATTTTAAAACAAAGATGGGAAGTTTCTATCTAGAATATTCTATCAACATAGTTACCCTTGGGAACTAAGTAATGGGTTTAGGTCAAAACATCTCGACTCAACATGGGATAAAACAAAAGATATTATACTCTTGACTAAAAGGAGAGGGGAGAGATATTATCTCGACTCAATATGGGATAAAGCAAAAGATATTATACTCTTGACTAAAAGGAGAGGGGAGAGATATTATCTCGACTCAATATGGGATAAAGCAAAAGATATAATACTCTTGACTAAAAGGAGAGGGGAGAGATATTATCTCGACTCAATATGGGATAAAGCAAAAGATATTATACTCTTGACTAAAAGGAGAGTAGAGAGATATTATCGAGTTCTTTTGACCTAGACTCACTAAATAAACGGAAAGAATATACCAACCAAATCTTTCCTAAGGTAACGAGCATCATATTGAACATTCGGGGATATTCACTAATACAAAAACAGTCATATGCGTCACCTAATATGCGACTGTTGATCAAGACAACCGTTGCCCAAAGTGTAGCGGTGGCATTTTTGTAAATAAAGGATCAGAATGGGCGACGGTTCTGCTATACAACCGACGCATATATGTGAACCGTTTAAAAATAAAAATGCGAAATGGGAATGGGCGACGGTTGAATAAGATGACCGTCACGCATAGTATACAATATGCAACGGTCATTGAAATGGACCGTCGTCCATTCTCCTTAAAAAAAATATAACCCTTGGCCGAGATAATTGTTGCCTAACTCACCCATCTTCTCCGCCTCCACTTCTTTCATTCTTTCACTATGCACTTTTCAGTCTCCTTCCTCTGGAACCCCCTTTGGCGATTGGCATTTTTTTTTTGCTGGGTTAATTGCAGATCGAATGCTTTCTCGTTCAGCCTATAGCAAATAAGTAAGCAAAATTGCAGATCAACATTTTTAGGGTTCTCAACAAATTGGGTACTTTCCGGCGAGCCTTGCTCCAAAGACCACCGCCTTCACTTTCACGGTGATTCTCTCTCCTCTTCTCCTGCTTTAATTTGTTCTGTTTTGAATTATCTGCTCATGAACCCTAATTTACATATTATTGATTTAATTTCTGATCTAGTTTTCTCTCAAGAAACAGGTCACGAGAACACACAGTATCAGTCATCAGTTCATCACAAACAAGAATAATGGGAACTCGAGAAGTGTACGAGGAGAAACTTAGAACAGGAAATTTATACGACCATGATCCCACCATCAGGCCTGGCCTTGGCTCCCCTCCTTGCCCTCGTTGTCTCTCTCTCCTTGACTCAGATTCTGTTATTTCTCTCTCTCTAATTTGCTTTTTGCGCCTTTAAATTTCGTGGGATATTGATGCTCTTTTGTGTCTTTTATGTACTGCATATGAACTGTTTGATGAATTGTCTCAAAGATTTTCTTATGAGTTGTCTTCTGTTTTTTTTTATGTATTGGTTCAGGAAAACAGTGAATGGGCTATCACTTCAGTGTTACACGATGCTACAGCCGTTGTATGTTCTCTCTCTCGTGTATTCCTAATTGGGTTTTCTTTTAAAAATATTCAGAGTTAATTTTGATTTGGGTTGCTCTTGGATGTTGGGGAAGTGATGGGTATTGGTAGAGATAAACCAGTATTCTGAGGTAATTTTTCGATTTGCTTCTTAATCGGCTCCCTTAAATCTTAAAGTAGTTATTTTACTGGTACTACGACTTTTGGTTGTTGGCTGAAGGTTAATTATAAGTTGAGTTCTTGCTGTTACAAAAGTCACAATTATGGATTTTTGGGTCATTTATAAACAAATTGTGATTTACAACTTGCAAGTGAAGTGTGAGCTATTTGATTCTTGATTGGGGTCTGCAAGTTTGATATATTCTTACTGTAATATTCTAGTTGAAACTAGTGACATTATTTTTGGGCTATTCTGCTTGTTGGGTTTTGAATGTGAACTGATGTTTTAGCATTTTGTGGCTCATGGCTACATTTTTGTTTTGAAATGTGAACTTATGAAACTAGCATTTTGTGGCTAATGGCTACATTTTAGTGAAGTGTGAACTGATAAAACTAGTGTATTGCTTGTTCTGTGGCTAATGGCTATTTGATTTTGCTCAAATTTTTTTTTTTTGGAGGAATCAGAGGTCATTTATTCATCCACTAGGGGAAAAAAATCATTTTAGCATTATACACACATGAAATGACCTATACAGAAATATAACAGCAACACACACTCCTCACAAAAGAGAACCACAGAGAACTACCAACTAGAGAGGAAAACTACATTCTGCAACCTACGGCTAGCTATCCCAGTATGGCATTCATCATCTGATCATGACTCAGTTCACCGGTTGAGCATTCTGACACTCACATCAGATTTTATTTGATAAGTGATCTGATATAGAGATTTCTCATGGCTACGAAAAGTTCTGAGATTCCTCTCAGACCAAATACCATACATGGTGGCTGTAAGGGTACAACGTGTACGTCTTTTGTCCCATTTCTTTCCCTTCGTATATTTCTGAAACCATCTGATCTCCTGAGACAACCCAGTAGGTTTTTTATTTATTCCAAGCCAGCCAAGCATCCTTCTCCAGATTTCATTAGTAACAGGGCATTTGAAATACAAGTGATCTACTGATTCACATGCACATTTACAAAGCACGCACATGTTTATAATAATTGTCCCACCTTAATGAGATTGTCTGTGGTAGCATGGCATTGTGCATAGCCATAGCAGCTATGTGCGAGTGTCTGGGGAGAGAAGCAGTATCCCAGATAGCACGATGCCAATAGCAAGTCTGCCTCTCACCTCTACAGTAAGCATAAGCTTCTTTGACCATAAACCTGCCATTGCTCCCCCACGCAGCTAAAAGTAATCCTTGCACTGCTGTATAGAACTAGCTTGCATAATCAAGTTGTCACGAAGCTTAAGGATCTGCTTCCAAGCCTAGGAACTCCCCTGTTTATTTGTACATGTCCAGAATTCTACATATCGAAGGTAATATTTCTGAACCCAATCAACCCAAATAGAATCCTGGTTGGTGTTCAGCTTCCAAATCCATTTTAAAGCGAGAGCTTTATTCCATCCCAGAGCTTCTTTGATGTTGAATCCCCCATTTTCCTTTTTATGACATATAGTATCCCAACTCATAAAAGTGATCCTCCTACCTCCCTCCTTATATCCCCTTAGGAAAGCACGACAAAGTTTTTCAATTTGCTTTAAAACACTCGATAGCTTACTGGCGCTTAACTAGTTTCTGGAACTCTGACTCGATAGCTTACACACACACTTCGCTTCTCTCTCCTTTGATTCTCTCGTTCTTCTTTATTTTCTACCATCTATTTTGTAATTTCTGTCTCGATTTATCTAGAATTCGTTTACTTTGATTAGATGACCAATTTGTAAAATTATGCTTTGATTAGGTTACCACAATCTCTTGTTAACATATTCTTATTTGACTGATATATGTTGTAATGGCAATTAAAATAATAGAAACGATAAAATGCATACTTTAGATGGCTTGTATTCTCTATAGACCTCTGCAATTTGAGTTCATTTAGTTGCCATCATTTTCAGATTCATGCATTTGACTTTCTAAATTTGTTCTTTTTATAGCATGCTGCCTGAATTGGAGCAGAGGACCAATACTTAGGGCTTGCTGTGCTTACCAGCAAGACCTGCAATTTGAGTTCATTTAGTACTAAAAGTTTTGCAGTCTGTCCTCTTCTTTATGTGTTTTTTGATTGTATCATTTCTAACTTGCTTGTAGGTGTGATGATTTAAGTACTTGCAGATTGCCTTAGTTGCCATCATTTTCTGTTTCATGCATTTGACTTCCTCAATCTGTTCTTTACATAGCTTGTTGCCTGAATTAGAGCAGAGGACCATGACTTACGGCTTGCTAGCTGCGCTTACAAGCAACACGGTAATGCTTTTTTTAGTGTCATTGGACTTGCTGCATGGATTGTGTCTTTGTTTGGGTTGTCTAATTAAAAGGTATAGCTGCCATGCATTTATGACTGATTAATCTGTCTTAAGCATCTCAGCAGCCGCTTCTTAGACGCTCACAACGACCTCCATGAGGCATTAGCCTTCCTGCAGCTCAAGTAATTTTGTGGCGAATGACCAGGCACCTTATTTCTCTCACTCTCTCCATAGCTAGCTTTTTTTTCCTTTTCTCTGTTTGAAAGTTTATCTGTCATAGGTTCTGGATTAATGACTTTGGGAGCTGCAGATCTCATCATTTTTTCCCTATAAGTATTAATGTTCACAACAGCTTTCAACTTTAAAAGAGATTGCATTTTGTCCAGGCTCCTCATTTCTTCTGTTTGGCATGCTCTAGCTATGTGTCTGAATTTTTTGGGCATTAATTGCAATCTGTTTGTTGTTCTATTCCTTCATCAAGGTTAATTTATTGCTAAACGGCTTAAGGATTTTGGTTGTGCTTGTCTATAGTCTTGTCTTTCCTTTTCTTTAATTTGTTCTCTGTGAACTGCAAGCTCAGTATGTGAATTTCGCTTTATTTCAGCTCCGTTTCTTCATGTTTGGTATGCATTTCAGTTTATTTCAGTTGTTGATTCTTTTGCTCAGTTTCATTTTTCCTGGGTAAGATGATATCGTGAGAGAAGATGAGATGAAGCTGGACACGGTCATGGCATGATGTCAACAATGCTTTGTTTAGACTAAATTCACTTAGAGCCTTGAGCGTCATGAACTATTTAAGTTTACTGTATGTTTGCCAGCACTTGGTACTTTTAGTGCCATCAACCGGAATTAAAAAACAAGCCAACAACAAAGACACAAACTGCGACTCATGTTGTTGAGTTCTTAGTGATGTCATTTCACTAGCTGCTTGTATTCAAACCAATTGTCTGAACAATGCCATCTCAGTTCATGAAAATCTGCATCATATTAGTGATGTCATTTTATTAGCTTCCCAAGTTTAAACCAACTGTCTCTGAACTGTTTAAGCATGGTTTTTGCAGGCCAAAAGGCTCGAAGGAAAATCAAAATCGGTGCACCACAATCAGGCCGGATGAGTTTTAAAGCACTTTGGTTGTGATTCCTAGATGCTTGTGTGCTGATTTTGTGTATTTTTGTTGATGTCTTGATATCTTAAATCTAGTTGAAAGAGCTTAGGTGCATACTTGCGCAGCAAAGGAACTCAATAACCAGACTTGAGATCCTTGAGTTCAGACCATATTTTGCTACCTTGGGTTATAATGTGTAGCCTACTTGTGTTTTATTCTGATCTTTTGAGTGGCTCAGCCTTAGTTTGAGCTTTTATCTTTTTCTTTTTTGACTAGTTTTATCTGGTAGGTCAGGCTTGATTAGCTAAGGCGACTAGGCCATGATTTCTCCCTGAAACATATGCTATAATTGCCTATGAACTAAAGAGTGTTGAATCTGAAGTACTTCTTTGGGATTTGGCTGCTGCTTTCAGTAGGTGTTGGTTTCTTATAGCTTACCTGCATTTTCAGCATGCTCTTTCAACAGAAAACAGGTTGTTAAGTGGTAATTCAATAGGGAGATGGTAAAATCTGTTTGCATGAATATGTGCTGCAATTTCTACATGCTTTTGTACTGGCTCTTAAACCTGAATGTACTGTTGTGATTTTTTATGTTTTATTGCCTGACTTTCATACTTATGCATGTTTGTAGATCATTATAGATTCAAATAGAAGAGATTGAACTGGTTGGAATCGACAATCTTGACTTCGGACAGGCTACTATAGGCCTCATTGAGCATGCGCGTCCCCTGCATATGCGATGGTCCAAAACCGACGCATATTAGGATTTTGAACCGTCGCACATGACACTTTTTGTACTAGTGAACTTTGTGTTAGCAAATTCTAAGGTTCTATCATTTTGAAAGTACTGTATTATTTTGTAGAAAAGTAGTATAATTATTCTTATTTTCGAAGCTTATTAGCTCTGATGGTAGAGCAATTGTGTTATAGAACAAAAGACGTGGGATCGAATCCCACATAGGCTTACTTTGTTTTAAGAGATTTAAATGTGAAATTTCGTAAAATAAAAAAAAAAAAAACCTTTGTGCGACGGTTGAGCAAAAGAACCGACGCACAAAGACTGACTTTGTGCGACGGTTGAGCAAAAGAACCGACGCACAAAGTCAGACTTTGTGCGTCGGTTCCTCTGCTCAACCGACGCACAAAACCTTTGTGCGTCAGTTCACCAACCGACGCATATGCTCTTAAGCTTGTGCGTCCCTTGCATATGCGACGGTTCAAAACTGACACATATTAGTGTTTTGAACCGTCGCACAAGGTACTTTCTGTACTAGTGATTATTTCCTAAAAATAAAGATTCTAGACTCGATCTTGAGACAAAAAATATAGACTCAAAAAAGGAAAATATCCTAATTGGGGTCTAACCTAATATTCTATGACAACAAAAAGACTACGCAAAGATTGCGTTCACATATGGGCAAACAGCAAACAACGCAATATGGCATGATTATGCAAATCGAGCATGGACATGGGACTGAGATTCAACCTAAAACATTGGTTCTAGTTCATGTAATGGGGTAGGCTTAAGGGTTTTGTTCAAAAGGTACTCATGATCAATAATGTACTACAATCCGCTGGATGCGCGACAATGTGAGGCACTCTAGTTATCCTACTAGTCGAGTGGACGAATGCGTAGGAAGGTACATGAGGTGGGGGGATCCATGTTGCTTGGCAAAGAAGAATCGAGTGGATTCTCACCAAGGCACTTCACCACACTCCATTGGCTAAAAGCTAGTTTTAACTTGTAAAAACAAGCTCGGAAGTCGCGCAAGCGCATGCACATGAATGCAAATTAATAAATGAATGACAAATCACAAAATAATAATAAAAACACTCAAGGTAGTGAACCAAGCAAAAAAAATTATAATGAATCGATTTTCAAGTTACACCCTCTTAATCCATATCCCTAGTGAAGTCACCACTGTAGGCTGTCGTTATTTTATCTCCCCTTTTTTCCTTTTTTCCGCGCGCCTAACCTTCGTCCCTCCTTTCGGGGGGTCGGGTTTTTGCGGACAGCCTGGGAGAGCGCGTTGGGTGATCGACTTTCGTGATTCTTTTAGTGTATATGCACATGGAGATTTTGTACCAAGGACATGATTAAGATTGTCGGAAGTCGCCACCAAATTTTAAGGCAATTTAGAAACCTTGGAGATCAAGTCGATAGTCTAGAAAGAGGTCAACTCAACTCTTTTGCACCCCAATCCCTATTGGGGAAATTGACTTCAATAATGAGTTTGGGGGCGTAGGTACGAGCTAGGAAGGTGTTAGGCACCCAACTCGCCCGTTTAACAATAAACGACCTTTACTAATCGATTCAATATAATTTTTAATGCTACGGTTCCAAACAAGGTTCAATTTGTCCAATTCCTAGTTTTAACTAATGGGTTTGAACAATTATTACTAACGTGACCACTTTTAACAACTTATCAAGTTACATGCTTTTATTGCTAGAAAAGGATAAATATGCTGAAACCTGCGAGTTAGAAAGGAAACAAGCAATTCATCCACAAACTCACAAACAAAGCACGATTTAATTGTCAGAAGAAATAAATAACAAAAATAAATTCATTCATCCATTCATTAGGCTTAATATAAGCCCTTTTGCTCAAAACGCATCATGCATGTACATATCACATAAACCAAATTCGTTAGTAATAACAAGCAATTTATATAATTTATTGAAAACCTTCAGGATGGATTACCTGGATGATCACAATGACCTTATTGGGTTGTTATGCTTGAATTCATGCTCTTGATGAAGTATAAAGGTTTATTTTGTGGTGCTAAATCCTAAAGAAGAAGTAAAATCAGAAAATCTGGTTTGTAATATGAGAGAATGTGTTCAACCTTTAGAGAGAGAAACTGTCAACCTTTAGACCAACCTTTCAGAGAGAATGTCCAACCTCTTCAACTGAACCCTAAGATTTGTTTATATAGAAGAGGAGAGCTGCCAGGGTTTGGCACGGAAATCGAATGGGCCTCAAAATTTGCCGTCCGCGAGAAAAGGTTCAGGCGGCCAAGCGGCCTAGCTGGCAGGCCAAGCGGCTTGGCCAAGCGGCACAACCGCTCGTCCTAGAGGCCACCGCTTGAGCCCAAGCGTGACCGCTTGGACCTGGATGGGCCCAAGCGTGACCGTTTGGCACGGAAATCGAATGGGTCTTGAATTTGCCGTCCGCGAGAAAAGGTCCAGGCGGCCAAACCGGCAGTCCAAGCAGTCAAGCCGCTTAGCAAGCTTCTTAGCCGCAAGGCAAGCGGTCAAACCACTTGGCCTAGCAGCACAGCCGCTTGTCCTAGTGGCCACCGCTTTAGCCCAAGCGTGACGGCTTGGACCTGAAGCGGTGTGCCTGCATGGGCGCTTGGCATGATTTTCATGCGGGGGAGGCTTTTCCGAGGGGGTCCACGAGGGATTGACTGAGTTCCCTTGTTTGACCAAGGGTTGACTCATGGGTTTGGGTTCCCTTTCGGGCCCTTAGGTTCAAAGAGGCCTATCTCTCAGTTTTGGACTCCAATTGAATTGAGTCCAACTGGTTTGGATCACCTGTACAAAAGGCTTCCACTGGTTAATTCAAATGAACTGGGCTAATCGTTAGAACAATTATTCTCGCAACCCAAGTTCGAGCAAAATCCAAACCTTTCATCATCGGGTTTTTACAGGGACTTATTATAGACACAATTTTTGGTGCCTACAGGCATTTAGGCTTAAGGACGTTTCTCTTTTAGGACAATGTGTTTTCTATATTCGGGTCAATTTTTCATTAGGTGAGAGTCTCGTGTTCTTTTGATTCTAAAAGGTCTTCTATTCGTTCAGATTATGCCATGGTCCATCAAGCGTTCCTCAACTAAAGATACACATAAAGGATCTCTCCTGATGACAGGGTCGGAAAGTGGCCATAATGCTAAGAAGGTCAAAACTCGTTTTGTGACGACTACATATCGAGTCCGCGGATCTTTGAGAGAATGGGTGCTTGATACTCAAGATGAATCCCTTGATTTGACTGAACAACTGGACCGATCATTTCAGGAGGCCAAAATCCAAGTGGGCCTTGATCCAGGTGAAACACCGCGGCTCATTTAGTATAGGAGCGCTGACAAGCCAATCCAAGCCATTGTTGAATCACAAGACGATATTGAGCACCTCACTCAGTATATAGTTGTCTATCACTCAGAGATTAAAAAGCTATAGAAAACGGTCACTGGGTTGGAACGAAGAATTCAGTTTCCAGAAGGTGGCAAACTGGTTCAAGATCAAGGGCAACCCCGTTGGCCTCAAGAACGCATCTTTCAACAAATGAGGGCATATAGCTACATACATTCAGTAGGACCAACATATGAGCTCATCCCAGAAAATGGAAATCCAAGTGTTTATTGTGAATACTTTCGAGTTTGCGGACATCACACCAATGACTGCAGAGATCTGAGAGGTAAGATCCAAACCTTCATTGATGAAGGAACAATGTGGCCCGCGCATCATTGGTTATCTAAGGAAACACCAAGCATCCCCATCCATGAGTTCACGCCTCTAGCGATGCCAATTCATGACGTCATGACCGCTCTGCTTCACCACGGAGATCTGCAATTCCTAAAAGGAGTTTGGGTAGAAGAAAAAGAAGATCATTACCTCTATTGCAGATACCACAGATGTTTTGGCCATCTCACTGAGCAATGTTATCGTTTGAAGTACGACATTCAATCTGTTATAAACTCCGGAACCGTCTCCCCTCCAAAATCCCACATATTCAAGACCATAATACGAAGGTATGAACCGCAGCTCGAAGTTAACGTGCTCGAAATGGATCAAGCACCTTTCATACCACACTCGAATCCTCATGTCAATGGTTTCCTTAAAAAGCAAGGGTACGTACCTGGTATGGGTCTAGGAAGAAATGGACAAGGGCCCACCACCTTCAAATTCGAGGCCAACAACAACTCCTTCGGGCTTGGCTCTGAATCTACTGACGAAGAAATCCAAGACCAGGTGTAGACACCAAAAATTGTGTCTATAATAAGTCCCCGTAAAAACCCGATGATGAAAGGATTGAATAATTGCTCGAACATAATACAAGCCCAGTTCATTTGAATTAACCAGTGGAAGCCTTTTGTACAGGTGATCCAAACCAGTTGGGCTCAGTTCAGTTGGAGTCGAAAACTGAGAGATAGGCCTCTTTGAACCTATGGGCCCAAAAGGGAACCCAAACCCATGAATCAACCCTTGGTCAAACAAGGGAGCTCAGTCAATCCCGCGTGGACCCCCTCGGAAAAGCCTCCCTCGCACGAAAATCATGCCAGGCGCCCATGCAGGCACACCGCTCTAGGTCCAAGCCGTCACGATTAGGCTAAAGCGGTGGCCACTAGGACAAGCGGCTGTGCTGCTAGGCCAAGTGGTTTGACCGCTTGCCTTGCGGCTAAGCAGCTTGCTAAGCGGCTTGACTGCTTGGACTGCCGGTTTGGCCGCCTGGACCTTTTCTCGCGGACGGCAAATTCAAGGCCCATTCGATTTCCGTGCCAAACCCTGGCAGCGCCCCCTCTTCTATATAAACAACCTTAGGGTTCAGTTGAAGTGGTTGGGAATTTTAGAGTTGGTTGGCAGTTGGAAGTTGGACATTCTCTCTCAAAACATTCTCTCTCAAAGCATTCTCTCTCTCATATTAAAAACTCTAAATTCTGATTCTACTCCTTTTTTAGGATTAGCCCTAGCACCACAAAATAAACTTTCACACTTCATCAAGAGCATGAATTCAAGCAATACAACCCAATAAGTTCACTGTGAGCATCAAAGTAATCCAACCTATGGCTTTTCAATAATATTTATTTTTCTTGTTATTACTAACGTTTTTGGTTTATGCGATATGTACATGCATGTCGCATTTTGAGCAAGAGAGCTTGTATTAAGCCTACTTAATGGATGAATGAATGTTTTAATTTTGTTATTTATTGTTTTGTTATTAATGAATCATGCTTTGTTTGAATTATGTATTTGTCCTCTAAATTGTAGGTTTTAGCATATTTATCGTCTTTTAGCATTAAAAGCATATAATTTGATAAATTGTTAAATGTGATCACAATAATAATTCTTGTTCAAACCCATTAGTAAAACTAGGAATTTGGACAAATTGAACCTTGTTTGGAACCATAGCATTAATAATTATATTGAAAATCAATTAGTAAAGGCCGTTGTTGTTAACGGGCGAGTTGGGTGCCTAACACCTTTATAGCTCGTACCTACGTCCCCAAACTCATTTATGAAGTCAATTTCCCCAATAGGGATTGGGGTGCACAGGAGTTGAGTTGACGTCTTTCTAGACTATCGACTTGATCTCAAAGGTTTCCAAATTACCTTAACATTTAGTGGCGACTTCCGAGAATCTTAATCACGTCTTTGGTAAATAAATCTCTATGTACATATACATCAAAAGATTCACGAAAGTCGATCACCCAACACGCCCTCACAGGCTGCCCTGAAACCCGACCCCCGAAAGGAGGGCCGAGGGAAGACACGCGGAAAAGAGAGGAGAAAAATACGGCAGCCTACAATGGCGACTTCACTGGGGACATGACTAAGAGGGTGTAACTTGAAAATCGATTCATCATAATAATTTTTGCTTGGTTCACTACCTTGAGTGTTCTTAATATTATTATTTTTGTGATTTGTCATTCATCTATTAATTTGCATTCATTACATTCATGTGCATGCGCTTGCGCGACTTCGGAGCTTGTTTTTACAAGTTCAAGCTAGTTTTTAGCCAATGGAGTGTGGTGAAGTGCCTTGGTGAGAATCCACTCGATTCTTCTTTGCAAAGAAACATGGATCCCCCCACCTCATGTACCTTCCTACGCATTCGTCCACTCGACGAGTAGGATAACTAGAATACCTCACATTATCGCGCATCCCGCGGATTGTAGTACATTTTTTATCATGAGTACCTTTTGACCAAAACCCTTAAGCCTACCCCATGAACTAAAACCAATGTTTTAGGTTGAAACTCAGTCCCATGTCCATGCTAAATTTGCATAATCATGTCATATTGCGTTGTTGTGCTGTTTGGTCGTCATAGAATATTAGGTTAGACCCCAATTAGGATCTTTTCCTTTTTTGAGTGTAGATTTTGTCTTAAGATGGAGTCTAGAATCTTTATTTTTAGGAAATAATATCCTTGAATGTTCTATATGATGCTCGTTATCTTAGGAAAGATTTGGTTGCTATATTCTTTCCCCTTATTTAGGTAGTGACTCTAGGTCAAAAGATCTCGATAATATCTCTCCCCTTTACTTTTGGTCAAGAGTATAATATATTTTGCTTTATCTCATATTAAGTCGAGATAATATCTCTCCCCTTTCCTTTTAGTAAAGAGTATAATATCTTTTGCTTTATCCCATATTGAGTCGAGATATTATCTCTCCCCTTTCCTTTTAGTCAAGAGTATAATATCTTTTGCTTTATCCCATACTGAGTCGAGATAATATCTCTCCCCTTTCGTTTTAGTCAAGAGTATAATATGTTTTGCTTTATCCCATTTTCAGTCGAGATAATATCTCTCCCCTCCCCTTTAATCAAGGGTATAATATCTTTTGTCTTTCTTTTCCCGTGTCGAGATCTTTTGACCTAAACCCATTACTTAGTTCCCAAGGGTAACTATGTTGATAGAATATTCAAGATAGAAACTTCACCTCTTTGTTTTAAAACTTTTCTTTCGTGGAACTTGTTAGTCTTTTCTTTTCTAAGTCTTATCCGCTGTCCAGGATTGGGAAGAAAACAGCCAGTCCGAAAAGTTGGGAACGCGATCATAGTAATCAATGTCTGGTAGGGAAGCTCGTATTGGAATCTCCCCCTTTGAGCAACGCTAGGTCTGACGCAGTATTTGTTACTCCCCCTCCGTATCGACCATCTTGTTCTAAGGTGACTGAAATGGCCGAGGATGATGTGCCACCTCCACAACCTAAGACCAATGATGAGATGTTGACAGAAATGATGAAAATGTTGGAAACTATGGGAAACCGTGTGACATGGATAGAGAGCAAGGTCAAAGAAGTTTACCCTCTTAACCATGATGATCCTCCACCTCAAGATGACAAAGTAGAAGAGCTAAGTGCTCAAATTAAGAACCTTGGGTTAGCTCTAACTCAAAATAAGATCATAAGTGACTACATGATCAATGCTGAAGGATACTCCTCTCACAGCAAGGGGAAGCTCCCACAAAAGTTCTCTATGCCTGAAGTCCCCATCTTCAAAGGGACCGATGATCCAAAAGATCACATAATGGATTTCACCACTGCAATGGGCCTAAGAGGAATAGATCCTGACCTCTATATTCATCTTTTCTCACAAACCTTGGACCCCACTGTTAGGGCATGGTTTTTCAATCTTGAGCCCAATCAGGTTCAGGAATGAAACAAAATGTCCAGTTTATTCCTCACTAGGTATGCCGACAATCTCATCCAACCAACTACCACGAGAGAGTTGGAAGCAATCAAGCAAGGTGAAAATGAAAGCTTCACTGACTTTGTTAAGAAATGAAGAACTAAAGTGGCCGAAATGCTCGACCGTCCATCCGAGGAAGAACAAATTCAAAAACTCATCAAGAACTTACAACCTCCTTACTCGCACCCTCTCAAATACCAAGCAATTACTTCATACACACAACTCAATAGTGTGGGATTGGTCATAGAGGACGATCAAGCACTCAAAAAGGAGAAAAGCAAGGACTTCTTCAGCAAGGGCACTTATAACTCGAACTATAAGAAGAACCCCAATTCGGGAAACTCTTGCAACAAGGTTAATGAAGTCAATGATGTCTACGACAAACCGCAGAGGCAATACACCCCATTAGGCATGACCTATGCCAAAGCTTTGGAAAAGCTTGTCAAGAATGACTACCTCAATATCGTGGGCCCCACTCCGGATCCCGACATTGAGAAGAGGAGCCCGTCATCGAACCTTAATCTCTATTGCAAATTTCATAGAGGAAAAGGACATGACACCGAGAAGTGTTGGAAACTCAAGAATAAAATCCATGATCTTTTTGACAATGGGACTATTCCCAAGCCAAAGAATGTTCGCACTTTCAATAACAACACCAATCCTCTGGGCGCGGTTTTCGCCATTGCAAATGAAGAAGAAGAAAAAGACCCCTCTCGCCTGATTGTGCCAATTGGACATCCCGTCCCACCGTTTAAGCTTGACTCCCTCCACCTAGAGGTAGCGAAAATTTGGGATAGTGATGAGGAAGATGACCTTCACACAACCAAAAGCACCCCTAAGAAATCATTAGAGGAGCTGATCAAGGATATCACTGTTGGTCTAAAGCAAATAGATGAAGAGGTAACTAACATTGAGATAAAGAGAAAAGAAAGAGAGGATGCAGAAGTGCATTCCGCATCTATCCTCCACCAAAGCGTGAATCCCCCACTTAGTCACGTCCCATCCACGAGGGATATAACCAAAAGGAACTTCTCACCGCTACCTCTCCATCTTACTCACACTCTTGAGATACTCATAAGCATTAGAACCATACCACCACTGGGACCAACTCCCGATCCTGTCTCTCCAGGGATCGCATGGCACCCACGTAAGTTTTGCAATTACCAAAGGGGAAGAGGCCACGACACTGAAGAGTGTTGGGCGTTGAAACACAGAATTAAAGATCTCATAGAAGTTCAACCATACAGCTGCAAAAAAAAGAGAGAGTACCATAACCAAATACCAAAAAGGGTATACACCCCCATCCTTTCAACCCTAACTCAAATCTTTCAGGACCTGTTTTGGAAAGGTATTCTAAGGCCCATCGGGCCAACACCTGATCCCGATCCAGGAAATAAGAGTAAGGACTGGAGCCATACTTCTTTTTGCAACTATCACCAAGGAACGGGACATCATACGGACGAATGTGTGCACTTGGAACGCAAGATACAAGACCTCGTCAACGAGGGGGTCGTCCGCATGATAGAAGGCCTTATCCGATACCCTTAACAAAGGAAGGGTCACCTTCATCCCTCCTTTGGCTGTAAGAAGGAGGCTAAATTTTGATTGGGTAGAGGACACACCCAACAACGCTTTGGGTTTATTATTTGGACAAGAGCATTGCCATCCAAAAGATGAGGAGCTCCACAATGTCAATAATGTAATTCAAGATGCAAACTTTGACCCAACTAAGTTGATCACTCCAAACAAGGGTCAACTACAAAGAAGAAACGCACTATAAGCTGGACAGGAGCCAATGGAAAGAAGATTAAGATCATGATCTCCGAAGAATCCAAGCCTAACACCGACACTGATTCCGACCAGACCAAGTCCGATTCTGAAGACGAGTCTAATATAGTAGAGTCGGGTGGTCCACCCAAATCTATGTTTAATTCTGTTTGCAAGTCTAAAGCCAATAGTAATGGCTCAGTTGGTGTTTCAGTTTCGCCTATCAATGAAATGATTACCGATTGTGCTTACTTCTTGGATTACTTAGTAGCTAATAATTCAAAAGATGAACAAGAATTGCCCAAAGAAGTAACTAAAGCACTACTAGAGCATGAACAAAAGACTTCAATTGTGGAAGGAACATAATTAATCAACCTTGCAAACAATCAAGAGCCTCGTCAAGTGCGCATTGGCTTATCGTTAACTCCCAAAGAGTGAGAAAGCTTTATAAATCTCTTAAAAGAATACATAGACATTTTCGTTTGGTCTTACAAAGATATGCCGGGGAATAAGTCGCGAGATAGCACAGCATACAATGCCGCTCAATCCGAATTCAAAGCCGGTAAAGCAAAAACATTGGAGAATGAAGCCTGAATGCACATAGAAAATCAATGAAGAGGTGCAAAAATAGCTCGCAGCAGGTTTTATTAAGGTGGCCCAGTATCCGGAATGGGTTGCTAACGTAGTGCCCGTTCCAAAAAAGGATGGCAAAGTAAGGATGTGCGTTGATTTTAGGGATCTAAACAAGGCAAGTCCAAAGGACGACTTTCCCTTGCCACATATAGACGTACTGGTGGATAATACCGCAGGACATGCCCTCTTTTCATGCATGGAGAAAACCACTTTCATTACCCAATGGGGGACATATTGTTACACAGTCATGCCTTTCGGTTTGAAGAACGCGGGAGCAACATGCCAAAGAACCGCAACTTCCCTTCTACATGACATGATGCACAAGGAAGCCGAGGTGTACGTGGACGATATGATCATCAAATCCAAGGAGAGAGAAGGGCATATACCCTCTCTAAAGAAATTCTTTGACAGGGTTCAAAATTACAATATGAGATTGAATCCTTAAATGTGCGGATTTGGAGTAACTTCAGGCAAGCTCTTACGATTCGTCATAAGCACAAGAGGCATTAAAATTGACCCTACCAAAATCAAAGCTATAAGGGATATGCCATCTCCCAAAAATGAAGAGGAGATAAGAGGATTCCTAGGACGGCTCCAACATATAAGTCGATTCATATCCAAATTGACTATTACATGCGAGCCCATCTTCATGAAGCTCAAAAAGGACACTAAATCTACCTGGGATGATCAATGCCAATAAGCCTTTGAAAAGATTAAGAAATACTTAGCTAATCCACCCGTATTGGTTCCGCCAATTCCGGGAAAACCGCTTATGCTATACCTAACAATCAGAGAAACCGCCATGGGTGCTATGTTGGTCCAAAAGTTAGAGAATGATGAAAAGGGAATATACTACCTTAGCAAGAAATTCCTAGAATACGAAACACGATACTCCACACTAGAGAAAACGTGTCTCGCATTGGTCACTGCAACAAAGAAACTTCGACACTACATGCTACAACATTCAATCCATATAAAGTCAAGGATGAACCCATTAAAGTAGTTGTTCGAAAAACCCATTCTTAGTGGAAGGATAGCAAGATGGACTGTCATGCTTTCAGAATTCGATCTAACTTTTGAACACCAAAAGGCGATCAAAGGACATGTCATTTCTGAACATCTTGCTGAAAACCCAGTTACTAGTGAAGATGCTACACATGACTTTCCTGATGAAGGAATAATGAGTGTCGAGGAGAACACTTGCCAATTTAACTTTGACGGAGCATCAAACCAAAAAGGTTATGGCGTAGGAGTATTATCAGTCAGCCGCGAAGGCGCACATACCCCCATAGTCGTCAAGTTTGATCATGAGGTAACCAACAATGGCGCCGAATATGAAGCATGCATCATCGGTTTAGAAGCGGCAATAGAGCTACAAATTAAGGATCTAAAGGTATATGGAGATTCAACTCTCATTATAAACCAAGTCTCTAAAAAATGGAAAGTTAAAAGCGAATCGCTGGCACCTTACTAGGAATTTCTTGAAAAGATAGCCAAATATTTCACTTATGTCCGTTTCACATACCTTCCAAGAGATGACAACCAGTTCGCATATGCCTTAGCAAAAATGGCTTCCATGATAAACATCCCCGATGATGTAATCTCCATGCCCATTCACATTCAAAGGCGCACTGAGCCCGCCTTTTGTAATGCACTTGAAGTATGCCTCAACGAGGAAGAAGATGAGGAATGGTTTACCGACATTCTCAATCTACTCGCCAAAGGCGTTTACCCTCCACAGTCCGCACCTGGGGCACAAAGAGCTTTAAGAAGTCTAGCCGCACAAGACATACATGTGCAAGGCAAACTTTCTAAAAAGACACCACAAGGGTTAAGTCTTCTGTGCTTAAAGGAACGCGAGGTCATCAAAGTCATGAGCGATATACATAATGGCGTATGTGGTTCCCACATGAATGGACTCACCTTGGTCAAGAAAATCCTAAGGCAAGGATACTATTGGACTACGATGGAAAAGGATTGCATCAAATACGTGAGAAAGTGCACACGCTGCCAGTTCCACGCTAATTTACAACATAAACCTCCTACCCCTCTACATACATTCACTTCACCATGGCTGTTCTCCACATGGGGTATCGACATCATTGGAAAAATCACCCCTACAGGGAAAAGAGGCCATGAATACATACTACTCGCGATAGACTACTTTACCAAATGGGTTGAAACTCGATCGTATGCAAGGATAGCATCAAAACACGTGGAAAGGTTCATACATGACAACATCATTACCAGATATGGGGTACCCCACGAAATCATAAGTGATCACGGGTCCCAATTCAAAAAGGATGTTGCCAAGCTTTTCACTAAGTCTAAAATTCAACATCGACAGTCTTCACCTTACAGGCCACAACTAAATGGAGCCGTAGAATCGGCAAACAAAAACGTGAAACAAATGATAGCTAAGATGACGAAAAACTACGAAGATTGGCCCGACAAGCTACAATTCGCCTTATGGGGATATAGAACCACTATTCGGTCCTCAACAGGAGCAACACCTTATTATTTACTATACGGAATGGAGGCGGTACTCCCAGTCGAGGTAGAAATTCCCTCTTTAAGGATAGCCTTGAAAAGTGAATTACCCGAAGCAGATTGGGTCTAAGCCCGGTATGACCAATTGATCTTGCTAGATGAAAGACGACTAAATGCCCGACATTATGGTCATGTCCACCAAGCAAGGATGTCAAGGCATTTTGATCAATGATTCAAGGCTAGAGGACTAAAAGAAGGAGACTTAGTCCTAAAAGAGGTGAGACCAATTGTGGCTGATCCTCGAGGAAAGTTCAAGCCTAATTGGGTTGGCCCATACCTTATTAAGACAATATTATCTGGTGGAGCAGTAAAGCTAATGGACTTAGACGACAACGAGTTCACCCAACTCACAAATATGGACCAACTTAAGCGATTCTATGCATAAATGTTAAATCTTTGAGAGAGCCCACTAAGGCACCAAATCCAAGTCAAAATCGGTCAACTCGTCCACATGGGAGCCACGATCGGAAAAAAAAATAATAATAATAAAATAAATAAATAAATAAAATGAGATTTGGTTTTACGAACTACATTGGCCTGGTTCCGCATGGATACGAGGTAACCCATACAACTTGGGCCCGGCCACATTAACAAAATAAATCTCTAAAGGGAGTTTTGATCCATTCGATTAATGCAAAAATAAGCAAGTCTTTCATTAATATGGCTAAAGTCCATTACATGCTCTAATAAAACAAAAAGAAGTGCGAAAAATATAGTAATATTAATAAATAAATAAAAAAAGGGCGATTCTAAGGTACATCTACTTGGCCATACAAACCTGTTATTTGAATTATACTACTAAGCAAAAAGGACAAGACTTGCTAGACAATTAAAGGTGGACTACTCCTCCTTGTCTTTGACCTTGAGATCTTGGACGGGTTTGCTAGGCTCATCAAGTTCCATTCGTTCTTTTGGAGCCCATCTTCCCCTTACCATAGCTGGAACAGGCCTCGTGATCATTGGGCTTACTTGATGTCACTTGCTTAGCCGAATGGGCGGGACTCTTCCTTTTCTGGGATTGGGCCTTTGCCTTACCTTTTCCTTTACCCTTAGTACGGGGCGTGGAAGGTTTAGCGGGCCCATCAATTGGAGTTATCCTTACACCACTAGGCTCATCATATTTGCGGGCCTTGAACCACTCCTTTTCTTCCTCTAGGAGCCTTTGGTTGACTTGATGGTCACCGCTCCAAATCCACTCCTCGTAAAAGCTAGAAAACCCATTTGAATGCGGATACACCGACTTAGTCCACACTTGGCGACGGTTCCTTGCCGTTCCTAATTAGACACCAATGAGGATGTTAAGGGCCTTTGACAAGGAGGTTCACAGCTCACGGTCGGGATCCTTTTCCTTAAGCCATATTGGCGGAGGAGGCGATTCGGCAGGAAGAACGTCAAAGTATACAAACCAATAATCTTCATAAAGGGCACATTCTCACTACACCCTACAATCTTGGTGGTACGCCACCACGGGATGAACCAAGCCGGTTGGATATTGGAATAGAAATATGCTATCTACTCCTCCCGAGAGAACTCAGAGAACTTTCGACGCCTCGCCGGAAAGTGAAGCCTCTCTTGGAGCCATATCTACACAAAAGCAACAAAGAGAAAAATTCAAGTCAATACAAGATAAGAATTTCACCAAATAAAGTTAAATCCACAAAGATTAAGGCTTTATCACAACACTTACTTGAAGGAGTAAAGGGCTCCTGGTGAAGGACTCTTGAGGATTTCTCTTGAGCCTATCTAAATCAAGGAATGTCTCTCCCACGACCATGTGCATAGGAGAGCTATCCCACCGTATTTGTTCGGTGACCCTCAGAAGTCAAGCTTTGCCCTTATTGATGGTAAGCTTCTTTTCGGAGGGAATAAGAGCATCCTCATTACAACCAACAAACAAATAACGATGGAGGAGGCAAAATACAAAGGCACGTTTCTTGTACCTCATATCCATCGTACCCTGGGCCTTAGAAGTGAAGAAAGTCACAAGCTTGGCAAGATCGACATCCTCACCATGAAGCACATGACCCGCTTGACGAGGAGACAACCCAAGGTACCTTTGGAAATCACCCACGAAAGCATTCCCCAAGTAGGGAACGGCAGGAGGACTTTCGGTGGGAAAGCCAATTGTGTCGGAGAATTCCTCCACCAGAGGGCACATCTCATGAGCACCAAAACGGAAGATATGGAATTTCGGGTCCCAAAACTCGATTGAAGCATGAAGAAAATCCCACATAATCTTGACTTGTTTAAGGTGAAAAAAGGCATTGAGGTGGAAGGGAGTAAGCTCTAACCTCTCCTCTACAGTCATGGAAGCCAACCAAGCATCAAAAACATCATCAAAGTACACCATTGTTAAAGGATTTTCCCTCAAGAAATTCTCTCTCTAAAGGCTTAAAGTAAGTGGTGAGAAGAGAAGAGAAAGAAACCCAACAATATAGAGGCTACGGTTGGATTCTCGTTGAAAATTTAAGGAAATTCAGACAAACGACGAAAAAAGGTCAGGCGGCCTTGAGACTAGTCTGGACGGCGATGCCGCTGGGACAAGCGGCCAAACCGCTCCAGCAAGCAGCTTGACCGCTAAGACAAGCGGCTTGACTGCAAGCCCAAGCGGCATAGCCGCCTGCCCACGCGGCAACCGCTAGAGCTCTAACACAGCCACTAGGAGCTCTAGCGGTCACACTGTATAGGCGCCTGGTGTACTCTTTTCGCAAGAGACCTTGGTCCACCAGACCCCACGTTTGACAGGGCTCTACCTTCCTAATTCCCACTTGGACAGATTTTGGAAGCCTTCCCTTCTATTTTCCTTACCTTAAATTTTGGCTCTTGCCACTTTTCTATTTATTCCCTCTTTATTTTCTTCCCTTCTTTTTACTTATTTAAATATATTTATTTTTGAAGGTAAGAAGGAGAAACGATTATGAGGTCCTCCTCTCGAGGGCCACTCCCATCGTGTCTGTGAGTAAAATATTACGAAAAGCTATAGTTGGGTAGTTAGTCCAATGGGAGTTATCGGAAATAGTCGTCGCATGTTTGGGCATCCAATCCGCTGCCCGATTTGATTCACGGAATTTTTGTTGAATGCGATAATTGTCAATCTGTTGCAGCAAATGTCTTATATCCATGATAAGGCTAAAGATTATCCATAGAATTTTTCTTCTCCATTGGATTGCTTGGATTACTATTTTGTTATCTCCTTCAATAATTAGATTATTAATGTTTAAAGATATGACTTGAATTTGTCCATTATGTAGTGTCATTGCCTCTGAAATCAGAATTGGAGCATCCCCAAGAAATTCGCTGCCAACCTTTATTAATTTTTCCTCATTATTGG
This sequence comes from Tetragonia tetragonoides, assembly GCA_038025085.1. Taxonomy (NCBI): domain Eukaryota; kingdom Viridiplantae; phylum Streptophyta; class Magnoliopsida; order Caryophyllales; family Aizoaceae; genus Tetragonia; species Tetragonia tetragonoides. Next base: position 25,274,827 of record CM076149.1, read on the forward strand.
GGATCACGTAACCAGCACCTGAGCGATTGTCTAGATGCGAGCCATCAAAGTTGAGTTTTGCAAAATGGATCGGAGGTGGTTCCCATGAAATTTGGATGGTCGAAGGTTGGCAAGGGGAATTAGAACTGTGAGGATCAGAGGTAGTATAAGTTTGATACTCTGAATCGAGACGATCCCTAATGTCCCATTCAGCGTAAAGTAATTTGGCCTTTATGACAATCTGCTTGACATTTGGCTGTATGTTTTGGAATATCAATTCATTCCGTGCTTTCCAAATATACCAAGTTAGATAGATACTTCTATTTAATTCATCGTACATATGTTTGACGCGAAGTTTATTCCACCATTCAAAAATGTGGAGTGTGTGATCTTTAAGAGGGATCCAATCGCTATTACTAGCTTTTTGCCAGATTTTTTTTGAGACAGTGCAGGAAGATAGGAGAAGAAATACATCCTCTGGTTCCTGGCTGCACAAGGGGCATATATTATCTAAATTAATGCCTTTTTTTGCTAGGGTAGCACGCGTAGGTAATCCATCATGAAATAGCTGCCGCAGAAAAATTTGTAATTTAGGTGCAATATCAAGTTTCCAGATCCATTTATGAGGCCATGATTTACAGTTGTCTTTACTGAGACCATGACATAACCAAGTGGTAGTTTTGACGCTGAAATTACCCGAAGAGTCAGGGCCCCAACAATAGTGATCCGATGCGTCACTCGACGGAATTGGAATGCCTTTAATAGCATTAACTATAGATGTGGGGACGATTTGTCCTAATTTTTACAAGTCCCAACTGTAGACGCCAAAAACGCATCTTTAGATTTCTTTGCAAAAGCCCAATGATGAAAGGAGTAATTTTTATGCTTGAACTGCTATTTTGCTTTAATAGTTAAAATAAGGTCTCAGGTTTTCCCTCCAAACACTCCTTCATTTCATTTCATTCTAAAGCCCCGTTCAAGAGCTTTCAACCGACACGTCTCATGCCTCGTTCCGACCTCCGGTCGCCAAGTTGCGATTTAAGGGTAAAACCGCCTTTCACCATTCAGGGGTAAAACAGTCTTTTTGCATTTTTCGGAATATTTAAATTCCTCTGGAAAATAAAAATGGGCTGGATTCATTATGACGACATCCAGCTGGCTGCTGACAGCCGTCAGCGGCCATGGGAAAAGGGCAAGGGCCGCTAGCGGCGCAGATCAAATTCCTAGTGCCGCTAGCGGCGCTGACTTCCCTTCGGGCCCAGCTCATTTTTCAAGCCCGTCCCGTTTTCAGCTCAATTTTTGCCGTCAAACCCTACCTCCCACGCCTATATAAACAACCCTTCACCCTCAGTTCAAAAACACACAGCCTATAGTTGGCAACCTCTATTCTTGGTTGAGTACTCCCGAGCTTCTCCCTCTTTCTTCTAAAATTTGAGATCTTGCTTTACTATTTTTGTCAAATATAGCCTACAGTTCAGGTACAAATTCCTGAGGGTTCAAATTAAATTAATTGCCTAATTGTTTTTTTTCTAATAGTCATAATGTAGATATCATGCTAGGTCACGTTTTTATCGCTTCCTAAATACTGTCTGTATAGTCGTTATGTTGCTCAACTTGTCAATCAAATGCATGTCTAAATAAGGGTCAAAATAAATGTCTTGATGCTCGTGATGAACCAATTAATAGTCTAAGTCTAGGTTGTTAATTCGGTTTGTGTGGGAATTAAGTCTTTAAATTATTAAGCAAATTTGAGTTAGTAGAGGCCGTCATAAAAAGGGCGAGTTGGGTGCCTAACACCTTCCCACCTTGTACCTTTCGCCCCCAAACCTATTATTCTTTGGTGCTTATATGTTTTATATAAGCGGCAGTCTTTCTAAAACCATGATTAGTTCACTTATCGCGCTATTGGGTTGTCCCTTCGGTTTGTCCCTTTGATAAAACGCCGATAGCATATTTGTGACCTCTTTCATGGTTTTTATTTAACTCAAGTCTTTTCAAAAGCTTTTCTAACTCGATGGTCCCTTGAACTTATCTAAGCCCCAAATTTACAAAGTTTCTATAAGGACGCACTCCGTGGAAACAAGGTTAGGAAAAATACGGATCCTTACACCAACGTTTATCAGTTGTTATGAAATCACTGACTTTACTATCAACATGGGGAATGTCCTGTACATTTATTCCCAAATGGTTAATTAGGTTTGTATCAAGAACCCAATTGTCTTTCCAAAAGTAAGTATTTCGACCATTACCAAGTTGTAGACACCCAAATGTGTCCCCCTGGCGTTGCGCCCAATGATGATAACCTATAATCATGTTAAAGAAACGAATGTCAATGCTCGACGTATTTATGCTCATTTGAAACCCCTTATCCATCCTAAATGGATCTCATTATATTCCTTATTCACACATGACCCTTTCCATAAGCTTTCCAACGCCATCTCATTTGTCCCAATCGGACACCGGAGCCAAAAGTTATGATTTAATGAAGATATGGGCTAAAAACGATGTTCTCATAACCGCATATCACGGTTCCATGAATGGATTAATTGGATTATTATCCTAATAGTGTTGTATTATTCTTTGAATTAGCTTTCCAATGATATACTATGGGCCGAAATCCCATGAGAAACGGAAAAGATATGATCCGATCATTGTTTAATGCGTTGAAACAGACACCTCTCTAGTGTTTGGGCCATAACTCATAGGATACTTATACTATATGAGCCCACAATATTTCAAAAGAAAGCCCTTTGAACACGGAATCTAACGCACCAATAATCAGCCCAATCGGAGGTCAAACGAGCGCTCCAGCGGCGTTTCGTGGGAGCGAGGGCCTTCTGGCCAACCGTTGGGCCCAGCGGCCAACCGCAGAGCCCCAGCGGCATCTGCTGGCCCCAACTACCTTCCGTGTCGCCGCTGGGCACCGTTTTTGGTCCAGAAACCCTAATTTGACCTCCTTTTCGGCCCATTCCCTATAAATACCCCTTTAAACTCCGTTTTTCGGGACGAACACTCATAATAACAGGATTTCTCTCAAGAGAACCCTAATCCTTCTCTCTCTCCTCTCTTCCATGCAACCCTAATCAAATTCATCCAAGCATTCATCAAGCCTCATTCAAGAGCAACTTCATACAAGAGCAAGGCAAATGCAAGAGCAATTGACATTCAATTCTAGTGCAATAAAAGGTTAACCTGAGGGCAATTTTCTCAATCTTTCAAAACTCTTTTTAAAATCATGTTTTACTTTGATTATGATTATGGTTGATTTCTATATCATATTTTCATTGATTTAGTTTTGTTATTAATCATATTCATGTCTAGCTTAATAAATTGCATGTTTTAATTAGTTTAATGCATGGTTAGTATAAATATTGCATCTTTGCATGATTAGCATAATAAATTAGCATGTTAGCATATAATTAGGGTTTTTGCATGTAGTTAGCCCTAGATTACATGTTTAGCATATTTTTATTATTTTGTTTATATTTTATTTCATTTCCATTGATGTTGCTAACAATCTCATTGATGTGCATATGCAATTTGGCGCGTTTAGCAAGAAAGGTAAGGTTGAGAATTAATTCTTTATCTTATTATTGGTTTGGTTTATGATTGTTAATTAATGAATGCAATTGGGTAATATGTGCAAATGATAACTTTAGTAATTTGGTACGTTCAACGCACCTAGTTAATTTAGGATCTTGGACGATCGGATTTATATGGAACCTTGTGATATGAATTATGAATCAACATGGATGAGTTTAGTAGAGGCCGTTAATTCGGGCGATTTAGATAAGATTCATTTTATCTTTTTCGTGCCCACACACGCGGACTCAATCTTTGACCCCTTTTGGCTATGAGTCAATTCCCAATAGGAATTGGGTGAACTTTTGTTGGTTTCCAATTATTTCCTTAAAAATTGGTGGCGACTTCACTATTTGCTTATTATTTCCCCTAACACAATTAATCATGTTGTATATGACGTATTATGTAAGAACCATTAATTCCAACTAAATATTTCAATTAGCGTCGAAAGGCGAGGGTTCTTACAAATGCGACTTCACTGGGGATTTAATAAGAGGGTGTAATTCGAAAGCTTATCCATGTTGATTATTAATTAATATTTCTTGGTTCATGGCCTTTATGTGTTCATTATTACTTTGCATTCATATTATCCATTTGCATGCGTTATCTTTGCAAGATGTCGAAATATATCACCACACAATAAACAGGAATTACCCTTTGGAGCATTGTCTATGACTTAGGCCGGTGACCCACTCGGTCCGAATTACCTTAGCACATCGTGTTCCACGCCATGGCATTTACATGTTTCCATTCGAGATATGTGAAACGGTACATTTAGTTTTATTATGCATCCCATAGATGACGAAACGCATCCGGTTGTGGGTTACCATATCCAACCATAGATTGTGTCAACCATTGCATTTAGTCTCATGATCCATTCAAGGTGCTTAATTGATTGCTTGCCATATTGTGATTGATTGTTTCCTTGTTATGTGATTTATTTCCTTAGATTGCTAGATGAGGTCCCCTTTAGGATCTTAGTGGTGTAGAGTATAGGAAGTTTCCTATTTGTGTATATGACTAACTTTGTAAACTAACTTAAGGTCGAGTCTAGAATCTTTTCTTTTTAGGAAGTAGGATCCATGAATCTTTCCGAAGATGCTAGTAACTGCAAGGACCTGGGATTTTTCCACCAATCCTTTTTTGGTTTCCGCGGAGTGCATCCTTATAGAAAATTTGTGGGTTGGGGGCTTAGATAAGTTAAAGGGACCATCGAGTTAGAAAAGCTTTTGAAAAGACATGAATTGAATAAAAACCATGAAAGAGGTCACGAATCTGCTATTGGCGTTTTATAGAAGGGACAAATCGAAGGGACAACCCAATACCGTGAAAAGTGAACTGATCATGTTTTTAGAAAGACTCCCGCTTATATAAAACATATAAGTACCCAAGAATAATAGGTTCGGGGGCGAAGGTACAAGGTGAGAAGGTGTTAGGCACCCAACTCGCTCGCTTTATGACGGCCCCTACTAACTCAAGTTTGCTTGATAATTTGAAGACATAATTCCCACACAAACCGGATTAACAATCTAGACTTAGACTATTAATTGGATCATCACAAGCATCACAACATTTATTTTAACCCTTATTTAGACATGCATTCGAATAACACGTTGAGAAGCACAACGACTGTACAAACAGTATTTAAGAAGCGATAAAAACGTGACATAGCATGATATGTACATTATGACTACTAGAAAATAAACAAATAAGCAATAAATTTAATGTGAGCCCTCAACAATTTCTACCTGAACTGTAGGCTATATTTGACAAGAATAGTAAAAATAGATCTCACGTTCGGAAGAAAGAGGGGGAAGCTAAGTGTTAATACTCCTGAGAATAGAGGTTGCGAACTGTAGGCTGTGTGTTTTGAACTGAGGGTGAAGGATTATTTATATAGGCGAGGGAAGTAGGGTTGTACGGTCGAATTTGAGCTGAAAAACGGATTGGGCTTGAAAAATCAGTCGGGCCGAAGCAAGGTCAGCGCCGCTAGTGACCCTGGAAATTTGGTCAGTGCAGCGGCCCTGGCTAGCGCCACTAGCGGCCCTGGATAGCACCGCTCGTGGCCCTGACCAGCGCCGCAAGCAGCCCAGGCCAGCGCCGCTAGCGGCGCTGACATCTTTTCAGCTGGATTTTGTTCGGGCCATATATCACTCGTTTGGGCTTCAAATTGGATGATTCATGATGCGTTGGAAACCTTATTGGGTCTAGTTTAATATGCCTCTATTTCAGGTCCAAAGTTTTTGTGGATCTTGATATATACCCGAAAGAATAAGGAGAGGTCAGTTTTGGAGTACGCATCAATGTTGGGCTTGTAACTCCTTGGTTGGGAATGTGGTGTGGGCTCATGATATGTCATTGGAAATCTATTTGAATAAGGAATCCAAAAATATAATGCTCACAAATTAATTCAACCAAATGAACTCCTAAATAGGGCTGAAAACACGGTACTTGGTATTCGGCTACATCTGTTTTGACCCTAAACTTTTTTTGGCCATAACTCTTAGGTGTGGAATCGTATTTGGACACGGAAAGAAGCAATGGAAAGCTCTTGAAAGGGGTTTTTAAATGAAGTGGAAATGAAGGAGTGTTTGGAGGAAAAACCTGAGACCTTATCTTAACTACTAAAGCAAAAATAGCAGTTCAAGCTTAAAAATTACTCCTTTCATCATCGGGCTTTTACGGAGAAATCTGAAGACGCTTTTTTGGTGTCTACAGAAGCCCCCACTTTGATCGAGCTTGAGTAAAAGCGAAGATCAAAGTATTCCGAATGCGACATGCAGGATGCTGATGTGCAAACGGTGTGTGAGAGTGTACAGTATGCATGCTGATGCTGGAGTTGGAACGCGCTCGTAGTGTGCTAAGATTTCATCCCTATGAACACAAGAGAAAAGGAAAGGTTATAGTAGCAGGATAGAACACCGCTCTTAGATGGTCTAAACGTCTACTGGGGACCTGTATTCAGAGTGAATGAAAAAGTTAGTAATACTTTGAGAATGATCAACATACAATGTTTCGACAAACAGTGACTAAACACCGCTCGGCGGATGTCGAGATTTCGTCCTTCTTCTAGAAACGAAAAAGTCAACGAGACAACGCGATTAAAAATAACGGCTGCAAAAAGGGTTAGTAACATGAGAGTGAAAAGTATAAATGCTTCATCGAGCAAACAGTGACTAAACACCACTCGGCGGATGCCGAGATTCTGTCCCTGTACAAGAAACGAAAAGGTCGATGAAACAGCGCAATCAAAATGACGGCTGTAAAATGGTCAAAACATATAAACAGTTTAAATGCAATAGGTTAAGCAATCATTGACTGAAACATATAAAGAAAAACAATGGACAGTATAACCGCCTTATGCGATCATTGACTGAAGCATATAAAAAATAACTTAGGCGATCCGGGTTGAGAGTCGTCGCCTTGTACATCCGCGTTTCAGTTTCTGGGACCTGCAAAAATAAATAACTTGGGCGATCTGGGTTGAGAGTCGTCGCCGTGTAGATCCGAGTTTCAATTTTTGGGACCTACAAAAATAAATAACTTGGGCGCTCGGGTTGAGAGTCGTCGCCGTGTAGATCCGCGTTTCAGTTTCTGGGACCTGCAAAAATAAATAACTTGGGCGCTCGGGTTGAGAGTCGTCGCCGTGTAGATCCGCGTTTCAGTTTCTGGGACCTGCAAAAATAAATAACTTGGGCGCTCGGGTTGAGAGTCGTCGCCGTGTAGATCCGAGTTTCAGTTTCTGGGATCTACCAAAATAAATAACTTGGGCGCTCGGGCGTTTCAGTTTTTGGGACCTGCAAAAATCAATGGGTTAGTTTTACCCGTAAATGGTTGGTACCGTAAAATGGGCGAACTATTGAATTTGAATTTGTGGGCCTGAGGGCTTCGCTCCCGCGTGCTTGGCACTGATATTGCCACAAATGAACTGTAGTAACGAACTTTGGACTAGAAAAGGGGCCGTAGGACAGCAAAAGGGGCCCTCGCGCTTGGCTGTTGTAGGAGGGTTATCTTCATTCTTGGTTGTAGTCGGATGTTCGCTTCTGGGTTTGATCATGAGTTCCGGGCTTGCTACTTTCGATGGAGAGCGGGTAGACTCAAACCTGCAGTGAAAATATGCACATAAGGAAAAGATGCAATAGACATGTCCGACTGACCATGACAAGATGCACAACACATGACATAGTAATATGCATGGGGAACAGGGGGATTGACATGTAAACAAGCAGGGACTCAAGACACTGAGAAATTATGTACACATCCATGCCTTTGAAGGCGACTCTAGTACTTATGCAAAAATGATGTATGCAGACTCTATTGACTCACAACTCCATGCAACCTAGCCTAACATGCACGACTCTCCTATAGGGTCTGAAGAGGGTCTTCATATGGGAAAAGTTTTTGTGATCAAGAATTTCATTCTTGTGGTGATCTTGACAGAGTAAGAGACAAGTGGACAAGACTGGGTGCAGTCAAGGGAGAATCAGCCCCCAGTTTGATGTGTGGTTCTTGATGGTTATGACCTACTCGAGGAGCTATGGGTGTTGATGCGGTGGTACAAAATATCCTAACTTTAGGTATGGGGACGAAGTGGCCAACTTGGAACGTAGAAGACAAACAACCGACTCATTCCGAAAAAGCCCCCAGTTGGGAAGTCTATGTGCAAGCCTACGAGAAAGGTGATGAGTATGACCTCTAGACGACTGACCAAAGAGCGCTTACGTGAGAAACAATGTTCTCCTTTTTTTTAGCCTTAGATGAGAATGGTGGAATAGGAGAACTCCTTATTTTCATGTGACAAAGTGGTTGTCGTAGCCGGACCTCCTTGAGGTTTCCTACGTATCCAGTTTATGGAATCAGGCCAACGTAGTTCAGGACTATAAAATTGAATGGGCGTACCTCTTGTAGGGCTTTTGGGTTGTAATGTCAGGCTGGGTTGAGATGTCAAAGAAAGGATAAAGGCTCAAAGAAACCCAATGTAAATCCTCTCCCCAAAGTATGCTAGATGGTATAGAAGTTTGTGATCTGGGCAAGGTGGCTAAGAGACCTATGTTTAGGTAAGGCCATTGGTTGGTTGTACTTGAAGTGTTTGCACTCTTTTGGATCTTTGATCGCTCTCGAATTTTTTACCCTTTTGTCTTCTTTTTTTTTGGCTCTTGAACTTTTGAGTTCTCTTTCTTCTTTTTTTTTTTTCTCTTGGTGGCTCTTTGTTTGTAGGTCGGTCCACCTTGCCTAGAAGGTTACTTCTATTCCCATGTCGCACACACCCATTCCCAGGGTAAGGATGATGTGGTTAAGAAATGAAAGGCTATGTGTTTAAGGCTCAAAGGGTTGCAAGTGGTAATGATGTATAGGGTAGTAAAGGATATTGATGTGAGGTGCCAAATGAATGCCTCCTGTACTCGGCACGGACGGTTCAACTGTATGTCCTCTATGGGCATGATCAATAAGGACTTTTTGTTTTAATGTTTTGCACAATGAAGGCTTTCTTTTGAATGTTTTTTTTATTTTTATTTTTATTTTATTCCGTCATACACAACTTAAGTTCATCATAGCATTGAACAAAGAACAATGATGGGAATCAAAATGCAATCTTTATTAAATAAAAAAAAAGCATTACACGAGAAGTAAGCTAGACTCTATGGACGAATTGAAAAGACAACTAGACATCATTAAACTTGACTGGACTCAACTAGACTTGCACACTAGGAAACTTCGACTCTCTTCAACTTCTCGAGAGTAAGCTATTCATAGGGATACGAAGGACAACTGTGATACCCCAATACTTTTCTATAATTATTATTTCGATTTATAAATAGTTTCTGAGATTAAATCGTATATTCATTTAAGGATTCAATTCATTCAATTAAAGCCATAATAATATTAATTATTATTATGAGACTTTCATAAATTGTATTTATTAATTTTGCAGAGTTTAATTAGAATGTTTTATATATGAATAAGAATTATTCATATAGTTTTAATTAGTTTAATTAGTTTTAATTAGGTTTTTATTTCAGAAAATTATCAAATAAATTCCTAAACCTAGTAGTCTTTGACTTGGATTGACTGAGGGCCTATATAAGGAAAAGGGTAATTCAGTTGATCAGTTTTGCAAACTCAGCCAAAACCTCAAAGCACTCTCTCTCCTCTCTCTCGTCGTCCTCTCTTTCTCTCTCACCCGAACACACACTCTCTCTCTCTCTCTCCGCGCTGCTCACCAGAGATACCTCGTCAGCGACCCCTCCTCCCTCACGTCAGTAACCCTCTCCTTCTCCCTCTCTCTTTTTCTTTCTTTTTCCCTTTCTCTTTCTTTCTCTTCGTGTCCCCTCCCCCTCGCGTTTACTGTCGCGGACGGCCGCGACCGTCGTCAGGCCGTTGTCTGGACGGCGATCGTCGACCGCCAGGGCGCGAGGGGCCTGGCCCCGTCGCCACCCCTCTTCTCTCCCTTTCTCTCTCTCGCTCGCACTCTCTTTCTCTTTCCCGTTCGCGTTTTCTCTCTCCTCTCCTCACCGGAGCACTGGCGACCACCACCACCGACCATGGTGGCCAGTGGGTGGAGGTGGTGATGTTGGGTCGGGTTATGGGTCCCATGCATGGGTACCCATGACCTAGACCTAGTTGTGGAGTTAGAGTTTCGTTTTTGTATTTTTCGTAATTATTAATTCGATTTTCAGTATTTTTGATTTAATATTTTTATTTTTCTGTACTCGTTCGGAACCCGAATTCGGATTTTCAAAAGCCTAGATTGGTTGAAATAAATCGAGGAATAAAAATATCAGACTGAGATTTCGTTACTTTTCATATTTTCATATTTAATAAATACTGATTCGGTAATTGTTTTTAATTAGGACCTAACGAGCAAGCGTGATCATCGTCAATTGGTTGGAGCATACATACTGTTGGTAGCGTATTAGTGGTATGCGCTCATGCCCACCTTCTTCGAAAGCCCCATCAAAACTATTTTGATATATGTGTTATGTGCTAATTGGGAATTTGTTGTGAATTTAATATGCAAAGCATGATTAAACTATATCGTCGTTATTATGAGATTTCATAAGCATGTTTACCGCTGTAAATATGGTTTATAATTAGCATGTCGATGTTATCATGTTTTGGGAATTAATCAGTCCATATGATGTTTATTGGACAATTGTTGAATGGTGAACTATTAGTATTATTATGCTATTAAATAAATGCTAATTGGTATGGGTATTATTGAGTGCTAGTGAGCACCTATCTATTGTGGATTGAATGCCTTTGATGATTTGTGAATTTTTGGATATCGTGTTACCCTGCCGAAGTGCTGCCCAAATTTGGCTAGACATTACTTGTCTTCATTATTGAATTATCGTCGTTATTGAATTAAAGCATGTTTAATTCTCATCGCATTGAATTATCATTATCGTCATTATATACTATTCATTGTCTAGAGCATGAAATGAATTAGTAAGTCGTGGTCTCGTAGTACCACTTATGTCAACCAATGCAAATTATGTGAATTGAATTAAATGAGAGTAAGACTCCTAATGGATCCGTAGGATTAGTCGAGCTATCAGGATTGCACCTAATGGTGTAGTTCAAGGGATGAGTGATTCCCAAGTTACTTATGGACACCTCGCAGTGTGTCTGGGATGGATCATTCCCCATTTATTAAGTCCTCTAGGCTCGTGTAATTGTACTAGAGGTAGTGTGCACACTAGAGTCATTAAGTCCATGGCATGATTGTATCTTCGATAAACAGTATGGGTATTTGCTGTTGTATAAGCTCTCTTACATCTCTCTAATCAAGATGGATTGTATGTATCGTATTACGTATGATCACTATACAAGAATTGTGTATAAAAGAATGTCATTATGCGCAGGCTTGATTATCTGCTTATGTGCGTATGCAAATGAATTTCAATGATTCTTCTAAAACCTCAGATAAGGTTTGCGAAATATTTTTACTGGGTACGGATGAAGTTTATTCCGTTTATCTGATTTTTTTTTTCTCTTTTGTTTCTTTTCTTTTCTTTTCTTCTGTATTTTTGTTTCCGTCACGGAAAGCAAAGTGCAGGTTTAGATTGATTAAGGACGTACAGCTTGGAATATTAGAGTTGGCGTCGATTGATAGAACTATTTCTGTTGGATTAGATCGTGGGATTATTAATATTTGGATTTGGCTTTGCCCTTGAAGGCCAGTTGTAATAAATTTTGTTTAATGGTTTAGCTCACTATATAGACAACTCTGATAATCACTGTTTAGATTTATTAGTTCCTTAGAAGCTCCTTTTCATGCCTAGTCTTTCTTTCTTCTTAGCATTTACTCCTTAGTGATAAATGTTGCAGTAACGCCCTTGGGCTTGTGACGGTTCAGTGATTTCGAGTCGTGGATAGCGACGTCGATAGTTCCCAGAAAGTCGTTGTAAATTCGGGGGGTGTTACAACAGCCCCATGTAGATACTCGCGTTGTTCATGACTTAAGTGGAATTCTTAAGAAGGTCATCTTCAATTAGGATACCCACAACATAGAGCCGGTTGTATGAGTCAATTGCTTGATACTTGAGGGGTTCCTTGTAAGCAGGTTGCAGGTTCTTGATGAGTTGGCGGATTTGATCAGCTTGTGAAGGTCGCTCAACCAATTCGGCTATCTTTAGCTTCCAACGCTTAAGGAAGGCAGTGAATCCCTCATTTTCTTCTTGTTTGGTGATCTCTAACTCTCAAAGGGTCATAGGTAGAGCAACATTTTCCTTGTAGCGTGCAAGGCAGACTGTGGTAAAATCGGACCAAGTTTGGTTGCTTTCCAGATCTAGGGAGTAGAACCATCGTCGAGCATGTGTATCAAGGGTCCGGGGAAACAGATGGGCATAGAGTTTCTTGTTGATTCCCCTTAGAGCCATAGCAGTAACGAAGGATTTCAGGTGATCATGCAGGTTGTCGACTGCTGTGAAGGTGGGTACTTCAGGTATAGAGAATTTGGCGGGAAGCCTACCCTTGATCTTAGTGTCAAACTTTCCTATGTTGGCACTATAGTTGGAGATCAAGCCGCTACTCTTGAGCACAGAGGTGATCTTAGCATTGCTAAACGCGCCAAGTATTGCATATGCACATCAATAAAACCGTTAGTAACTTCAAACGAATATTAATGATGCAAAGACAATAACTTTATGCTAAAATAAACCTAAGAGGGTATTACATGCATGCAAAAACCATGAAAAGATGCAAACTTGCATAAACTAATAAAAAAGATGCTAACTTTATACTAACTAAACATGCATAATTATGTACAAAACCCAAAACACGCAAATTTATTCAACCATAATATAAAGCTAGATAAAACATGATTAATAAATAGTAAAACAAGAGATTTAATAAAGAGTTAGGCCCTCAGCATGGTTAACCTAGACGTTCTATTCGAACGGGACTAGTAGAATTAGGATTGCTCTTCGATCTTAAAAGCTAGGCTAGGTGTATTCCTTGCTTGGATCTTCAGATTTCTGAATTCTCTTTGATTTGGGGGATTTTGTGCTCTCAATGCTCTCAAAATTGTGAACTGACTGACCTCCTCCAAAAGAGGGTGAAAAGGAGTATTTATAGAGTTTGGGGACGAATTTAGGGACTTAGGGCAAGAAGCCCGGCGCCAAAAACTCGGCCCAGCCAAAAAACGGGTTCAGCGGGGGCCTTCGCAATGCTAAACCTTGACTGCAAACCAGAACCCGTTTTTTGGCTGGGCCGAGTTTTGCTTGACTTGCAACGCTGTCACCCGTTGGCCGCCGAGTAGCTTGCGAAGGCCGCCGGGCCTGACGGGGCGCGCGTGACTAGAGTTTTTTGACTTTTTGTGGTTTGTAAATTACAAAATTGCCCTTCAGCTGACCCGGGGGGCGGGGATTATGGCGGTTTTGACCCAAATCTTCGAGACGCGATATCTCCTGATCCTGGAACCTGATTGAGGCAAGGTCAAAGGCGTTGGAATCCTTATAACAAGGGCTATCCAAAGACTGAGGTTTCAAAGAATTTGGTCTAGATTTCCGAGCAATGTCCTTTTCTACTTACGCCCATGTTAATCCATTACCATCATCATCGGGCGTTGCGGTGTCAGGGGATGAGAACCGATTAGGATGTCTACAGAAGCCCCCACTTTGCCCAAACTTGTAAAAGCGAAAGTCAATGTATTTGCTAAAAATGCCTGCAATGTTTTTTTTTTTGAAAATGCTTTTATGTTAGTACGAAAGGAAATATAGACCCCTGACCGCCTGTGGTCAGGGTTACCTACTTTGCGGGGGTTGACGCGATGCTAATTTTAATGACTTCATCGACAAACTGCGTTTCGTTGCTCTGCTTTGCGGGTGCCAACGTGACGCTAATTTTGATAGCCTCAACGTCAAAGAGCGTTGTGTTGCTCTGCTTTAGTTGTTGTCAACGTGACGCTAATTTTAATAGCCTCACCATCAAAGAGCGTTATGTTGCTCTGCTTCAGTAGGTGTCAACGTGACGCTAATAGCCTCATCGTCAAACAACGTTGTGTTGCTCTGCCTTAGTGTTTAGGAAAATTGTGCTTGCAAGATAAAATGATGTGCTTTTTCCAGAACATATTAGATATAAGGCTCGGGCCTGCAAAAATAGATAATATTGGGTCCCTAGGGTAGGAAACCAAGATGTGGGGGCAAAAGAGTCATTTTTGGTGATATGTTCAAATCTCCCGGGCTTCCAACGGTCGAGAAAGGCAATCCCGCGCGGAATTTGAACTCGCGGGCCTGCCCCGAGTGGGGCGAATGAAAAAAATGGTTCGGCGGCCATGCGCAGGGCCGCCGAGCGCTGAGCGACCTTTACGGGCCCGCTCAGCGGCTCGGGTTGTCGTGCGAAGGCCACCAGACGGGCCGCCGGGGCCAGCGGCTGGGCCGCTGAGCCTGGACGGCCCTGAATTGGGCCGCTGGGCCGGTTCAGAGGCGAAAACGGGGTTTTTCTTTTGAGAAGCCGAATTTTTGGGTCATTCTTCCCCAAAATTTGAGACTCTCTCTCTCTACCTCCATTGTTGCCCAATATTCATTTATTGCTCAAATTTGCTTCTTTTTGCTTGCATTTGCTTGGGTTTCGATAATCTGTGCATAATTTGAAGTTTATTTGTGATTTCTCACCAATTTGGGGTGAATTTGAGAGTGGGTTTTTGAAACCCTTGGAGAGAGAAAATCTCAATTCTCCATTTTTGTTTGTTTGCTTTCAGTTGCCTTGCTCATAATTTCTTCATGGCTCCTAAATTGGCGAAGAAGAGGAGTAGAAGGGCCGAGGTTCGGGAGGAGGTCGAAGAAATTGATATCTTCACCAAAGCTTTTCCTTCCCATGTCATGCCTTCCAATAGGAAGCCTAATGTGGCTTTTCCTCATGATAGGTATACACGGTCAGATAGGATGCCCGACATCATTCAGGATCGGTCGGAGTTGCTCTTTCGGCCGGAGTCTCACTTGAGTTCCCGTGCTTCGAAGTTTGTGGTAAACCTCAAACTTTGAATTCATAGTTTTATGCATTGAATTTTAGTTTATATGCTTTGCCTTGAGTAGAATTTGTGTAGAGATTGTATGCAATTGTCAAGTTTGTAGCGCATGTGATCTTGCATGGCTTGAACGAACTTAGAAACATGCTTAGGATTGAACATTTGATTGAAATGTGAACCGAAGAGGTTGCAAATTGATCATAGGAACCCGATGGAAATTTGAAGCCCCATGGTAATTATGGTTCTTCGGTGAAGCTTTTTAAACTCTTACCCAAAGAGGTGCAAAGTGCAGTTTTGGGTGCGGTGTTTGGGCCCCTTTTGAAAGCGGCGGACTCGGTCGAGCGAGTCAAAAGATGTATTGTCCGCTTGTCCTTGGAATGTTTCTGGGATACTACCAACACGTTCCACTTCCCTAATGGGGAGATGATGATCACTCCATCGGAGTTTGCTATGTTGACTGGGGTACCTTGCGTGGGTACGCCCATTGTGTATGACGTTTCCATTTGAAAACGTAAGACCGAGATGGTTTGAGTTGTTCGGTCCTTGGGGGAATACTTGGGGTCAACATTATCGTCCCTATAGCGAGCTCTACGCTGCTTTGACTGATGCGAGGTACAAGAGAACTACCTCGGTGGAGCAGAAGGCGAGGATGTTCATCGCCTATCTCCTTGCCACCACCATCTTTGGTGACAAGGGAGAGCGTATTCATGCTATTTACCTCCCTAGCTTGTTGGATTGGGAGAGGGTGAGAGAAAACAACTGGGGGTTGCCGGGCTACGCCAACCTCTTGAGGTGCATGCGGTTTGCTTGCCGCGTGAATGACGAGGGATACATGCAGTCAACTCTTCCTCCCGTGAGCTTGTGCGATTTTTGGAAGGCCTTGCAGGTGCGTTTTGTTTTTGTAACTGTTTGACGATTTGCATGATTTAAGTGTATGGTGCTTAATTTCATGTTTCGATGTAGCCTTGGTTCTTTGAGCATTTCCTGGACATGGCGCCTACGGGCTGGGAGTCGGATTCCCCATTTCGCAGGGCATGGCGTCATAGGGGTCCTGCGCCCTTCCAGACGCTTCAGCAGTACAGGGAGGCCCTCCTGCGCCTAGACTGGCACAAGGTAACGCAATTTTTCTTTTTGTTGCATGGATTGTATTTCTTGGTGTGGAAATATCTTATGTTGCATGTTTGTGTAGATTAACTACTTCCCTTGGGCGAAGTACCATGGGCTGGCTTCGGATGCCGTCCTTGCATCTAGGACGATAGACCGCCAGAGGATCCTGATTGCAGGTCCGTTCTCGTTAGAGTGGTATTTGGGAGAGCGGATCTTCCGTCAGGTTTATCCTGATGTGGTGGGACCGATGATTCCTGTGGATCCTCCCTCGACTATGTTCTTAGTGAGGTGCTTGTCTCGCAAGCAGGTTGCGGCAGCCATGGTGGGTTCAGATGTTATGCGGTATTTGAGGGAGCCTGCGGAGGACCTTGCAGGGCACTACGAGCAGTTCCGTCGTGATCGCCTCATGCCTTCATTTGTGGGCTTGAAGGTAAGAATTTTATATTTTTTATTCTATGCCTTTCTTGTTTTGTTGGTGGCTAACCTTCTTTGCTTCATAGGAGCCTCGGGTTGATGATGTTGATGTGGATGTCCCGGATATGCGGATCCCAGGTCGGGATTATGGTGGGAAGGAGTGTTGGGGAGAGGTCCCGATGACAGAGGACCTTGATGAGGACATCCAGGGCCCTTGATGACGGGATATGCTCCTTATGGCGGTCTTTACTATCAGCCCCCTGTCCCTGCTCCTATGATGCCTACCATGCCTCCTCGTTCTTCTTGGGGGTATGATTCGAGTTATGCCGGAGAGGGGTGTTCATATCGGGAGCCTGCCCGTCATTCTTCCTCTGACCCTGGCCAGTTGGCGGCGTCGATCTTTGGTTATAAGCCACGGAGGTCGGAGGATCACTTTGAGGTGCTCCGTACAGATGCTGATGTGGGTGATGATTTTTATGATAATGTATTTGTATGAAATACATTCTTGAACCTTTGTGTTGAACAAACGTTCGGACTTTGCTTTTGTAATATATTGTCGTTTTATTTGTCCCTGCATAAAATTAGGCTAATGCAAATGCACAGGTAGTCAGGCAAAAAGCGCAAGTAATAGCCATGTAGCAAAAAAAAGGGTAAAGTCAAAAAGTTAAAATTGGTTGTACCCTATCCCCCCTTATAAAAAAAGAAAAAAAAGAAAGGGGTGCAAAAATGAAATGAAATTATTAAGTAAAAGGAAAAAGGGTTAATAAAAATAAAGATGATAATCATCCAAAAAGAAATAAGGAAATTGTGGGGTTCCCGTAAATAACTCAGGAATTAATAGAAAAATATTAATAATAAAAGAAATAGGAAACTGAGCCAAATTGGAGTCCAAAATGGTTAAGGAAAGTGTCCAAAACCGGGTAGAAGAGGGCTGTCTCGATAAAGGGGCTCGGCGGCTGACGCGAAGGAGCGTGGGTCAAAAGAAGGGCCGCCAGACTCAACGGTTGGGCCGCGGAGGCTGGGCGGCTGGCCGCCGAAGCTCAGCGGGTGGGCCGTTGGGCCTTGGCTGCCATATTGTGGTCACCGAGCCTTCGGCGACTCCCTATGGGCCGCTGAAGCCTTTTTTTCGACGGGTTGCCATATTTTCGTCTTTTTTCGTACGAGCCCTATATAAGCCTTGGGTTAGTCCGATTTTGGGACATCACCTTCATAATTCCATAGCAATAGAGAGCTTTTTAGCGAGAGAAACTCCCAATTAATTTAGATTTCAGCCATGACAAGTTTTGAGGTTAAGTTTGATAAGTAGTTGCAATCCATGACCCCTGAAGAAAGGATGAGACTTGTGCCCTTTCACTTGGATGCTTTCTTCCACCTGAAGCAAGTTCAAGTTGTTTGGAACCGTCTTGAGGCCGCGGGTGAATTTTGGGATGACAAACTTCATGTTTTTAGATTCGAGTATAATGAACCGTGTCCTCTTCCCGAAGAATTTGCCGCGATAATTGCATTCCCTCATGATCAAGCTCCTGCAACTCCATGGCTCGGGGCCAACCTTAAAGGCTACTATAAAAGGTATCTTGGTTTATCCCCACCACAAGCCTCCTCTGTGGCTAGGACCGGTGAGCTAGACCTCAATGGTGTGATTGATATCTTTTTCCCCAAGGTAAGGGATGATCATAATGAGACATATTATAGGCGTTCTTTTATCTTATGTCTCTTACATATGTACCTCTTTGTTGGTGGAGGTAATAATGGTAAAACTTGTATGCTTAGAATTGTTGAACATATTCAAAACGATTTTACCCCTATGTCTCTTGTTCTTGGTGAAACCCTAATGTGCTTGGACCGCAAGAAACAAGAACAATCGCATGGTGGATGGACGGGAAGCCCTCTTCTCCTTCAAGTGAGTGCTTAAAAAACTGCTTTGGATATTTTTATAAAGTTTGAATCTTTAATGGATACCTAACTTTATTATTTTTTATGTTTGTTTGTTTTTGTAGATATGGCTTTTGGAGCATATGTGCTTCATTGAGAGGCCAGCTAACGAGCTCAAATACCAACCAAAGCAGTTTTCTGCCCGCCGAAGGCTTTATTATGAATGGCGTGGATATCCGAAAGCTTGCCCTTTGCTAAGATGGACTGTCAGGTGGTGGGGCCTAAAATCCGCAATCGGATGTAGCAAGGAGACAGGGTATTATCAAATCCTTGGTCTCCAAAATTTGACTTACATATTTCCTAGCCGTATCATGCGGCAATATGGGAAACGCCAGATTATCCCACAGAAGGATAGTGTTGCGCCTGCTGCCCGGGTTTTGACTATTGGTATGGTGAGATCTTGGGAGTGTGCATAGGACCGTCGCCCATAGTGGACCATTCCTCACATCAAGGCCCCAACGGCCATATCTTCAGCTTATGAAGCTTGGATGGATTGTAAGATTACAGAAGGTCGTCGTGCACGCAGGAAATCCGAACAAGACGATCTTAAGGCCCAATCGGTCAAGGCTAGCTTGAGGCTTTCTAACCCCAATGATCCCAAAGGGAAGGGTAAGCAAAAGGGAGTCAAGCATGTAAAAAGTGTTCTCAACCCGAAGGCCAAGAAAGCTCTAGCCAAGATTACTACTAAGCGAGAAGAGAAGCCCCAAATTCGGGCCAATGATCATGATACCTCTTCAAGTGCTGCTCTAATGGAGGTTGAAAAAGAAGAGGAACCCGTGGTTCGAGAGAGATGGGCTCCCAAGGAATGTGAAGTGGCCCAAAGGTTGATGAACCCATGGAGGATATCGTCCCTACTACTGAAGCTACGGAGTAGTCTATTAGGAAATACTCTTTTGGAGCATGTCTTAGCTTAGGATTGCCTTTTATTTGCTGCGCTTTGAATTCAATAAGGGTGATGTGCCCCCTTTTTTTTAGATTTAGTTAATTTGTTTTTATTATTTAGGAATTGCCAAGTCTTATAATGGACTTTATTATTATTTATGGAGACATGCTTATTTTATTATTGCAACCTTGTGTTAATTATGTGCACAATTTTTTTTACAACTTTCGAATGCAAATTTGATGAAGGGGCCGGGCCCAATTGTAATTGCGTTGTCCTACGTATCCTTATAGGAAAATTAGGTCGCTCGTACTTCTTATCCGCTTTTTGTTTTTAACATTAAATCTCGTTTTTTTTTTTTTTTTTTTTTCGGGATTAGTAAGCCTTGTGTGGGCCTCTCGAAAGTGCTATATTGGGTGTCTTGCCTAAGCATAGAACCTCTTTAATTGATCCATGTTTATCCATTAACTTAATTCAATCCCGTCTAAATCTGCCAATCTTGCAGCACCACCTGTCAAGATTTTTGTAATGATAAACGGGCCTGACCAGTTGAGTCAAAATTTACCTCTAGGGTCAGTTACATTGGCCCTTACCTCCTTAATTACTAAGTTTCCAACCTTAAGGTCTCTGATTTTGAGCCTTTGGTTAAAGTGCCTAGTTAGTCTCTTTTGATAGACTCTTACGTTGTGCAAGGCTTGCAACCTTTTCTCATCTAGCAGGACTAATTGGTCATAGCAGGCTTGGACCCAATCCACCTCGGGAATTTGACTTTCTAGAACGATCCTTAGAGATGGGACCTCAAGCTCAATTGGTAATACGACTTCTATTCCGTAAACCAGGGAGTAGGGTGTTGCTCCCGTTGATGCGCGAACTGATGTCCTATAACCCCAAAGTGCAAATGGAAACTTGTCTTGCCAAACATGATAATTTTCTGACATTCTTTCAATGATTTTCTTGATGTTCTTGTTAGCTACCTCTACTGCGCCGTTGGTTTGCAGCCTGTAAGGAGACGACTTTCGATACTGGATTTTAAACTGGGCTAACAACTCAATCACTTATTTCATGAATGTGATCCATTATCACTGATGATTTCTTGGGGAACCCCATATCTGGCTATTATGTTATTCTTAATGAACTTGAGCACATGTTTTGCTTTGAGCTTTGCGTATGACTGCGCTTCGACCCATTTAGTAAAGTAGTCGATTGCGAATAGGATATATTCGTGGCCTCCTTTTCCTGTTGGGTTTATTTTACCGATGATGTCGATTCCCCAAGCCGAGAAAGGCCACGGTGAGGTGAAGGTATATAATGGGCTTGATGGTAGATGTTGCAGATTTGCGTGGGTCTGGCATTGTACGCATCTTTTGACAAATTCACAACAGTTCTTTTCCATTGTTGTCTAATAATACCCTAGCCTTATTATTTTCCTGGATAGCATCGTACCATTCATGTGCGGTCCACATACTCCCGCATGTACATCTCTTAGGACCTTATGGGCCATTTCAGTACCTAGGCATAGGAGGTTCATTCCGTTTGGGCTTTTCTTGTATATTTGACCTTGTAGTTCTAAGAATTAGGCCGCGCGCCTTCTGAGTGCTTTCTGGGCTTTAGGGCTACAATCATGAGGGTAGAGCTGGTAAACAAGCAGATTCTTTATGTCAGTGTGCCATTCGTTTTCTTCGTTGTAGAACACTTCCAAATTGTCACAATATCAAGGCTCGGATCTCCTTTGTACATAGATGGGCATCATCCGGATGGTTTCAGGTATATTGATCATGCTTGCTAATTTACCCAATGCATCTTTAAACTGATTATCTTCTCGTGGAAGGTATGTAAAGTGTATTTGATTGAAATACACTATGATCCTATCTAAGTATTCCTGGTAGAGTGCTAGGGATTCACTTTTAACCCTCAATATTTTGGAAATTTGGTTAATTATGAGTGATGAGTCCCCATAGACTCAGAGTGTTTTGATTCCAAGGCTTAGAGCGGATTGCAGTCCTATTATGCAAGCTTCATACTCGGCGCGATTATTTGTAACTTCATGGTCCAGTTTGATTGAAATGGGTGTATGTGCACCTTCGGCGGACACTATTAGTACTCCTACCCCGAAACCCTTTTGGTTGGATGCTCGATCGAAGTATAGTTGCCACGTTTTGGTATCTAAGGTCATAACCCGTTCGTCCGGAAAGTGATATTAGTCCTTATGATCTGGTTCATTTATGTCTTGGTTGGCTAGGTGTTCCGAGATAGCATGCCCTTTTATGGCCTTTTGTTGCTCGAATTTAAGGTCGAATTCCGAGAGGAGAACAGTCCACCTTGCTATCCTGCCGTTCAGTATGGGCTTTTCGAATATGTATTTCAAAGGATTTTCTCTTGATCTTTTGTGGATCGTGTGCTGGAGCATGTAATGCCGTAGCTTTTTAGTAGTTGCTACCAAAGCTAAGCATGTCTTTTCTAGGGATGAATAGCGGGTTTCGTATTCCAGAAACTTCTTGCTCACATAATATATAGCTTTCTCTTCCTTATCTACTTCTTGGGCTAGCATGGCCCCCATTGACGTTTCGGTGACGGTAAGGTAGAGGATTAGAGGCATGCATGGAATGGGCGGTACTAGAACATATGATTCAGATAGATAGGCCTTAATTTTTTCAAAGGCCTTTTGGCATTGCTCGTCCCATTCTGTCTTTACCTCTTTTTTGAGTTTCTTGAATATGGGCTCGCATGTGATGGTTAATTTGGAAATGAACCTGCTGATGTACTGGATTCTCCCCAAAAAAGCCTTTAATTTCTTTTTCTGTCTTCGGAGGTGGCATATCTATTATGGCTTTGATCTTGGACGGATCAATTTCTATTCCTCTGGTGCTTATGACGAATCCTAGAAGTTTATCGGATGTGACCCCGAATGCGCACTTTTTGGGATTAAGCCTCATATTGTACTTCCTAAGCCTGTCAAAGAACTTTTTAAGTGAGGCTACGTGCCCTTCTCTGTCTTTCGACTTTATGATCATATCGTTTAAATACACTTGAGCCTCCTAATGCATCATGTCGTGGAGTAAGGTTGCAGCGGTTCTTTGGTATGTAGCTCCTGCGTTCTTAAGCCCAAACGGCATTACTGTATAGCAATAAGTGCCCCATTGTGTGATGACAGTGGTTTTCTCTTCATCCTCATTGGCCATTAGGACCTGGTTATATCCTGCGTACCCGTCCATAAATGATAGAAGGGCGTGTCCGGTGGTGTTATCTACTAAGACGTCCATGTGAGGTGAGGGAAAGTCGTCTTTTGGACTTGCTTTGTTCATGTCCCTAAAATCTACACACATTCGGACTCGTCCGTCCTTTTTTGGGACTGGGACAATGTTGGCTACCCAATCGGGGTATTTGGCCACTCTTACGAAGCCTGCCTTTAGTTGTTGCTGGACCTCTTCCTTGATCTTAAGAGCCCACTCTAGCTTCATTCTTCTTAACTTTTGCTTGACTGGTTTGCAGTCAAGGTTTAGTGGAATGGTATGCTGAGCTATTTTGCGGTCTATGCATGGCATGTCCTTGTAGGACCAGGCGAAAACATCCGTATAATTCTTTAGGAGTGTTACGAATTGTTCGCGTTCATTAGATGTTAAAGATAAGCCTATTTGCACGTGGCGAGGCTCATCATTAGTTGCAATGTTTATTGTCTCCGTTTCTTCGACTATTGAAGTCTTTTGCTCAGGTTCGATTAATGCTTTAATAACTTTTTTTGGCAATTCCATTATATCTTCTGAATGATTAGCAATGAGGCAATCCAAGTAAGCAAAATCGACGTTCATAATATAAATAGAAGCGGACAATACATAAATGAGGTCATCACTAAGGACCTTAGTAATAGAGGGAATAGATTGGGGTGGACTACCCGACACTTCTAGGATAACAGACTCAGAATCAGATTTGGACTAGGAATCAGACTCAGAATCAGAAATGGGCCCTCCTGTAGGACCTTTGCGGATTGTGAACTTGTACTTGGCTCCCTTGACTGGAATCCACTTCGTCTCGTGCTTCCAGGTGGTGCAGTCGGGCCTGATTAGGGCGATCAGCTTGGACGGGTCGAAACCTTCATTAGAAAGCACAGTAAGGGGAAGTTTGGTAGTTGTCTCTTCGTATTGACGACGTTCTTCGCCAAAAAAGAGCCCAAAGTCGTTGGGTGCCATGTCATTAGCCCAATCTTTAGTGGATCGGTCCTCATTAGGAGGTATGGGTGTGTCTTCACTCATGATGAAGCAATCTTGAAATGCCTCAAAGCCTGGTATTAGGATCCCGTTAATTGTGTATGGTTCAGGGAATCCATAGTAAGGATATGGGTCGCCTTCCTGAAGAAATTGCCCATTGAGGGTGAGGGGGTAAGGATCCATGTTGTGTGTAACATGTTTGTTGGCCGCGCGGGCTCTTTTCTTAGCCATCACTTTGGATATGTGGGCCCTAAATTCTTGCCTTGTGGGCCTGTAACCCAGCCCAAATAGATCATTTTTGATCTTGGTGATCCAACAGGTTTGAGCTACCTTGGGATGTAGGCCCAATGTGGTGCCTGGGAAGTGGCCTTGATTTCTGAGTAAAGCATTCACATTAAGTGTGGGCTCTCTTGTTTCTATAAAGGCTATCTTCTCAAAGCCCCATAACTCCTCGTCTTGCTCATTATGCTCTATCTTTAGGACTGGAGCTTTCTCAATTTAGGCTACCATAGTATCCGCGCAGACTTCTAAGATCGATCCTGCCAAGGATAGCATTACCTTTTGATGCAGGGTTGAGGCTACAACATTTAGCCCGTCTAACCAAGGCCTTCCTAATAGTAGGTTGAAGGTGGCTGGAATGTCAATTATATGGAACTGGACCATTTTCTCGATTGGCCCAATATTGATATTCATGGAGAAGGTACCCAATACGTTCCTTTTGGAATCACCGTAAGCCCTTAGCCCTTGTGCGGAATGCGCAAGGTTGTTGCAGTCTATTTTGAGGTGTTCAGCAGTCCTCAAGGGGCATACATTTACAACGGAGCCATTGTCAACTAAAGTCCTAGGGACTTGTCTTTGTTGACAGACTACAATAAGATAAAGGGCTTTGTTGTGGTGAATGCCTTCAGGTGAAAGGTCTTTGTCAGAAAAAGTTACGGGCGCGGATGACTTTCCTTGGGCCAGGAGGTTGACTACCTCTTCAGGAGTAACATTTGGAGAAATGGTAGTTGCATTCAAGGCTTCTAGCACGGCCCTTCTATGAGTGATAGAAGTGGTCAACAGTTGCCAAATGGATATGTCAGCTTTTGTTCTTTGTAGTTGCTTGAGGATGTTGGTCCCATCGTCCTCTTTTGCCATTTCTCTTTGGGTCGAATCCCTTATTGGGGATGGCTACAGGCTCTACGAGTTGGATTTGAGATGGATCCATATAGATGTTTTCGGGCCTGAATTGGCGTCCTGATCTAGTGAGATAGTTTAGGGCCTTAATATCCTCTTCTTTCTCATCATCGGAGATATCATACAAGGCTTTGCCGTAAGCTATGTCATGGACTTGAGGAGTCAACACATCTTCTGGATGAGTATATGACCCATTATCTTCCTCATCGCTATCCCAAAGGCCGCAGACGTCCAGCGTGGGCCTTGGGCTTGGGTATGGCGGTATGGCCTGTCCAATAGGTGTGATCAGATAAGATGGATCAAATCCTTCTTCTATGTCAATGGCAAAAGAATTCCCGAGGAGATTGTTGTTGTTGCTGGGTGGTGGTGCATCTTTAGGCAATGCTATTGTGCCATTATCAAATAAATCATGGATTTTAGCTTTGAGAGCGAACCATTTTCCAGTGTCGTGCCCACGCCCCCTATGGTATTTGCAGAATGCAGAGTCGTTACAACATGGTGATCTTTTCTCTACAGGTGGATCGGGAGTAGACCCAATGGGATGTAGATAGTCTCCTTTGATAAACTTGTCTAGAGCTTTGACATAAGTCATTCCGAGGGGAGTGTACCTTCTTGGAGGCCTATCAGCTATGGCGTTTACTTCATTTCCTCTACTTGTAGAGGCATGGTTGGTATTAGTGTATTTCTTATCCTTATATCCACTTATGTTGTTATTGTAGGTGACTTTGTTCTTCCCTCTTTGGACTTGATCATCTTCAATAGCCATGCCTACTTCAGTTAATTGGGCATAGGTGGTTATGTGCTGAAACTTCATGTGTTCACGGTATTCAGATGCCAAATTTTGGACTAGCATTCTGATTTGATCCCTTTCAGATGGGCGATCAATCATTTCAGCTACCTTGGTCCTCCATCTTCTCACGAAATTGGTGAACCCTTCTTTATCACCTTGCTTGGTGATGTCCAACTCTCTTAATGTCATGGGTGGCAAGACATTGTTAGCATATCTCTGGAGGAACAATGTGGATAGATCTTTCCATTTTTCCAACTTTTGGGTTGGCTACTTGAAGAACCAGGCCCTGACAGCAGGGTCCAAGGTTTGGGGAAAGAGGTGAAGATACAACTCTTGTTCAATACCTCTAAGGCCCAATGCAGTAGTAAAAACTCTAATATGATCTTGTGGATCGTCGGTTTCCTTGAAAGTGGGAACTTCAGGCATGGAAAACATAGTGGGCAATTTTCCCTTGATGTGGGGAGCATAGCCTTCTGAATTTATGATCATGTCGTTGAAGACACGATTCTGGCCTAGGACAGATTCAAGCCTGTTCAGTTTGGCTTGAAGCTCTTGGACCTATTTAGTGTAGGGTTCGGCCTTTTCCTCATCGGGCTTGGGCTCATCATCATCCTTAGTAGGGGGATCCAATTTGGCGACACGGGCTTCCATATCAGTGAATCTAGCATTCATGGGGACCATTTGGGCTGAATGGTCATCCATCTTTTGGTTAGCGGTTCTCTCAGCGTCTCCAGACATAGAGGACTTAGGTGAATTGGGTGGTGAGGCTTGAGGTGACAGTGGCGGTGTGCGAAGGTAATCGAGCCAAATGGGGCCCACGCACTGTGCTTGTGGTGAAGGTTCGAACGACAACTTGCGGACTAACCTCTTGCTGGACTCGTCTCTCTCCCACTTCCTAGGACCGGGATCTTTACTCCTACCAATTCTGGACATAAAAAGGCCCGTTTAAGAAAATAGAAAAAAAATTGGAACCTCCCCAAAATAAAAAGGTTTTATTTTAAAACAAATGTGGGAAAAGAATCTAGAATAATCCCACAACATGGTAACTTCTCACGGAGATTGAATCTGTTTTAGAAATTTTGCTATGCAAGTAACGTATTTGAACCAATGATCTTTCGACTTTATATTAAAAAGAAAAAAGAAAAAATACTCATGACTCAAGAAAGAAAGAATTTTACTCTTGACTTGGAAAATAAGTAAAGGGAAAAAGGATGAACCTAGACCCTAAACAAAATATGGGAAGTAAATGATTACTCTTCACTTACTATGGGAACAAGACTATTTTTGCTAAGACTTGGGGAAGGGGAAATATACTCTTGACTTGCAATGAAAAGTATAAAGATGGTACTCTTGACTTACCATAAGACCCTTAACTTAGATATGGAAAATATATTCCGGACTCAAGAGAAGGAAAATATGCCATTGACTTTCTTTAGGAAAGAAATAAGACTCTTTTTTTATTTTTTGGAAAGATCATTGGTCGAAATATATTACTTGCTCGAAATTGATTTTCTTGGAAAAATAAGTCTCCCTAATATGGTTACTAGCATCATCGGAGTCATACATGGATTCTACTTCCTAAAAAGAAAAGATCCTAGACTCTATTTGTAAACTTGACCAAATGCACAAGCAAACAAAAGGGAAACCTTCCCTAAACAGGACTCAATAAGAAGAATCCTAAGGGGGGATCTAGTCCTAATATTCTATGGAAACTAATCACATAGCAAGGAAACAATTAATAATATGGCAAGTAAACCAATTAGTACCTTGATATGGACTGTGAGACATAATGCAATGGCTGATACAATCTATGGTTGGATAAGGTAACACACGACCGGATGCGTTTTGTCATCTATGGGGTGCATAGTAAGACTAGACGTACCGTTTTACACATCTCGAATGGAAACATATAAATGCCATGGGGTGGAACACGACTATGTGCAAAGGTAATTCGGACCGAGTGGGTCACTGGCCTAAGTCATAGACAATGTTCCCAAGGGTAAATCCTGTTTATGGAATGGTGATGTCTTTCGACATGCTGCGATGATAACGCGTGCAGTATGAAGGATATGGATGGAAAATCAAAGAAAATAAATACATACAGTAATTGAACCAAATAGCTAAAATAAATTTTTGACATGGATAAGTGTTCGAATTACATCCTCTTATTAAGTTCCCAGTAAAGTCGTCACTGTAAGAACCCTCGCCTTTCCGGCGCCCTAATTGCGCGAATCGATTTTTAGTTGGAATTAATGCTTCTTAAATAATATGTTTCATGCGATTCAAATTAATAAAGGATCAACAATTTGCAAATAAGAAGTCGCCAACAATTTTAACGAAACAATTGGAAACCATTAAAAGTGCACCCCAATTCCTATTGGGAATTTACTCATGCCCATGGGGACTAAATATTGAGTTCCGGGATGTAGGTACGAAATAAATAAAATCAATCTCATCTATATCGCCCGTATAAACAACCTCTACTAAGCTTATCCATGTTAAATATATATTTATACTGTGTGGTCCCATACAAGTCCGGTCGTCCAAGATCCAAAATTAACTAGGCGGTTTAAGAACAATCAAATTACCTATGTTATTGCTTTGCACAATTTATATCCAATTTACATGCATACTATTAACAAGCATAAACAAGATATAAAGCATTAAATTAATGCTCCAACCTACCAACTTTTCTAAACGCGCCAAGTATTGCATATGCACATCAATAAAATCGTCAGTAACTTCAAACGAATATTAATGATGCAAAGACAATAACTTTATGCTAAAATAAACCTCAGTGGCTACTATATGCATGCAAAAACTATGAAAAGATGCAAACTTGCATAAACTAATAAAAAAGATGCTAACTTTATACTAACTAAACATGCATAATTATGTACAAAACCCAAAACATGCAAATTTATTCAACCATAATCGAAAGTTAGATAAAACATGATTAATAAATAGTAAAACAAGAGATTTAATAAAGAGTTAGGCCCTCAGGATGGTTAACCTGGACGTTCTATTTGAACGGGACTAGTAGAATTAGGATTGCTCTTCGATCTTGGGTGCTAGGCTAGGTGTATTGCTTGCTTGGATCTTCAAATTTCTGAATTCTCTTTGATTTGGGGGAATTTGTGCTCTTAATGCTCTCAAAATTGTGAACTGACTGACCTCCCGCAAAAGAGGGTGAAAAGGAGTATTTATAGAGTTTGGGGACGAATTCAGGGACTTAGGGCAAGAAGCCCGGCGCCAAAACTCTGCCCAGCCAAAAAACGGGTTCAGCGGCCACACCGAAGGCTGCCGGCCTGACGGCGCGCGCATGACTAGGGTTTTTTGACTTTTTGTGCTCTGTAAATTACGAAATTGTCCTTCGGCAGACCCAGGGGTCCGGGATTATGGCGGTTTTGACCCAAATATTCGGGACGTGATATCTCTTGATCCGGGAACCTGATTGAGGTAATGTCAAAGACGTTGGAATCCTTATAACAAGGGCTATCCAAAGACTGAGGTTTCAAAGAATTTGGTCTAGATTTCCGAGCAATGTCCTTTTCTACTTACGCCCATGTTAATCCATTACAATCATCATCGGGCGTTGCGGTGTCAAGGGATGAGAACCGATTAGGGTGTCTACATCAACCCACCTAGTTAATTTAGGATCTTGGACGACCGGATTTATATGGAACCTTGTGATATGAATATTGAAGTTCACATATGGGCATTTGCGTGATATGTTTGTGCGTGAATTAAATGGAATAATTTGTAACAGATTTAATACAAGCCCGAATGTTCAAAATGCACTACAACAAATATCACTGGCCATCTCCGCCAGTACTCGCACCCGCTTGAGACGACTCTCCGGGTCCACTCGATGATGGATCACCTGAAGGACCAGGCTGAGGCACCGCTCAAGCTCTAGGGTCGAAAGCAAATAATGAACCCGTCAAGCAAGCGGGATCCAATGAATGACGAGGTGGTTCCAACATGCCAGGATAGCCTCCATACCCCGTACTCTCTTGACTCCAAGAACCCCTTGGAGGGATTGGAGGACACATGGGCATATGATAGCCCGGATACCCCATATAGGGAGGCGGTGCAGGCCACTACGGAAGAGAAGGCACTTGGGGCGAGCTCCCCATATCCACTCTAGCTTGAGGCGTCCCCTGACGCACCTCGACACTCTCCTGTCTAGGAGGAGGACACTGCGGTGTAGACACTGACTCCGGAGTACGAACAACTGGAGGCCTAGGAGGCCTAACCACGGGAACAGGCTGCGCAAAACAAGCTCAGGGTCAGAAAATTACAAAAAAACTTCAAATCGAGGACTATTACTTGAAATGAACATACCTCTCGAACTTTGAACGGACGACTCGTGCATACACTCCGAGACCCGAATCTGGATATCCAAGTCTTAAGGGCATGCATGCCTCTAAAGACCTTCCGTGTCTCAGCAACATCCAACTATGCACATAACAAAATTAATCAGCATAAATACAAAGGACACATTGCAAATTACAATTCTCACTTACCCACCCCCCCCCCCTAGCTAGTAGGTAGAGGCAATCCCTCAACCTCTTCATTAGGGAAACTCAGGAACCTATATAACCTGAGGAGACCCGTCCGCTCCAGTGTAACTTACCGACAAAGTAGGAGGAGTATGACGTGGAGCTGAAACAGCCGAGGAGCTCAAAGCACCCTGCAAAGAATTAAGAATGTCAGATACATTTCTAAATTTCCAAATGAAATTAAGAAACAAAAGTACATCACTTACCGGATCAGTAGAGAAGTTGGGGAATAACCGCGCCTCAACAAAGTCAGTATATGCCACCATAAGATTCACCTCAGGATCAACCGGAAGCAAATACTCAAGGGCATTCGCCCCAAAGGTGGCCGCCCTCACCTGCTCCACGGTAAGGTGACGAACATAAAGCATAGAATCTGGAGGATCCAAAAGAACCCTCGGAGCCGGAAGGTCGGGGAAAGTCTTCCTAATCAGTCTCTCCCTTAAGAACCACTCAAAACCGAAAGGACCCTCAATGAAGATCCTCCTCTAGTCGTACACCCGCGCACCGAAGAATCTATCTGAGAGGCCCGGGAGGTAATCCGTCCAGGGGAACCAGTCGACCTGCAAAAGCAAGAATAAGCATACAAAAGGATAAAAGAACAAGATAAGCACAAAGGAAAGTTGCTTACATCCTGAGCGGTCAAGGGATATATCGCCTCCCTAAGGGCGTGCAGTGTAGTAAATGGGCAAGAAGCCTGTCCCCTCCAGGTTTGTATCGCTGGAAAGGACAAATCCCTTGTCTCGAGAAGAGGGGCAAGGTCGGAGAAATGCTCATAAAACCAAAATCTAAGACATGCAAAGTACATGGATTAGGAACAAGTTATTAATAAAGAGCCGAAACGCAAAGTACAAGAAGGGTAAAAGGAAATTACCTCCATAACCTTCCAATAACTGACTAAGGAGACGTGAGACGCGCCCTCCTCTCCACTGAGGCGACTGGACTGCCTCAAACACCATAGAAGACAAGAGTATGCGGGAAGACCCCAGTTGTACTCCGCAACTCTATCCAAATCCCGCAAACACGGGAAATAACGAACATGGTACCTACTGGCTTTATCCGAAAAGACAGAACAAGCTGGAACAAGGGCCAAGATAAGGCGAGCGTGCTACTCGTCCTTGATCTTCTTCAGCTTCCTCGGGTTAGTCAAAAACTGGACCATGACGTCAGTCCGATCATACTCCCTACTATCCCAGTTGGTCCTAAAAAGACCAAACATCTCAACCATGACCTCCCTGCTCACATCTCCATAAGTAACAGGAGTACCGACGCAAGGGAGCTCGGAAATGAGACCAAACTCGAAAGGGGTGATCATAATCTCACCCATGGGAAAATGAAAGATACTGGTAGTATCCAAGTACCGCTCCGCAAGGCCTCTAACCAATAAGCGGTTGGAGCGCTCAGTAGAGGCCATAGATGCTAAAAAGTGACTGAAGCCACAACGCTCCACAATAGCGTCAACCGAAGGAGTCACGTACTTACGGGCTTTCTCGATACCCTAAAGGCTACTGTAACCCCGCATGGGCGTGTCGACGTCCTAAAACAACACAAATAATTGCAAAGACAATTAGCTAGGTGATCCTAATAACAACTACCAATCTCCGGTTTAGTCCTAAATTTTTACAACTCGTAAAATTTAGCATTTTAGCTAAACCAATATGACAAGAGTAAATTTTAAAGAGAGAAAATTTCACACAAGTTTATTCTCCACAAATATACTCAAAAAACCATTTACCATCACAACAAAAACAAACTTTATTCAAGTTTGTTTTCACGGAATATATATAATTGCAACGAGAATAAATTTATTTTCCACATATGAAAGATGAATTTCACACAAATTCATTCTTCACATGCATATATAATACTAGAGTCCTACGGGAATTCGCAAATTAACCAGAAAAAACAGTTTCACGCAAATTGGTTTTTCCACATTTAGCTACACTACAATTCTCAACCTAGGAATTCTATGTTTGCCTACACATGATTTTCTAAGTGTAAAAGAGCAAGAACGAAAAAAATGACATACCCGATATTTGGTACCAACGGTAACCAAATGCTCCTTCTTCTTGAAAACTAGATCGTTGGGCTCCCAATGATCGGTAAGGTGAAAATCACTACGTCTGAACTCGTCCTGGACTAACCGGCTCTCACGCACCCGGTGATGGGACATACTGGAAACAAAAACCCAAGTGAAAACATTGGGGGCCTCATTAACCACAATCTCCTACCCCGTCCTTTTCCTACCTCCTCTAAGTTTGGGAGCCATGGATAAAGAACAAAAAATGAAGTTTTTGAAATTTGAGTGAAACTCATAAAACTCAGAAATTCACACAATTTTGAGTTTTGATACTCAAAAACACAAGAACAACCAACAAGATCAGGTTCTACTAAGAATTTGAGCAAGAAACCTCAAGATTTGGAGCTAGGGGCTTTGATGGAGGTTGAAGGTTTGAGCAAAAATGGAGGAAAGAGAAAGAGAAGGCTCAAAATGGGAAAGATGACCCATGTCGGCCTCCCCTTCTCATTTTAAGGCAAACCCGTGCAAATGACCTAGTGCCCGGTCAAACCGCCACGTGGACGGCCAGACCGCCCAGCTGACGGTCAGACCACAAGCCACGTGGCATAGCCGCTACCAGCAAGCGGTACAGCCACTCCTGCAAGCGGCATAGAAGCTCCAGCCAGCGGCCAAGCCACTGCACGAAGCGGTTTAACCGCTTGACTACTTTAAACCCTGACATTTCTTTGGGCCATTGATTCAAAATTAGTGGGCCCCACACGAGGTCCATAGCAGTTATTTTCGCGCCAAAGTCCGTTTATGAAAACAAGACTACTTTAAACCCACAGATTTGCACATTTATACTTGGCCAAATGGCATGGGCTCAAACCCGACCTAAGGTCTGAGCAACATTTTATTACTCTTTACTACTTATATTATTGTGTAACCTATAGCATAGGGTTCCCCTTTGACTGAAAATCGAAGGACGTTTATTGTTTGACCTACAACATAGGGTCACCTTTCGACCAAAATCGAAAGATTTGAATCTCTTATCTTATTTCTAAAGAAATATTTTTATTGTGTAACCTATAGCATAAGGTTCCCCTTCGACCGAAAATTGAAGGTCGTTTATTGTTTGACCTACAACATAGGGTCACCTTTCGACCAAAATCGAAAGATTTTTATCTCTTATATTATTTCTAACGAAATATGTTTTTTGTGTAACCTACAGCACAGGGTTCCCCTTCGACTGAAAATCGAAGGACGTTTATTGTTTGACCTACAGCATAGGGTCACCTTTCGACCAAATTCGAAAGATATTTATCTCTTATCTTATTTCTAACGAAATATTTTTGTTCTGTAACCTACAGCATAGGGTTCCCCTTCGACTGAAAATCGAAGGACGATTATTGTTTGACCTACAGCATAAGGTCACCTTTCGACCAAAAATCGAAAGATTTTTATCTCTTATATTATTTCTAACGAAAAATTTTTATTGTGTAACCTACAACATAGGGTCCCCTTCGATTGAAAATAGGAGAAAGTTTATTGTGTAACCTACAGCATAGGGTCCCCTTCAACTGAAAGTCGGAGGACGTTTATTGTCTGACCTACAGTATAGGGTCAAACTATGGTCAACTAAACCGGGAAATTTATTGCTCTAAAAATGATTGTTTATCTTTAACTCATTGTCACCTCACTCAGTTTTCCTGTTTTATTTCAGGTATTGGCACAGGAATACTTTGACCTTCGCTCTATTCGAGCTCGGCCAAAGTAGGCGGTTCTGTAGACACCAAAAATTGTGTCTATAACAAGTCCCTGTAAAAACCCGATGATGAACGGATTGGATTTTTCTCGAACTTGGGCTGCGAGAATAATTGCTCTGATGATTAGCCCAGTTTATTTGAATTAACCAGTGGAAGCCTTTTGTACAGGTGATCCAACCAGTTGGACTCAATTTAATTGGAGTCCAAAACTGAGATATAGGCCTCTTTGAACCTATTGGCCCGAAAGGTAACCCAAACCCATGAGTCAACCCTTGGTCAAAGAAGGGAGCTCAGTCAATCCCGCGTGGACCCCGCGGAAAAGCCTCCCCCGCACGAAAATCATGCCAGGCGCCTATGCAGGCACACCACTCCAGGTCCAAGTGGCCACGCTTGGGTTCAAGCGGTGGCCGCTAGGCCAAGCGGTTTGACCGCTTGGCCTGGCGGTTTGGCCGTCTGGACCTTTTCTCGCGGACGGCAAATTCGAGGCCCATTCGATTTACGCGCCAAACCCTGGTAGCTCCCCCTCTTCTATATAAACAAACCTTAGAGGTCAGTTGAAGTGGTTGGAAATTTTAGAGTTGGTTGGCAGTTGGAGGTTGGACATTCTCTCTCAAAGCATTCTCTCTCTCATATTAAAACCCTAAATTCTGGTTCTACTCCTTTTTTAGGATTAGCCCTAGCACCACAAAATAAACCTTCACACTTCATCAAGAGCATGAATTTAAGCAATACAACTCACTAAGTTCATTGTGAGCATCCAGGTAATCCAAGCTGAGGGTTTTCAATAATATTTATTTTGCTTGTTATTACGAACGTTTTTGGTTTATGTGATATGTACATGCATGGCGCGTTTTGAGCGAAAGGGCTTGTATTAAGCCTAGTTAATGGATGAATGAATGTTTTAATTTTGTTATTTATTGCTTTGTTATGAATGAATTTTGTGGATTAGTGGATGAATTATGTATTTGTCCTCTAAATTGCAGGTTTTAGCATATTTGATAAAAGCATGTAATTTGATAAATTGTTAAAAGTGGTCACAATACTAATTCTTTTTCAAACCGATTAGTAAATCTAGGAATTTGGACAAATTGAACCTTGTTTGGAACCGTAGCATTAATAATTATATTAAATCGACTAGTAAAGGCCGTTGTTGTTCACGGACGAGTTGGGTGCCTAACACCTTCTTAGCTTGTACCTACGCCCCCGAACTCATTTATGAAGTCAATTTCCCCAACAGGGATTGGGGTGCATAGGAGTTGAGTTGACGTCTTGCTAGACTATCGACTTGATCTCCAAGGTTTCCAAATTACCTTAAAATTTGGTGGCGACTTCCTAAAATCTTAATCATGTCTTTGGTACATAAATATCTATGTGCATATACACTAAAAGATGCACGAAATTCGTTCACCCAACGCGCTCTCCCAGGCTTTCCGGAAACCCGACCCTCGAAAGGAGGGACGAGGGAAGACACGCGGAAAAGATGGGAGAAAAATACGGCAGCCTACACCAGGATCTTAAACAAAGGAAGCATAAGGGAAAACAAGTCATTTCACCCTATAGCCACACTCTAAATGGCCAGTTCACCACAGAAGGAGACTACTGCCCATATTACGGCTTCCCAGAGTCATATTATGATGAAGAAGCGAAGGTCACACATCTAGGTTTTGAAATCTTCCGAGACAGCAATTAGTTGAACGAGGAGGCACACCACCCCTTAGAACCAGCAAGTCAAGATTGGACCAAAGCATCAGGGAACCAGCTTCTAGGTCTTCTATTCGGCCAAGAAACTAGAATGGTTGAATCTCCCGAGATAGATGAAGAGGTAATGGCTCTCAATGACCGCAACTTCAACCCTGCGGACCTAATATATACTACTGAAGATGTCACAATGGGATGGCGCAAAGAAGTAAGCTGAACTGGCCCGAATGGACGAAATGTCACGATATCTACCGGAGAAGGACGAATGATGGAAGAATCTGATTCCGAGTCTCAGTAAGAGTCAGTGTCTAGCTTAGGTCCTAAGTATGAGTCAGGATTGGGGAGTGTCCCCTCTACTTTTTCTAAGTCTAGTGTCAATGTGAAGGGAAATTCAGATCCCTTTCTTACTATTTTTAATTCTAATATCAATAAAATGAAAAATCCTTCTGCTTATTTGTTACCTTGTTTTAGCTATTGATAAACCCAATGATGAAAATGAGTTGCCTAAAGATTCGCTAAAGGCAGTAATCAATCATGAACAAAGACCTCCATTGTGGAGGAAACAGAGTTTATTAATTTAAGCAATGAAAACAAACCTCGTGAAGTAAGAATTGGATTATCCCTAACTGCACAAGAACGTCAGCAATTTGTTGAACTTTTGAAACAATACACAGATGTCTTTGCTTAGACTTCCAAGGACATGCCAGGGACGATTGAAAGAAGCATAGCTGAACATAGAATCCCTTTATACCCTGATGCCAAGCCAGTTAAGCAGAAACTACGGCGTCTCCGACCAGAATGGGCATTGAAGATAAAGGAAGAGGTACAGAAGCAGCTTGTCGCCCGGTTTATTGTGGTGTCAGATTATCCTTAATGGATCGCCAATGTGGTTCCAGTGCCAAAGAAAGATGGTCGAGTCAAAATGTGTGTTGATTTCAGAGATCTCAACAAAGCTAGCCCAAAAGACGATTTTCCTTTACCCCACATTGATCTTTTGGTAGACAACACAGCCGAGTACGCTCTGTTGTCATTTATGGACGGCTATGCACGGTATAATCAGGTTCAGATGGATGAAGAAGATATGTGCAAAACAACGTCCATAACTCCTTGGGCAACCTATTGCTACAGAGTCCTGCCCTTCGGACTGAAAAATGCGGGTGCAACCTACCAAAGTACCGCCACAACTCTGCTACATGATATGATGCACAAAGAAGCCGAGGTCTATGTGAATGATATCA
This sequence comes from Tetragonia tetragonoides, assembly GCA_038025085.1. NCBI lineage: Eukaryota > Viridiplantae > Streptophyta > Magnoliopsida > Caryophyllales > Aizoaceae > Tetragonia > Tetragonia tetragonoides. The sequence goes on from CM076149.1 coordinate 25,311,622, forward strand.
TTGTGAAATCAAGGCACCGAGACGGGCATATTCAGGCGCTACACAAGTTCTTTAAAAGATTTCGCAACAACTTCGGACTGAATCCTCAAAAATGTGCATTCGAAGTCACCTCTAGCAAGATGTTGGGTTATTTAGTCAGTCAAAGGGGAATCGAAATTGATCCATCCAAGATCAAAGCGATAGTAGAAATGCCGCCACCCAAGAATGAAACGGAAATTAGGGGGTTCCTCGTTCAACTTCAGGACATAAGTCGATTTATATCAAAATTCACTATAACATGTGAACCCATATTCAAGAAGTTGAAGAAGGGGGTCAAAATTGAGTGGGATGACCAGTGTCAAGAAGCGTTCGACAAGATCAATGATTATCTAGCCAACCCACCTATCCTAGCTCCTCCCAAGCAAGGTCTACCATTAATCCTTTATTTGATAGTAACCGACATTGACATTGGGGCTATGCTAGACTAGACCAGAGAAGATAAAAAACGAGCCATATATTACCTAAGCAAGAAATTCATTGCTTATGAAACCAGATATTAAAGCCTTGAAAAGACCTTCTTAGCTCTAGTTTGGGTCACCAAGAAACTCAGACATTACATGCTCAATCACCCTGTACTGGTAAGGTCAAGAATGAATCCCCTCAAGTATATATTCGAGAAGCCAGTCCTAAGTGAAAGAATCGCAAGGTGGACGGTTTTGCTATCGTAATTCGATCTCAAGTTTGATCCTACCAATACCATCAAAGGACATGCAGTTCAGAATACTTGGCCGAGCACCCCACTCACACAGGCCAAGGAGCACAAGCAATATGACTTCCCCGATGAAGATGTGGCCTTAATTGAACAGAATTGCTAGACAATGTACTTTGACGGGGCATCCAACCAAAAAGGCTATGGCGCAGGAGTACTCCTAGTATCTCCCATGAAGCCCACACTCCCATCTCGGTAAAATTGGACTTCCCTGTCACTAATATTGCAACCGAATATGAAGCTTGTATCATCGGTCTACAAGCAGTCGTAGGCTTGGGCATCTGAGTAATCAAGGTCTATGAGGATTGCCTACTGATCATCAATCAAGTTTCCAGGAAATGAAAAGTCCACAGTGAAAGCCTGACACTCTACCAAGAGTTTTTGGATAAGGTACTTGACAATTTCGAAGAGGTAGCCTTCACATACCTTCCACGAGAGGATAATCAATTTGCAGATGCTTTATCCAAATTAGCATCCTTGATTATCATACCTGATCCGGTTAGCATGATGTCCGTTTGTATACAAAGAAGAAGCGAGCCAGCCTTTTGCAACAACCTCGACATAGAGATGATTCTGACTCCGATCGAGGAGGATCCATGGTATCAAGACATCTTCAACTACATCACCAAAGGAATATACCCTCAAGACGCACCACTAAGAGCTCAACGGGCCATCCGTCTCTCAGCGGCGCAATACATAGAATACAAGGGGGTTCTGTACAGAAAATCTCACAACGGAGTTAACCTTAAATGTCTGAACACCGAAGAAGCCGCAGAGATTATGGACGAGGTACATAATGGGGTGTGCGGACCACACATGATTGGTCGAATGCTCTCCAAGAAGGTCTTACGACTGGGGTACTACTGGACTACTATGGAAAGGGATTACTACGACTATGTCAAGACGTGCAAAAAGTGTCAGATATATGCCAACCTGCAGCATATGCCACCCTGGATGCTCCACAACTTCACATTCCCTTGGTTGTTTTCTGCATGGGGAATAGATATCATTGGTAATATCACCCTAAAGGGCTCAGGAGGACATGAATACATCCTAGTAGCCATAAACTATTTTACCAAATGGGTCGAAGCCCAGTCCTATGCCATCCTTACCTCTAAACAAGAGTCGAAATTCATAAGGAACAACATCATTTGCCAATACGGCGTTATGCGTGAAATCATCAGTGACCATGGATCCCACTTCAAAGCCGAAACAACCACCCTCTTCAAAGCTACAAAATCCGGCACCACAAATCATTCCCTTACCGTCCCCAAACCAATGGCGCAGTGGAGCCCGCCAACAAAAACGTCAAGACTATTATTGAAAAGATGATAAAAAACTACAAAGATTTGTCTATAAAATTTCCACTTGCCCTTTGGGGGTATAGGACATCCATAAGATCCTCTACGGGAGCAACACCTTATTCCCTAGTCTATGGAATGGAAGCAGTTCTACCCATACGAAGAGCTCCATGCGCAAAGCTTTAGAGGGTGAAATCCCTGAAACCCAATGGTTACAAGCCCGCTACGAAGAGCTCATATTCACAGATGAAAGACCCCTACGGGCCCTAGAGAATTCCCACATGTACCAACAACGCATGGCAAGAGCATTCAACAAAAAGGTTCAACCTCGGAAATTAAAGGAAGGGGACTTAGTTTGGAAAGAATTACGAGCCCCAGTTACCGACCCCAGGGGCAAATTTCGATCAAATTGGTTCAGCCCGTTCCTCATCAAAGACATTCTATCAGGAGTTGCAGTTAGGCTCATGGATATTGATGGCGTCGAGTTCAGTCAACTCACCAATATGGACCAACTAAAGAAGTGCTAAGTCTAAAACAAAAAATAAAAAAAAATATCCGAAAATTGGAATATAAAAGAAGACGTACACAACTTGAACGAACTACGTCGGCCTGATTCCACATTGGATACATAGGTAACCCTTCTAAGGGATAATCTTTTTTCAAACTAAACGAATAAGCTTACATTGCAAGAATTAAAACTTCCTAAGGTTAAAAAAAAATGCAACTATGAGGGTTTAAGCTAAACAAATTCTTATTATTATTTTTTCAAAACTAGACTTGCTTTCCTCGAAAACTACTTTAATCCTTCTTCCCTTTAGAAGGCTTTTTTGAAAAGTTTTTCTTTGAAGGACCCTGGCTTGAGGACGACCTGTGATCGCTTCCTTGAGCTGGGGGCTTGCCCCTTTTCAGTACATGATAGCCTCCCATTTGAGGCCCTTCCTTTATTTTCTTACTTCCTGTTTTTGAGTCATATCTAGTCGTTAGTTGGTCCCACTGCTCATGACGAAGGGCTCGTCTCGCTTCTCCATCACTGCAAGAAAGCCAGTTCAAGTAGGTCTCAGAAACATGGGTTGGGGCAATCACCCGAGGTATAATCCAGCGGTCCTGGCTACGCCAATACTTTCCCCACTCTGCAGCAAAATCAGTGGTCAAAGCTACGACATGTGGTCTCGTAGTCTCTTGACGAGGGATAACCTGCTTCAATCTGTATTTCCTCATGACCCTGGAGGGGAAGAAGAAAGTAGTCTTGCACAAACCCAGTATGGTAGTATGAAGGATCAAATTATCACAAGCCACTAAAGAGCACATGCCAACGGATGACAGGTCCCGCATGGAAAAAGGCATCCCATCCGGCAAGGGACTTTTCAAAATATAGCCTTTTCCTAACCAAGAAGCTAGCAGCGATATAGGTTTTCTTTGACCAAGTCCGAGGAACTTGAGCTATCAAATTATCTGGCGAGTCTATTAACCTCAGATGCTCACATAACGAAATTTGAAGCAACAGGGGGCTGCCAGAGAAAGCTTAGTGAGTAGAGATTTTCAATCTGTGAAGCCCAGTAATGGTTTCCCCTACAACCAAATGAATGGGAGAATGCCCATCAACCATTTGATTAACCACTCGCAACAATGAGGCTTTACCCAAGTCAGGAGATTCTGCATTAACAAATAGTAGGCGGTTAACAGGCAAAGTACAAAAGCCTGTCGACAACAACGCCTGAATATTGCATCTTTCTCAGAAGAAATAGCGAACTTTTTGCAAAGTTGAACCAAGTCCACTTTGACACCAAGCACCATGTTTTTGGCTTCTGCAGATGACAAACCCAAGGATTTCCTGTACTGGTCCCAAAAACCATCTCTCAAGTAAGGCACGGCAGGGGGAAGAACATCAGGCATATTGGTGATCTCAGCAAATTCCTCAACCAAAGGGCATAGTTCAGAGTTACCGAAACGACAAACATGTAGGTCATGGTCCCAATAATTCAGAGCAGATTGAAGAAGGGGCCACAATTTTTTGGTTGGTTTTAAAATCAGCAAAAGTAGAAACGTGAAATGGGGGGCTAATTCAACTTTATCTTCTACGGTCAGATTTTTGCACCAGGCATCGAACAGATTTTCAAAGGATTTCACCATGGTAGGAGTTTGGAAAAGTTTGGGAAAGCTAAGGTCTAAAAAAGTGACACAACATCAAGCATCCGGTAAATTCTATTTGTAGGCAGAAACGCGGGCCAAAGCAGTTAGAAATCCACTAAAAAGCCCAGACCAGTACCGCTAGCGGCCCTGCCCAAAACCCCTAGCGGCCCAGACCCTGGCCCGGTCTGAATTTTTCTTTTGCTCCAGCTTGCCCTATTGATCCAGTCTGCCCGATTTAAGCCCATTTTTGATGTCCGCGCGGAATTACAAAGCCCGAGACTCTCTTAGATTTATCTTTTTTTTAGGGGTATAATATGTGTAAGTTTTGCCTTTTTCTTGCAATTTTTTTTTTTTTTAATTTTTTTTTTATTTTATTCCCTAAATTATGGCTTTTCCCTACTTGATTACAAATTGCATACTTAGAGATCAGGCGGGCATAATCGAGTCATCATATCATACATATCATAAAAATGCATAAAACCAAGAGTTCGAAATCTCAAGATCAATGTCTACAAGCAGGTCCAACACAGCTCAACCATAATCGTTGTTGTCAGCCTGATCATCAATGGACGGCCCCTAACCATAGTTCCCAGTCGAGTAATGGAGAGAAGATCTATAAATGGGCCTACTGTTGTCAGGCCTCATGTCCCGCCCATCATATGCCGCTACGCGCATAGGGGTACCTGCCGAAAACCCCGCAGCAAAGAAGTTCTCTGTGGCCTGACTGGCGAAATCCATCGCCACACCCTGTTGCGAAGGCCATGCATATGACACATCCCATCCAAGGGCGTTCGCCCAACCTCCAATCGAGGGCGTAACAACAGGCAGCCTACCAAGAGAAGGCTGGAAATCTGCGGGAGAGAACATCTCAGGAACATACGGAAGAGAAGGTTTGGGCGCCTCATCAACAGGAGGCCTGGTCACCACTACGGGAGGAGAACGAGCAACAGAGGGCCGGCTCACCGAAGAAGCCCTCGCAGCAGAAAAAGTGTCGAGGTCCCACCGAAGGCGAAGACTGTGACATCTACAGATAATCAAGGTTAAAATATTAAGTTAAGCAATTCACTTAGCTAACCAAAGATAAAAGTCTACTTACATCAACGGTCTTGGACCGAGAACTCTTCCCCTTGCCCGTCACTTGACCATAGCCTTTCTTCAGCAGGTGAATGAGCTTGAAGATCTGAGAGGTGTCCTCCCGGTTAACCTACAAAAAAATAAGGGAGAGAGAGCCACAAAATAGAGTCAGCACTCAAAAGCAAACACAGGCACAAGAAAAAAAAAAAGAAGAGAGCTTACCCGCGTGCAACCGTTAGGCAAGGGCAAGCCTTCCACCGCCTCTCCATCAGCCATGTGAAGAGGGAACTCCGCTACTATGCGTCCCCCACTCTCTCCAATGTACCTCACTTCGTTGGTCGGCAAGGTCACGCTTGGGGGCTAACCCCGGGGAGCTCTAGAATAAGGCCTCCTAGGACCCTGAGGAGCTAGACGATCCGTATACAAAACACAAGAAGTCAGTATATCACACATACAACTAAAAAGATATAGATAGGTTTCTTACCTCAGAAGTAAGGTCTTGCATCAAACGATCCAAGCAGTAGGCCAGGTACACGGCCGTGCGATCCAAGCCAGCAACCTCCGGCATGAGAAACTACGTGGCCGCCCTGCCACGGATCACAACTCCCAAGTCCCGCACGCTGAAGCCGCATGAGTACCCAGGGGGGATGGACCAGCCGAGTCAAGCGATCCCCCAAGTACCATACGAAGCTGAATGGCCCCTCAAAGACCACCCGCAGAGAAGAAACCCTAAAAGACTCCAGGGTAATATGAGGTGGAATCCCATGAACATCATCAAAAGCGGACCATAATACCTACAGGTTACCAGTTCGAAAGTTCATTCATACCATAGATGCGGCATGGCTCTCGAAGGTGGCCCGAAAATGCTCCAGAGAGGTAAACGGATTGTTATCCCTACAAACCCACCGTGAACCTAATGGGAACATCCTCAAACCAGGACGGTGAGGACCAAAAGCTAGAAAGTACTCAAAGAACCACAGCTGCCATACAAGCAAACAAAAAAATTAATTTCCACGATCAAAGGCATAGGCAAAAAAAAAAAAAAAAAAGGTGAAGTATAAGAGCCTACCTCCAGTATCCTCCCTGGGCCCGAGATAGATGTCCTCTCACTTGTCTCCTTAGGCCTACAAGGCCGACGACACCACTTCACTAAAGAAGCATAAGCAACGGCACTATGGTTGTACTCATGGACCTTGGTCAAATCCTCTAAGCATGTCAAGAAACCGACTTGACACACGCTCTTAATCTGAGCAAAGATCGTCGACCCCAGCAAGCAGGTCAGGAAAATGCGGGCCCTCTACTCCTCAGTAAGCCCCTGCTCCGCCAAAGCCTCCCACAATCGCACCAAGGAAACTTGATCCTTATCAAAGTGGATGGATACGAGCCCATAAACCTCAAGCAAAGCATCACTATGTCGCCAGTAGCTCTCGTCATACCGAATACAACTCCCTTTAAAGGATAGCCCTGTCAGCACATCAAACTGATAAGGGGTGGGGAACATCTCTCCTACAGGTGTATAGAAAGTGTTCATGGAATCCCAAAACCTCTCCAGTAACCCCCTGGAAATAAACCTAGAATCCCCCGAGTGACAAGCAGGGATGATAGTCAGGAACTCGTCAAGACCTAGTCCAAAGAACAAATTCCTAGCCCCCCCGAAAAAGTCTCCAGCATCATAGCCCAATGGGAGGTAGCCCCATGAGCCTGCGAAAAGGTCTCCAACACCGTAGCCAACAAACAAATTTTTTCCTCAACACCCCATATACTACGAATACAGCTAAAGTAATTCTACACAAATTATAAACAGCTGACCCCCAATGCAGTACAAGTCCCAATTTGTTCGTTTGCTGAAGCACTGACAGTTCCAATTTTCAGTTCAAATATACTGAACAGAAAAAAAAGGAGAGTCAGAAAACATACTAGCTCTAAGTTAGACAAATGACTTCGCCTATCCGGTAACAGAACACTGCGGTCCCAAACTCCAGGCGGACGCCAGTCCAGCCGCATAAAAGAATCCGGGTACAACCGCGCTCCTTCTGTGTGGTTAGCCAGAGGTGCTCTAGTAGAAGCTAACCCGGTGCGGAAAAGGCTCCGGCCATACTCCACATCACTCATGGGACTTTTTCCTTTATCTACGGGAGCCATGGGAACACAATGATGCTTTCTCTCTCTACAAGTGGGAAAATAAAAGTTTCAATTCGCAAGAAACAAAAACCCATTCAACAATGCAACCCTAAATTTAGCAATAAGGCGGAAAAATAAGCAAGTTCAAGACAAAAACCGAAAAAAAGGGTCAAGAATCGACTTACCTCAAGCAAAGTGGAGTACTCAACAATGGGGAAGCATTCGACAATGGCTCTCGACAATGAGACTCGACAATGAAGAAGAAGGCACGCGAAAAGAAAAAAGAAAAGCGTTGAAGCGGTTTTTTTTGGCTCAAGCCCAGTGCCACTAGCGGCCTTACTCCAAGGCTAAGCGCCGCTAGCGGCGCTGGCTTGGGCCGCTAGAGGCCCTCCGGAACTGCACACGCGGGCCCCACTCCTAACCCACGACCCCTTTTTCCAGTCCGAAGTTCTTTACTTCAGTTCATTTTGCGGCAAATATCAGTACCAAGCGCGCGGGAGCGAAGCACTCTAGCCCACAAGTTCAAATCCGACATTTGGCCTATTTTATGTTACCAACTATTTTCTGGTACAACTAACCCGTTTATTTTTGCAGGTGCCAGATACTGAAACTCAGATCTACACTACGACTACTCTTACCGCCCGGAGCGCCAAAATTATTTTCTAAGCCCGGAAATTCTATCGGCACTTACTAAACAGCTCAACATTACAAATTTTTGGTAAGTCAATGATCGCTTAAGCAATTGCGGTTAAACTGTCCTCCTGCGAAACTACAAATTTTGGGGTCAGTCAATGGTCGCTTAAGCTATTGCGGTTAAACTGTTCTTCTGCGAGGTTACAGATTTTTGGGGTTAGTCAATGATCGCTTAAGCTATTGCGGTTAAACTGTCCTTCTGCGAGGTTACTTATTTTGTGTCAATCAATGATTGCTTAAACTATTGCAGTTATACTGTCCATTATTTTTTATATGTTTGTGTCAATGATTGCTTAAACTATTGCATTTAAA